>VXAU01003810.1:510477-611169 GCA_013399695.1 Formicarius rufipectus
TGCGTGGTGGAGGGGGGATGCTCTGGGGATGTGTTGGGAGTGTGGCGGGGGGTGTTGGGAATGTGCTGGGATGTGCTGGGAGACCCCCCTACCCCTTTCCCACCTAGGGAATTTGGACCCCTTTCCCTCCGGGAAGGAGGCCCCCCCGGGAATGGAGCACCTTCCCACCGGGAATGAAGGCCCTCGCCCTGGGAACCTAGGGAATTTGGACCCCTTTCCCTCCGGGAAGGAGGCCCCCCCGGGAATGGAGCACCTTCCCACCGGGAATGAAGGCCCTCGCCCTGGGAATGGAGCCCTTTCCCTCCGGGAATAAAAGCTTCCCTCAGGAGCTGAGCCCCTTCCCTCTGGGAATGGAGCCACCCCCGGATCAGGGGAGCGGTGCCCGCCCGAGTGCCCGGCTTAGTCCCAGAAGAAAAGCAGCAGATCCGCGTTAGGAAACTAATTTCTCGTTGTGGCCCTGCAGATTTGCCCCGAGTGGGTGTGGAGTCTCCCCCTCAGTGGAGAGATACTCAGGAGCCGCCTGGATGCAATCCTGTGCCATGTGCTCGGGGATGACCCTGCTTGGGCAGGGAGGTGGGACCGGATGACCCGCTGTGGTCCCTTCCAGCCTCATCCATTCTGGGATTCATTGGTCTCCCCAGCCGAGCTCAAGGCTGAGTGCAGCCCACAGGCAACTGGTATCGCCCTGGTCTGCGCCCTCCCGGAAAGGAGATGCTTGGAATGCCAGTGGATCCTGGGAGCAAATGCTCCTGCTCCTAAATGTGCTCCCACCAGCAGAAGGGGTAGCAGCGGTGGTGGGATATTTGCACTTGGAAGGCAAATCCTGATGGTGTTAGCTGGGGGTGGTTCTGAACTTGAGCTGAAGTGTAGTTGAGCTGCAGTGGAGGTTTGTTCCCTCTGCTGCATCAGCCCTGATTACCAAATTCTGGCATTGCACTCCATCAGGTTTTGTTACAGAAAGCGAGTCTGGAGAGACTGATCCAAGTCTGTTTCCAGTCAGGTGGAAGTCTGTTTCCAGTCAGGTGGAAGTCTCTGGTGTAGAAGGGCATGGTTTGATGCTCAGACTGTTTAGGAGGGAAATAAGAGACCAAAATAGTTGCATTGTGAGGTGAAAGGAATCTACTTGGTTCTTAAACTTTGGAAATGCTGGTTATTTTTTGTGTTCATTATGATCTTGTATTCTCTACCTTAATAAATTAAAATAAAAGGCCTTGGACTGTTCCTTCCATCCTTTTGCAAACTTTTGTATTTACTGTGTACTAAGTATTAGTTAGAAGTGTTTTGGGGTTGCTGGTGTGAACACCCTGCCACACCTGAGAGCTATTGTGCTTTATTTCTATTTGGAGTGGGGCAGGGTGGGGAAAAAACTTGCCAAATGATCAGAGGATGTGACTTGAGTTCTTGGTCTTGCGCATGAGTAGGTCTGCAGGCCTGAAATACTGCTGTGTTGCTCAACTGAGGATATATAGGCGCTTTCGTGCTTGTTTCTGGTGACCTCCGCTTAGACCAGTCTCACTCCTCTGACTGCTGAGCATCTTTTTGACAGCTAATGAGAGTGTTTTGTTTTCTGTCCAGGTTTTCTTTTCAGTGTGGTTCTCCTCTCCGTGGCAGGAGCTGCCTTTTGAAGCAGCACATTCATTCTCCCCTTCAAGCACCCATCAGTCTCCTTTGCCAGCTCCACAACCATGGCAACAGAAGAAAAGAAGCCAGATGCAGAATCCACCAAAACACAATCTACTCCTTCCTCCTCGACCAATCAGAGCAAGGTGTGTGTGGGGGGCTCTGAACAATATCCCTGTAATTGCTTGTGGAAGTACCTGCACGTTTAACAGCCAGACCAGACTTGGCTTTGGATTTTCATGTAGATAAAGATCTTCTCCATGTCTCTGCTTCTGCTGCTGTGCTGAGGATTTTTATGGGAAAAGTGGGTGGAGTGCAGGCTCCCCTGCAGTGCTAGTGTTGGTTTTGGTCTTAAGGAAGATCTTGCCTTTTGTCACTTTGAGCATGACAAGGGCAGGTATCCTTGGAATGCCTGGAGATGACTGGAGAACTGGTGAACCTGTGATCGTAGTTGCAGAATGGGGAAACAGTTATTTAGGTTCGGAGCCTGCAGATGCTCACAGGAGGTGATATTGTCTAACCATGAAGCCTTTGCAAAGGGTGAAAAGGGTTAAAAATGGGATTTTAGGGGTGTGGAGTAATTGGCTTGTGATTTAATTCATGATAAGGCTGAAAACTGCAAACACCTGAAAGCACAGCACAGATCAATACCAAGAGTGTTATTTTGAACCACCAGGCACTTTGTGGTTGGACTGTTACATTATTCTCACCTGTTTGTTTTTGTCTTGGATGAAATTCACTTCAGGGATGAGTTGGTGGTGTGCTTAATCATTAAGTCCCCAGACAGAAAGGGCGTTTGTTTTGTTGTTCTCTGAAATTGGAAGGGAAGAGGAATGTAAATGCTGGGATCTCTGTTACGGTGAACATCCACAGGATCCATTCCTGTGTACTGACCAGAGCAGGTCACTGAGGTGCTAAATTTGGAATTTAACTCATTCATATGTACTTTTCTTACAGCCTGCACCAGTAAAACCAAACTATGCTCTAAAGTTCACGTTAGCAGGACACACAAAGGCCGTATCATCAGTCAAGTTTAGTCCTAATGGAGAGTGGCTTGCCAGCTCCTGTAAGTGTTGTTTGTTTTCTATCTCATCTCAAACACACAAATGTGGGTTTTGGAGAAGGGTCTGTGTTTAGTGTGACCTCCATCAGGTAGAGAAGGGATGTAGAGTCACAGTTTTTCTTAAAAGGAGTGATACCAAAGCTGTCAGTCTTTGAAATAATCTAATTTAAGCTCTGTTACTTTGAACACTATTCTCTGCATTGCCAGGTTAGAGAATCCTGTTCAGCTTTATTGAGCAAATGGGCTAAAACAAGGTTCTTTCCCTGTGCAAAGGAAATCCTTGTGCTTTTCTGTATTGCTAAAGATGTAGCATAAGCTTTTAAACTAAACTTTGTGTAGTATCTGCAGACAAAAGCTTAGCTCTGGGAAATAAGGGAGGTACTGCTGGGCAGTAAGTGTGATTCAGAGGACTGGCCATATGCTTCTGTCCTGTGTGCCTGTGGTGTTTGGTAGTCAAAGGCTTTGGTTACCCCAGTGAAATGTAGAAGGTTGTTATAAATAAGGTTTCACTTCTTGCTCTCTTAAGTGGTGGAACAAGTCCTCTTCCTGTCAGCTATGCTATTTCATTGTTTTTTTCTTTGGTGTTCAGCATTTGACAGCTTTCCCTTGAAAGTGTGTTTATATGACCCTCTGATCCAGAGAGGATCTATATTTAAGGAGAAGGGCAGTTGAAAAATTGTTGAATATGATTATGAGGGCCAGTAGAACATCTTCCAGACATGGGAATGACTTGGGGCTTTGACTTAACTGCAAGCAGCCTCAATAAGACCAGTGCAGTATGCCATATATAAATCATTCTTGTGTTGAGGTGTCCTCATAAGAATCTCCCCCCTCTCCCCTCCTCAGGTTTTCCAACCTCTACATCTGGCAAATATCAACCTTTTTCTCTGGAATGTGTTTTGCTAGTTAACATGGGTAATATGTTTGGGTTTCTTCAGGCATTAATTCATTCCAGCTTGTCGTGTAATTTTTGTTCTTTTCGGGGCAAAAGCCTTTTAGCATTCCCATGGACCGACACTACTTTTACCACTGGCAATCTAAAACAAAAGTAGAAACCCAAGTTGTCATGAGAGCAACTAAAGCTGCTGGAGACTCTCAGCATTCCAGGCAGCTTATGTAAGCTCAGCTGCTGCAGCATGGCGTGTAGGAAGCTGTTCTTTACCAATTCCATATCACCTTATTCATGGAGGTCTGCTCAGAGAGGCAGAACTGCCCAGTGTCTGCAGAGATGGGAGTTCTATTTCCTCCTACCTGGAAGGGACAGCTCTGCCTGTCACTGTTGTTAATCTCTCAACTGCCACATTCTTTTCCAGCTGCTGACAAACTGATTAAAATTTGGGGAGCATATGATGGCAAATTTGAGAAAACAATATCTGGTCATAAACTGGTAAGTATGAACGGATTACTGTATGAATTGACTTGTAAAGAATTTGGCTTTCTTTTTCCTCCTCCAGAAATTTCTATTCTGTGTTAGTTTGACTCGTGTAAAAGGTTTGTTCTTCAGTCTTGCTTTGTAGGTCTTTTTTGTACAGTCCTGTGCAACAGCCTAGAATTGCTGGTGTAATACTGGGTCAGGCTGGGAATATGGGTGAAATGCAGGCTGATAATCGGAGTCCCAGCTCTTGTGTCCCTGCATTTCAGGACAACCCACCTCAGACACAGGGCAGGGCATTTTTGGGTGAGGATCCCTGTAAGTGGTAACACTGTGTCCTGTTCCATCTTTCCTTTGTGTATGGAACAAAACGACTTGCCTTATAAGGAGACTGAATTTTTCTTGTGGGTTTGCCTACATAAACACAACACTTACTCATTCTGCACAGTTCTAAAGAAAACACAAACTCCCAAACCATTTGGTTTGGTTTTCTGAAGTTCCTTATGTGCTGAAGTTTTAGAAGCAGAAATGAAGATTTACCAAAGGAATAACCACTAGAATCTTCTTTCTCAGTCTTTGGGGACTTGGACCATAAAGAGCAGTCATTTGTCATGAAGAAAAGACACTAAGATTAATTTATGTAGCATTCTGTTTATGAAATCCAGCAAAGGATTTTGTGGGCAGAATAAGAACTGTGTGAACAAGTCATTGATGTTTTCAGAGTATATGGTTCAGCTTAAAATGAACATGTGTTAAAGGAGCTCTTAGCCCAGTGAAATCACTGAATTCCCGACTCTCAGGGCTGAATTTTCATTCAGGCTTCAACTGTGAATGTAATGTGCAGTCTGTGTTTTCCATTTTTCTGTGTCACTGAACAAACAGATCTGAGAAGAGATTTGTTTTCCTTTGTTTTAGGGTATCTCTGATGTTGCTTGGTCATCAGATTCCAACCTTCTTGTCTCTGCCTCAGATGATAAAACACTCAAAATATGGGATGTAAGCTCGGTAAGGGCAAAACTTGTTATTTACCTCCATTTTCTCTGACTGGCATCTTAACTCAGGTTCTGAGAGCCAGCCTGATGTGCTTTGATGAGAGGTAGAGTTTTAAGCTCTGGCTCCTCTGCTGGTAACTGTTTCCTGTTTATAACAAGGTGCTGGTAAATGGGCTGAGAGAATGAGTTGTGCTGTCTGCTCTTGGAAAGAGGGGGATACTTGTGGGCACCATGAGGAGCCTGTTGTCCTCTGAGAGAGAGCACTAAAGCCTTTTGGGGGCAGTGCATCCACAGACCTCCATTTCTGAAAGCAGTCTCTCAGATGAAATTTTTTTGTAAGTTCTTGTCAAAGCTACACTTACTTGTGCTTCTTTCCCCTTTCATTTTCTGCAGTTACAGTGAGAACTGGGTAATTTGGTTGAGTTTTGATTAGGTATGTTAAACTGCTTGGGTGTCCTAAGTAGCCCAAAGGATTTGCACCTTGTCTGCAATCATTAAAAGTATGGTGAGGATTTTTTCTTTCTTGTTTTGTTATAGCTGGTCCTCTGCCCATTTAAATCTGGGTTTAGAAGTGGTTTCTTCATGTCTTGCACAGTGATTAACCTTAGTGTGACTTATCTGCATTTATGGTGTTGGAGGATGCTGTACAATTAACTGAAATTTTATTTCAGGGTAAGTGTTTAAAGACATTGAAAGGGCACAGTAACTACGTTTTCTGCTGCAACTTCAACCCTCAGTCAAACCTCATCGTTTCTGGCTCAGTGAGTGATTTCTTTATTCTTTTTTATTTTGTGGAAAGCAAGTACTGCATACTCTGTCACCTGCCACTGAAGGGACAGACAGGTTCTTTAGGGATCCTTGGCAGAATGATGACAACACTAAATCATAGTTACAATTACACCTTTATTTTCTTAACATGTTATGATTAGTACAGCACACATTTCTAGTTAGAGTGGCACAGGATTTCTACAAGCAGAACCAATATACTACAATTTATAAGTAGTGAATACAGAATTTAAAGGACAACTGGTCAGATCTTAGTGCATGGTTTCAAACTAATTTAAACTAAAAGCATATGAGTCACCCAATCCGTTTAAATTTTCTGTCTTCCCCCCACATGCACATCTTGTAGTTAGATGAAGTGCTGCCTTTGCCTGAGGACACGCTCAAGCCCTTACCCCATCCTGAACATGCAGGTTTCCTGCATGGAGAGGAGGAGTTCAGGGAGCTGTTCCCAGTCTGTCATTTTTGCTGTGCAGTTCTTGTGTCCTGGGCTTTCTGATCCAGCTGGAGGAAGGCACATGCCAAAGCCAAGCCATCACACCTTGCGTGCCCTGAGTAGGTGCTTCACTAAACTACCTTGTGCATTTCTTCCATCTCCAGTTTGACGAAAGTGTGAGGATATGGGATGTGAAAACAGGGAAGTGCCTCAAGACGTTGCCTGCTCATTCTGACCCAGTTTCAGCTGTAAGTCCCTCCTGATACATGAACACTAACATGCTTATTTAGTTTAGCAGAGCTCCTCTCCTGCCTCTGTACAAGAGTGGATTTGTGCTCTGTTATCAAGCGCTTACACAGAGTAGTGGACAGGCTGTGGTGCTTACCAGTGGTCATTGCTCATGGGGAATGAAATGAACAGTGTTTTCTCAGAGATCAGGGTGGATTTTGGTCCTGCGTATTAATGTGAATAGTACCCAGGTGTGCTAGTCATGCTGAGACACAGATTTGTGGTCTCTTGATGCTCAGAGACCATTCAGACCTGAATGTCTCTTGCTTTCGTGTTGTTCCAAGCTGTTGTTAAGTGCAGGACAGGGTTGTTCCCTAGAACACTCTTATTTCAAATCTCATTCATTTAGCAGGTGAAATAAGCTTGGAACACAGCAATATCCATTCAAATGAAGAAAAAAAGGGTGTTCAATTTTTAAATGTTTTTGAAATGAAGGAAACTGAAAAGAATTTGAGCCTCTGATACACTGAATCATGGCTGTTGTGACATGTTTGTTCTGCCTTGCATAGAAGGTATTTCACATAGATGTATCTTAGTTATAGTAATTCTTTAAAATAGCTGTATTTTGAGGTGTATAAGGCAATAAATTGACCATAAAACATACAAATGGATATGTAAGAGGTTAAATTCCATGTCCTTAAAATTATAAGGTACTTTCCTCAGGTTTGAAACTGCTAATGCTCTCTGAACAGTGTGTCTGTGTGGTCATGTGTTCTTAGCTTCTGAAGAAACATGTATTCCATGTCAGTAATGGAAGATAAGGACTTTAGTGGAGCTTAAACATTTGATCTCTATGCATCAGTAAAGTTATAAATTTTAATAATTAATATTTAGTATTAATAATATTACAGGTGCATTTTAATCGTGATGGATCCCTGATAGTGTCAAGTAGCTATGATGGACTCTGGTAAGTGGTTATTTCTTGTCTGCTCACTTTTCATTTAATAAAAAGACTTGAAAAAAAAAAATCACTTTGTATTTTTAATGTTGAAATTGGAACAAGACTTCAAAAGAAATACTAATCGCTCTTGTATGTTTCTAATAGTCGAATCTGGGATACAGCATCAGGCCAGTGCTTGAAAACACTGATTGGTAAGTAGAAATATTTCCTGTGCTCTATTTTTTGCTGTTGTGACAATGATACTCCATTTCAGTGAAACTATTAACAAAAGGTTAATGTCAAAAGAAGTTCTCTGTCAGTGAGGCCAAATACTAATAATGTGCACTAAGAATGCTTTTAATTTCACTGTAGATGATGACAACCCTCCTGTGTCTTTTGTGAAATTCTCACCAAATGGCAAATACATATTAGCTGCAACTTTGGACAAGTAAGTATTGGAAGAAAAAAAAAAAAAAAAAAAAAAAAAGAAAAAGTACTTGGAGTGTTGAGTATCAGATAAGACTCCATTTTGCTGCTCTTTTGCTGCCATAATAATGATACTACATGACTTTATATGTATTGTTTTTTATGGAGGACAATATGAGTGGTATGGCAGTAAAATTGGTACTTTGGGGTTAACTAACACTGCATTCTGAAACCAGGCTAAAATGATTCCTGTAGACTTGTAAGAACTTCCGGATAAACATTTTTCTGATAGGATAACTATCAGATCAAAAAAAACCCCAAGAACTAAAATCTTTTGTTTTTCTCTTATTTTTTTAGCACTCTAAAACTTTGGGACTACAGCAAAGGAAAGGTAATTCTGTCTCACTATGCGGACTTAGCCAAGTTTATAGGAAAACTTGGATTTCACATGTGTTTTTTAAACCTGCTTAACATTTTTGAGTACCATAGAAAAAAGTGTTAGTACCTCTTTATTGGAGAGGACAAGATTTTAGCAGGGCCTGTTGCAATAGGACAAGGAGTGATAGTTTTAAACTTAGAGGGTAGATTTAGACTAGGTATAAGGGAGAAGTATTTTGTTGTGAGAGTGGGCAGTCCTTGGCACTGATTGCCCAGAGATGCTGTGGCTACCCTATCCTGGAAGTGTTCAAGGCCAGGTTGGATGGGTCTTGGACCAGCCTAGACTAGGGGAAGGTGTCCCTGCCCATGGCAGACCTTTAAAGGTCCCTTCAAACAAATCATTGATTCTCTGACTAAAGGTGCCTTCAAATAAAAAAAAAAACTAAAATATTTGGCTTCCACATAGTCCTGAGACATTAATTACAGTCATGTATCTGCATTTTTCTCTTTATGAACCATAAATTGTCTTTGATCTTGTTCACTGTGGTAATGGAACAAATTCAGGGCTTTATTTTTTTTTGTATTCCAGAGCAGAGATGCCCTCTGCATCCTCTAGATAAGTGGGCAGAATGGGAAACACAGGCAAATATGTTTAGTCTTTTCTGCCAAGAGTTTGTCTTTGAGAAAACTCCCTGCCAGCTGCATTGACTTGTCGCTCTTTATTTCCAGTGCCTGAAGACATACACAGGACACAAAAATGAGAAGTACTGCATATTTGCCAATTTCTCTGTTACTGGTGGAAAGGTTGGTGTTTATTTGTTTATTTATTTTTACCAATGTGCCATTTTGACTACTTCTCTCTGTAGATGGAACAGGAGTTTGGGGCTGGAAACCTCCTTTGGTGGGTGGTGGTTCACAGGTGTCTGTGTGGACCTTCTGTCCCATTGCAGAGTCCCTGACTTTTCCTCCTACTCCTCCCTTTCATATGATGACAATGAAATGTTTACTGATATAGATCAGAAAGATTAAAATAACTGTGTTTTCTCTCTGCCCCTGCAGTGGATCGTGTCTGGGTCAGAAGACAACCTGGTTTATATTTGGAACCTTCAGACAAAAGAGATTGTACAGAAATTACAAGGACACACAGGTGTGGAAGGGGATTTTGTTTTTATTGATGGAATATCCCTCATGTCAGCTTATAATGAGAGCTTAGCTTGAACATTTTCTCTCTGATGTTTAGTTTTGACTGTCAGACCCATAAATTCTTGACAGGCTGAAGCCTGATTGAGCCCTGGGAACTTGCTCCTTTTTATGAAGGGTTTTTATGGGCATTGAAAATGCTTTATTCTTTCACTGTGAGAACTTTGACATCAGCTTGTAAAAGAGATTTCCTTGAGGACAGAACTGGTCAAGATATTAAAGTGAATCATATTATTAGTGACTTTGAATTCCATATTAACACCTTCCAGAGCTGCAGCTGTCAAGGATAAGGACTGATGTGGACTGCAAATTGTGTATTTGTGCCTGATCTTGAAGGCAGAGTTGACATGTCACCTGATAGGTGCTTCAGTCTGAGTCCCATCAAAGAGCAGAGTTTTAACTGTACCAAGTAGAAGGGACTGTGCTGTGAAATCTCAGCATGGTCAGGCCTTTGCTTTGGGCTGTATTCCATGGATTTGGGCTGTATTCCATTGATCTGGGCTCTTAAGCGGGGGCAGTGGCAGCAGGTGTTCATTTTCAGCCTAGTGCAGGGCTCTGAAGATGGAGTGTTACCTGAGCATTGATGGAGATCTTGGAAATACCTTACATGACAAGAAAAAAATGATGTGGGTTTTCATGATCTGTGTCTGACATTGTAAGATACAAGCAGGAACTAAAGTCTAAAGAGTTCTCACATTTTGAAACCTGTCAGACACTTTCCAACTACTACTCTCAATTATTTTTTGCTTGTATTTCCTCTCGCAAAGGAGCAACAATTCTAAAATATTTACAAATAATGTATTTAATTCCGCTGCAATGAAATAATAACTTGGCTTTGGTGTTTTAAAAAGAGTAGCAACACATTTTAATTTTCAGAAGTGCCTGCTATGAACTAGACTTCATTGCTTCAAATAATTGTGTTTTTATATTTTTTCTTTTTGCTTAGATGTTGTCATCTCGACAGCTTGTCACCCAACAGAGAACATCATCGCATCAGCGGCACTAGAAAATGACAAAACAATTAAACTGTGGAAGAGTGACTGTTAAACGTTCCAGGATTGCTTTAGAGACTGTCAGGAAAGAAATGTTTTTCTTTTTTTAAAAAAAAAAATTATTAAAAAAAACACTCATAAATCCAGTTTGGCAGGAAACCTGAAGAATATTTGAGAAAGTGGTTTCTGTTAGTCTTGGCCCAAAGAAAACATCTTAGCTCTGCTAGAGCCGGGCAACGTGGTGGAAAAAAAAGATGCAGTGTCTCCTTTTCTTGCCTCATGTTTTGGCAGACAAATGGATCATTCTGATGTCGGGCCAGAAGTGTCAGCCTTGTCTTGGACACCCCAAAGATACTGTACTTTATGGTGGCATTGCTTCTGGGCACTTTTGCTGCTCAAGGAAGAGCTGCCAGCCTACTTTGTACCAGTAAGTTAAGTCACAAGCCTAGAGATGTGTGGAATTTTTTTTAAATGTCTAATTTTTTAAAATTTTTTAATTTTTTTTTCCCAGAATGTAGGTTCTAGTCTCTTGGGAAGTTTCTGTATTGTTTTAATAGGAGTACTGCATCTTCAAGGGTGCTTCATTTAAACACTCAGCTCAAACTTTGTGACCAAATAAAACCATGCAGTTCCAGATTTCCCTCTTCCTGCCCCTGACTTGACTCCTGTGGTGGAATCCCTTACCTTCTGTATAGTTGCTTACCTCTTGTTACGTGTGTTTAATAGATGCTGTTCTATAGTAAAGTTACAGTTCTTCTGTTAACCATTAAAATGAATCCTGCTTGTAGTTGTTCTCAGCATATTTTAATTTTTTGGGTTTTATCTTCTGGTTCTAAAGCAAGCTCACAGAACACTGTAAAGTTATTTCAATGTAAAAAGAAGCAAACCCCAGACTTTTGTATCTTGGAAATCCATGGTATGAAGCTGTATTGCTAATGGCATGACTGTATCGATTGCAGCCTTGGTATTTCTTTCCCTTTTTGTCATACCCATGTGGTATTTACCCATTCAAAACAAAATAACCATAATGCCATAATAAAATGGTGGGATTTTATGTGTATGTTTGTGGTAAGAGTGTGCTAATGTCAAGTGTCTTGTGTTCATAAAGCTTCCCTTAAAAACATCTTTAGGTAGAAGTGTTTCTGTAGCAGCTCCAGTGAGTGAGGAGGAGGAACAGCAACATGGTGCTTTACATCAGCTGTGGAGAAAGAGAGGAGCACAAGTCAAAATTTGTTTAATAAGAGGATTGAAGTGAAGGTGTCCTCAGCAGAGACAACATTAGCACAACTCAACAGAGAGCTTCAGCCAAGGGGCAAGGAATCCTGCTGCACTCCTTGCAGGCTGAGCAGGGATTTGGCTTATGCTGGCTAAGAAATGCATCAAGGCAAAACTATTGCACCCAAAGGGTTCTACTGGAAGGGGATGTGTTGTTCCTTGTGAAGCAAAAATCCATTTTTTTTGGTATTGATCTCATGTTTGGTAATAACAGCAAATCAATTACAGTACAGGCCTCTGTGGTGCTGCCTGGAGGCTGCTTTCCTTTGCCCTTAGAGGAAAAGAGCTGCAAGACATGAAGTACAGCTTTTCTTTTTAAAATGTAAAAATAGAGTTCACACTGAGCTGGTGCTAAAATGGCTATTAATAATAGTACTGCCTTTTGAGGTTTTCCATTGCCTCCAGGGAAGGGACACTGTGTGTCTAGACTTCATGAGCGTCAAGGCTAAAATGATGAATTCCATGAGGTTTTTTTCAGTCTTTTTCTTGCAGGCCAATGAAATTTCAATGCAAAATGTGGCTGTGCTGCTTTACAATATGGAGAAAATGGTGTTTTCCTCAGCATTTTAATGCAGACTCAGAATTACTTTGTGGCATAGTAACTTTCATGTCACTGTTGTGTGAGTGGCTTTGCTTGCCCAGCTGTGCTGTGGCTTTCCCTGCGCTCTGAGCCACAGCTATGGAGAAGGGAGGGAGATGATTTTCCTGCTGTTAGGAGAAAATCTCTTCAACAGGGATAGCAGAGCCCTGATGTAAGTGATCTGCTGGAAAGCTGTTCTTTGTAAAGGTTATGTTTAAGTCCTTAATATCCCACCTGGGATTAGTGCTGGGGCCTATTGGCATGAGCTCTACTTAGCTAGAATTATATGCAGCCTGGCATGGCTGTGGTGGTTTGAGGGGCAGGATTAGGTAAAACACAGCACTGAAAAGAAGGTTTGTGGACAGGCTGTAGTAAGGGAGGTGTACCTTTGTGTTAGGTGCGGGCTGAGAGGGGACAGCATGATGCAGTGACGAGGGCAGGGTGAGCTGTTGCTTCAGAGCTCTGGTTTACTGGGCGCGTTTGGGCTGGGGGGAAAAGGAAAAGGTGAGAAAAAGAATGCTGGGATTTTTAAGCTTCATCCCTCGATAGGGGGGAAAAAAAAACATGGTTAGATGCCACTAAGTAGGTGGCAGTGCCTTAACCGTATGTGTGTTGTACAGGCCACTAGGACCTCTTCCATCCTTATCAAGGGGAGTGCTAACCTTCTCTCCTTTCATACAACACGCATAAAAAGCGGTTGCCGTTGCTATTTAAACCTCCAGTAAACAGCTTCTATACAGGACAGAGTGAGTAGCATCTCGTATCTCTTTTCCACTTTGTTTCACATCCTCTACTGATTCCCCACAAGATACATTTACTCTAACTCCAAATATCGCTATAAAAACAGCAAAAAATCTCGGTAAATCTTCATAAACGCAGTCTTTCTGCTACCTTCAGCTACCTTCTTAATGTATTCATGGATTTCAGCCAATCAGCGAGCAGCCGAACCTCTCCGGCGCGCTCCCAATCCCCGGGCTCGTTATGTGGGCGGCGCTGCTGCTCCGGCGGGGCTGAGGGAGGCGGGCGGGCCGGGGCTCTCGGGTTCGAGTCCCGCCCCATCGGGGCGGAGTGCGGGGCGGTGCTACCCGCCGTGCGCGGGCTTCCACTGCCTCGCTCGGCATCCCACGGAGGTTTGCTGAGGGAAATCTCCCTCCCGGGAAGTTAAATCTCTCCGAATTCCATCAAAGTTACAAGTTCCACATGGGGAAGCGGTCGAAGAGGTTGGGTTGGGTTTTCCCCCTCCGTTTCCCCTCCCTTTTCTTCATCCCAAGGGAATAAAACCAGGCAAACATCTGGCTAAACCGGCACCGCAACTCCTCAAATCGGCCGTGGGAGGTGATGTTCCCACCGAGGTTACCCCCCCCCCCCCCNCCAGGTTTGCTCTGTACCGCCACGTCCCTCTCCCCGACTTTCCCGCTTGGTCCCGGGCAGGGAGGACCCGCTGGCGCCGAGCTCCGTGAGCCTGCGGAGCCAGGTGCAGTGCCTGCAGGTGTGCGCGGCCCCCGACCCGCCAGCTGTGCACATCTGCCGCATCTCAGGGTCACACAGCTGTCTGGGATGGAAGGGGACCTCACAGCTCACCCAGTGCCACCCCCTGCCGTGGGCAGGGACACTTTCCACTAACCGAGGTTGCTCCAAGCCCTGTTCAACTTGTCCTTGGGTACTTTCAGGGATGCTGCATTGCTGTTGCAGAGCCCAGGCCTTACAGATACTGATGAGTTTATTAAGGGATTAAAAGTTAGTTTCCCCTCCTTATTGAACGCTCTGATTTATGCACGTGTTTAAATCAATCGTATTTCCTGTGTTTTATCCCTTCTCCCCCGGGCTTTACTGTGTCAGACATTTGTTACAATCGCATTGTTTTGAGGCGAGTGAGACACCGTGGGTGGTTTAAGGGATTTGAATATATGAGCTGCATTACTTGGGCGCTTCTCTCAGGTGCCAATTGCACTTCCTGAGCTGTAGATGCCCCTACTTGGACCTGTGTGTGATGCTTTGTGGTGAAATAAGGATGTGTGCTAAAGAAGATGCTGTCAAATAGTGGGTCCAAGCATGCCTGGCTGGACACTGCCTGGCAGAGGAAGTAACCAGGGGGCTGGGGTGCCCAGGGTGGGGGACTTCAGGTGCTGCTAGCAGGCATTTGCTGGATGAGCTACATAAGCAGCTTATTTTGTCATTTTAATTTTTTAATCCCATGCATTCGGTCGCGCTCTCTTATTAGTAAGCATTAGCTCTCCAAGTCCCATTAGCTCCACTGAGAGCTGAGCCTTTGCTTGTGGGGACAGCAGTAGAGGAACAAGCAGGGGTCTGGGGCCTGATCCTGCAGCTGGTGACATCTGTGATGTCCCATGTGGATGTGAGTCCAAAACTGGCCCCATAGAGCTGTCACAGCTTGGTCTTTTCCTCCACTGCACCCCTGTTTCCTTCCCTAGCCCCCAGCAGCCCCAGCTCCCTCCAGAGTCAATCCAAGCCTGGGGCTGGCTCTGTTTGGTCTCTCCCTGATTTATTAAGGCAAATATTTTCTTGTATGTAAATATGCACATTACATTCAAACCTTCTCTCTCCTTCAGGTTTTCCCTTTAACCCCACGGCCATCCCCAGGGCTGCAGTTTGTTAGAGGATCTCAAATCTTGGATTTAAAATTAGTTGACTGCTTCTCTTTAATAAAATTATTCCTGCCCTCTTTAAATAGCACAATATGTCACAGAAAGCCGGTGGGTCCGTTCATGAAGATGAGGCAGCTCAGAGAGGAAAAAGAGATGGGAAAAAAAAAAAAAGTAAAACCACACATCTCCCCAAACCCCTTCTGCCTAATCCAACTGAATTAGAGGATTTCGAAGTGGATTTAAAACTAAATCTTGATTAGGGAGAATTTCTCTCCAAGAGCTGCTGCACGGTGGTATTAATGGGAAGTGATCGTGGACAGAGGAAATAGGACAGAAATAACTGAGGGTAGCACAGACGCACTCAGTTCTGTGCATGAACTGAGAGAATCAGAGAAATTCTCAAGAGGAAAAGGGAGAAATTAAGCATCAACATCAGGAGACTGGGTGCCACGGGGCTGGCTGGAGCTGCGGGGAGCAGCCAGATCCCTGCTGCACCGACGGCAGCTCCCTTTATCCCGGCAGAGGGGGTTGCAGGTGAAGAGGAAGCGACAAGCACGGCTGGGGAAAAGAGCCGGGAGGAGAGGAGACCTCTGCCCGCTCCCCCAGCCCCCGGTGTTCGTCCTCTGAGCCCTGGGTGGACTCCAGGAGCTGACCCCCATGCTCTGCAGACACATGCCTGGAGGTGCCCATGGGATCCTCTCTCTGATGACCGTGGTGTTCGTCCTTCCAGAGGGTAAGTGCTGCCGTTCCCGGGGTGCAGCGTACACCCCACGCTTTGGAGTCCAGTCTGCATCCTCCCTAATCCCTGTTTTTTCAGGTATGATTTATCCTTGGGATGAATTTGGGGGTATTACTCCCTTAAGTGATACAGCTGTGTGTCGGTGGTTTTACGGCAGAGCTAAGGTCGTCATGGTTCGTACCAAAGGGCAGTGTGCCAGGATTTGGGATCTCCTGGGCTCCCCTTCCCTGGTCTGCATGGGGCAGGGACTCCCCTCACTGTGCCTGGCTGTGTGAGGGTCTCCCTCACCTCCCAGAAACCCTGTGGGAGCAGAGAAGGCCGGGCTTGGGAAGGGCTCTGGGTCAGCATTTGGAGGTGAGGAAAGGTAATGGCAGCAATAAGTGCAACCTGATCAATCAACACAGAGGTTGCCTTAAACATAAATTAATATAATTTGAAGGTTTTTTAAAATTATTTTTAAAAGAAACCTGACTTAGTTCTCAATATAGCAACTCTTACATGCAGTTGTTGAGCCTGCAGGGAAAGACTGAGCTGCCCTCAGTGCAAATATTCAAAGCCCTGGGGACACACTGAGGTCACCGTCCCGGGGCCACAGTGCTCTGAACAAGGATTTCCCTCTTGTTCCTGAACTGGTTTACCTCCCTGATAGGAGCTGTGATAAAATCAGGACTGTGTTCAGGGAGAAAAGCAAACCACTCTGATGAAACCATCCCTCTGGAGTGAAAGCCTCCAGCATGGGCACAGCTAAACCAGAGGAATTTGGTTAAAAAGGGAAAAGCTGTTTCTGAGTATGACCGAGCCCTGACTCAGTGGTGTCTGTGGTTGTGAGGTTTCACCTCCTCTTAACACCCCCTGTTTCAAAGCTCCCTTGCTCCCACCGTTTGATCCCAGCGCAAATCTCCGGCTAATCTCTGATTTCGCACTGACCTCTAGTGGGAGATGATTCCTTATTTTTGGGCCCACCGGGTAAACAAGTGACGGGCAGCTCCGGGCTCCGGCTGAGCGCTTAATGCGACTTGGCAAGGCAGAGAGCGCTGCGAAGCCGTCGTTAGAGAGCAGCTCGGAACGAAGTGAAGTATTTCACCCTCTGGAAAAAAATCCAGCTGTGTTTCTTGTGGTTCTTGTTTAGTGGCTGGACTCCAATGTTATGGCTGCAACATCGTGGTTGGCACCAAAAACGTGGACATGGGGTGCTCTAACCCCGAGGTGATCACCTGCTCCCAGTCCCACCAGGGCTTCAAGCACCGGTTCTGTATTAAGACAGAGAGCGGTGAGTGCACCCGAGGGGGGCAGGGGGCAGGCCAGGCTGGTGATGCTCACACCCCAAATCCAACCTTGCAGCCCCCAATCAGGGCCTGTAAAGCTGGCAGGGCATCCTGCCCCCTCCACCCTGCCCATCACCCTGATGTCCCACCCTGTTGCTTGCTTTGCAGTGGTCCTGGGCATCCTGCTGACCAGCGGCTGTGCCACCTCCCGCCACTGCCAGCAGCAGGAGCTGCCGGGGGTCCGCATCCACTGCTGCGACACCGACCTCTGCAATGGTTCCCCCAGAGCCCCCCGGCCGCCCCCCGGCCTCGCGGGCGGCCACCTCCTGCTGCCCTGCGTCCTCACTGCCCTGCTCCTCTCCTGAGCCCCCCAGCGCCTTGGGGGATGATCCTCGTGGGATGGGTGCTGGGAGCGGGGATGCTGCTCCTGCGGGTGGGCAGGACCCCCTCCTCCCCCCTCTCCTCAATAAAAGGTGCCGAACGTTTTGCCCTGGGAAGGTTTCGGTGATGCGCGGTGGCAGCGCTGCATCCCGGGGAGGATGGGGGAGGCACCCCGGGGGCTCGGGGGAGATCGAGGTACCTGCTGCAGCCTGGCGCTGGGGAACGCAGGGCCGGGGGTCCCCGTGGGGGTCTGTCCGTGTCCCCGCGGGGATCGGGAGCGCGGCCGAGCCCAGCTCTTCCCACGAGAGGGCATCCGCGGCCCTCGCTCCGCATCCCGGCAGCCGTGGGCGCTTCGGGATGCAGGGATGGAGCACCGGGCGCAGGGCAGCATCCCCGGCGGGATGGGAGGGCGATGGGGTGGGGGAACAGGGGCCCGCGTGAAATGGGTGGGTTTTTGCAGGCATTATCCGAGTCGGAGAAGGCAAACGGGAGTTTTAACAGAAAAATCCCATCCCGTACGGATCGGAGCCCAAGTGGCTCGTCCAAGGTCATCGCGGGGGTTTGTGGCCGAGCTGGGAATTAAATGAGTATGTCTCAAGAGCCAGCCCTGTGCTTTTATCACCAGGGAAACGGCATAAAGCTCGCTGTGAGAAATGGATGAAATATTTTTATTCTATTTTTTTCTTTAGATAAAAAAAAAAAAAAGAAAATAATGCTAAAGAGCTTTTTCCATGCAAAACATCAGCTTTTGATGACATTTCTCAGATGTGTCAGAAAACAAGCCAAAACTCTTCTAAAAATATTATCTGAGGCACCTTCCCAGCGGAAGGATTTTGGGACTGATACAAAACATGTTCAGATCCTGAAGACTCAAAATAAAAGGAAACCAGAAAACAAATCCTGTAAGAAAAATGACAAGAGCTGCAACACTAACCAATCCCCCCCCCCCTTTTTTTTTCCCTTAAAATGTTCCTTATGATTNCAGAAAACAAATCCTGTAAGAAAAATGACAAGAGCTGCAACACTAACCAAACCCCCCCCCCCTTTTTTTTCCCCTTAAAATGTTCCTTATGATTTTCAGGGGAGCAGGAAACATTTCCTTGGCAGCTGGAGTTATTCTCGCTACTGGTTATTTATCTGCCTGGGCGAGTGCTGTGCTGAGCTGTTGCGAAACCTCCGCAGCATCAGCCTGCTCCGACAGAAATCCCCATTTCTCAGCCGAGGACTGGGATGGGCTCCGAGTGGAGGTGGTGGCTGGGGGGGTCCTGCTGTGGCACGGTCCACCGTGCCAGGCAGCAGCATCTTGGGGAGAAGAGAGGGGCGAGGATAAGCCGCGGTCCCTCCGTCCCCCCGTCCCTCCGTCCCGGTCCCTGTGCCTCCGGCGGGTGATGCTGCTGCCCCCGCTCTGCCCCCCTTGCCCGGCTCGAGCCATCCATCTTGCACCGTGTAAGAGGCCTGTTGCAATTAAGTAGGCTGAAGTGATCCTGAACTCTTTAACCTTTGCCCTGGGATTGCTCCTTTTGCCCCGGGGCTGTGGATCAGCTCCATTGCACACTCCAAACAGCGCCCGCTACTTAGCTGACATTTCTTTCTCCTGCTGGATCCTATTAGCACCCTGAGGTTGAAAATGCTACTTTGGAGTGTTGTAAGGAATGTGATTTATACTGGAAAGTAGCGGCAATCTATCTTTCCCTATACACACACTGCACATGAGGCTGGAGAGCTAAATCCACATCGCCTGAACAAACAGCACAGGGATAATTGGTGAGGAGGATTCAGACACGGAGCAGGGAGAGGAGCCTGGGTGGGACGGCACGGGGGCCAGGGAATGCTGAGCTTGGAGCAGGCAGGAGGCAGCAGGGCTGTGCAGGAAACCTGCTTCCCAGTGCGATCCCATCCCCACACCAGTGCAAACGAGCTGAATATCGCTGGTTTCCCAACAGTGTTGAAGACCTGGTTAGGAGGTGCCTGGGCTGATTGCAAGGGCTCTGGTTGTGGGATCCAGAAGGTTGTGTCCTTCTTCACTGTTGATCCTGAGCCCAGGGAAGACCAGAGTTGAGCAGAATTTGCACTGGTTTGCCTGCATGTGAGTATATATCATGGATAATGCAATCTGCATGGGAAGCAGATGGAAATACGGATTGAATGGTGCCTGAAGGAGGGCTGATTAGCCTTTATCAGATATGACACGCTAACCACCGAGGCTCCTTGCTGAAATACCGGGTTAAAATCTCTGCAGTGTCAAATTTCATCCTCCTAAGCAAAGAGACACTTTCCATAGTGTTTGTGTGAATCTTCTGGATAAGCCCTGGAGACTGAAACCATCTCGGCTTCGTGTGGGCATTAGAAGTCCCACCCACATGTTTAAAAAAAGCCCCAAACCCAGAAACGCAAAAGCTGACATTTACTCTAAAATGTCTTTTTCTTCCTGCATCGCTGCGTGGCATCCCGTGTGAGCCTCTGCCTTCTCCTTGCTGGAGCAGGGCTGGAGGCCTCCCCCTGGGCATTCTCACCAACGGCCCTGCTGGAAGCTGAGGGATCATTT
Source organism: Formicarius rufipectus (assembly GCA_013399695.1). Lineage (NCBI taxonomy): Eukaryota > Metazoa > Chordata > Aves > Passeriformes > Formicariidae > Formicarius > Formicarius rufipectus. The sequence goes on from VXAU01003810.1 coordinate 530,299, forward strand.
TGCACACACAAAAGTGTGTGCACAAGCACGCACATGGACACTAGCACAGAGTTTTCTGGGAGAAAAACCAACTAAAAAAAAATAAAAAAGAAAAAAGCAACCAACCCTAGGCAGCCTCTGTGTCAAAAGCCCTTTTATAAAAGCCTCAGTAGCTGAAGAATTGCCATTGTTTCAGTCTCCAGTGAGTGCTAGTCTTAAAATATTTCCAGCTCAGAGCAGGCTTTGACATTCTGCCCAGACCCAGGAGAGGGAACAAACATGAGTTCAGAAATGTTTCTACAAGGCACAGATCCTTCTTCTCTTTTGGAGAATCACTTTCAGCATCTTGCATCCTGTGGCTATGTCCCCCCAAAGAGGGGGAAACACCACAAAACACCCCTGAAAGCAGGGAGGGGGAACTTCTCTGGGGCTCCTTGTAAGGAAGGCAGAGCTGGGCTTGCCTTCACACTGAGGTGCTGGGGTTTACTCTTTGTGCTTTTTAGTGCAGAGTTTTCCCCCATGAGCAACAAAGCCATTTTTCCCCCAGAAAATGCCTGAATGCCGATGGCTGTGCAGACCTAACTCCCCATCCTGCTGGATGCCAGCAGATGGTCCAAAAGTGCAGCCTGTGTAGACTCTGCAAATCAAAGAAGACAGAAAGTTTGCAATGATATTCAACCCCCTTTGGCCTTTTTTTCTGTGTTCACCAGTGATGCTGGGAGTCACAGAGTGTGGATTTGGGAGCAGGAAGCTCTCAGTGCTTCACTATCTCCATCTCTGTGGAAGAGCATGAAAGGGATGGCCCATGGCACATGGAACCATAGAACGGCTGGGTTGGAAGGGACCCTTAAGGACCATCTCATTCCAACCCCCCAGCTGTGGGCATGCACTTGATCCATGTGGTGGTGGGAGCTGGGGTAGGAGGACCCCAGGAAAGGACTTGGTGGGGAGCAACAGCACAGCATCTTGGCCAGTGTTCATGGATTATCACCCTTCCCCTTTCCATCACGTCAAATAAGGAGAGGAGCTGAGATACATGTTAAACTTCTGCCAAGACTGTTCCCCACCTTCTTGCAAAAACCTTTTTGGCAGAAAAGTGCAGAAAACTGCCAGATCTCTGCAGGCAATTGAGAACTTTGAGGTTGCCCTGGGGTCTGCACGAAGCGGGTGCCCAGGGCTGCTTCAGGAATGCTGCCAAGAGGCTGGATGTTCTGGAGAGCACGAGCTAACCTGAGCTTATCTCAGCTCCAAGCACTCCTCGTGTTGGATATAGGGCAGTGTTTACTCAAGAACAATGTGGGGTTAAAATTTAGTAAGTCCTTGTGCAACTCTTTATGGAGAGGCAGCAAGGACAAATAAACATCTCTCAAAACACAGTCAGTACTCAGGCTCACTGTTTAATTCGTTCTCCGGAAATGCATCTTGTTTATAGCCATTCATTGCAGGGGCTCGGAACAGCAGGGGTTTGATCCACTCCAAATTTCAGGCAAAATAATATCCTCATCTTTCTCTTGTTTGTTCTTAGTAGAGAACACAAGGTCAACTCGTCAACTAGTGCAAAGTTTGCTCTGAACTACTGAATATTATGTATTTGAGAAAGTTTTTCCTCTGCTCTTTCTCTCTTTCATTCCTCACCCTCCTTCCAGCCAGCCTGGGGGGAGCTCAAGGTGCCAGAGGATTTGGGTTTCCTCCTTGAGTGATAAAGGCTTCTAGGAGAATGGCTGGGTGGCCAAACCAGTTTCCAAGACTGAGGGTTAGGATGTTTCTTATCTACTCCACTCCCATGGAGAGACAAGCAGCAGAGCAATTGTGTGGGAAATCCAGCTCCCTCCTCCCAGGGATGCTGCTGTGGGGCCCCACAGAGAAATCCCCTTCTCTGGGAGCTGGTCCAGCCCCATCCATTTCATAAAGATGAGAGGGAGCAGTGCCAGCTTTATTGACAGAAGGCCATGAACTGGGTCATGTTGCCCATTTCCCCTCCTCATGCACAGACACACAGGGATGTGCTGCTCAGGGGGATGTACAGGGCACTGTGTCTGTGCTGGTCTGGGAGCTGCCCACACACACTGGTTGTGCTCACATGAGCCCCAAGCCTCAAAGCAATGCTCTTCTTCTCCAGGATGAGAGCTAAGGCTGCCCTCTGCCAAGGGCTGGGCATTGAGGGGGGTTGGATGGAGGGAGAATGGGGAATCCTTGTTCAATTTAATAACTTGGTAGCAGTGCTGGAGCCAGGGTTGTGCCTGACCTACATACAGCCCAGAGCCCTCTGAACACAATTGATCCATTGGCAAGAGAGGAATCACAGTGTGGGGGAGGACCTGTCCCACTGCATCCAACCAGCAGCACCCCCGGCTCAGATGGGGGCTGCTGGAACAATGTCATGGTGTCTCAGCACCAGGATGAAGCCACATGGCAGCATCTTGCCCTCCTTGCTGGACAACATGTGCATCTCTCAGCTCCAGCATCCCTCTCTCATATCCTACATGCTCAACAGCCCTGGCACAGAGCAACCTGCCCCATGGACAGGTATTTTGGGATGCTCTCCTCTGGCAGACCTGCAACGGGCTGCTGGGAGGGAGAGACATTGGGTTGTGTGTGCCCCTGGGACACCTCTAAGTGATGCACACAAGGATTTGTCTGCTAAGAAGTCAAAAGGTGTGCTCTTTGTCTCAGAAGCTCAATTCACATCTCCTTGCAGATCCTGCTAATGGATCATCTGTGGATTTGAGTGTCCTTCCTCTCAGGTGTCCGGTTTATCCAGCCTGTAATCACACCCTTAAGCCTTTTCCTTCGACTCAGTGGTTTGAGCATCTCACACCCTTGGGCCACTCTCGCTGACCTCACAAGTTCTGCTGCAAAGGATGGATGTTTCTGTCATATTTTGCTCTTTGATGTCCTTCAGCTGAGTGGTTGGGAGCGTGACAGGAATACAACAGCAAACACCTGGAGGAAAGGGAAGACACTGTGGTGCCAGGTGATTTCCCCTCTCTACTCGTGTCCCCAGAGTCTTTTAATTAAGAGCTGGTGGGGAATAAAAATACCATCTCGTGACACAGTGAGCTTAATCTTGCAGTCTGCCTCTCCCCAGCCATGTGGACGCTCCCTCTCCTGACTGCTGTGGCTTCAACCAGCAAGTGTTGGTCTGGGGGAGGATGGATGAACATCCAGAATGAGAGACCCTGTCCCTGGCAGCAGCGTGGAGGAGCACAGAGAGCAGTGAGTGATGGACAAGAGGATGTGTCCTCACAGAGGGTAACTCGTCTGGGGCAAAAGCCAGGTCTTCTGGGTGCTGGTATCATGTCCCTTCCCTAAAGTTTTGTCTTCTCTGTTAGTCCTCCCTCCACAGACGAGCAGACTTGATCTCTGACGGTAATTACTGAGCTCGCTGAACACAGAAAACCAAACTCTGCGTGGAATAAGGAAAAATAAGGCAAGTTAAAAGGCGGGCAGAGCCTGGCATTGCCTCTTCCCGGCCGTGGCTGCGGGGAAAACACCGTGTTCCGGTTTTACGCGGCAGAAATGAGTCCCCGCAAATTGCTGCCGGAGCTTCGGCCGCCGTCAAACACCGACGGCTCGGGTAGAACGGCACCGCGCCGCTGGCCCCCGCGCCCGCCGTCTGCCCACTAGGCTGCTAATTAGTAAATAAGGGATAATCCGATCAATTAAGTGCTCAGCCTGCAGAGGAGGGCACGCACACACCTCTGCCGGAGGGGCGGCTGTGTGGGGACAGCGCGGGGCTCAGCGCTGGGTGTGGGGGGAGATGGCAGGAGATGCTGGGGGTCTCTGCCACAGGATGCTCCTTGAAGCACAAGCTCTTTCAGGGGTCAGTTCTCCCTCTCTGGAGAACGTGTGGTTAATCGGGATGCAGCGAATGAGACGGGTGGGATGGATGCTCAGTGTGTTCCCCAGGATGTGCTGGGCTCTGCCCCTACGGGCAGGCGTGGTACTGCGAGGCAGAGGGGGCTTTATGCTTTTGAGTGCACAGGAAGGCTCTGTCCCTCCTCTGGCCATCCCTCCAGGGGTGGAGGGACTGGAGCCCATCCAGACCATGCCTTGTCCTCACCCCAGGCCACCCTCCAAGTCACCACAGAGGGGGAAGAGTGGCACTGCAACCCTGAGGTCTGTCTGTGAGTGAGGCAGAGGCAAAGCCAGGCTGCAGGAATCCCTGACTCTTTCCAGACTTGCAAATTCAACCTCAGGAGAGGAGAAAAAAAGAAATTAAAAGCTCACTCGATGATGGCAAGCAGGGCTCCCCCAGGGCTTTGCAACCTCAGGGGCAGCTTGTTGGCAGAGCCCAGGACCAGGGGACCTTGCTAAGGGTCCCAATCTTGCTGCTGACTGCATGCCAGCCCCCCTGACAGCCCTGTGGCCCCACAGCTCAGTCCTGTCCCGACAGACCCCTCGTACAAGGGTCTTTCTGAACATTCTCTACTGCTTCCTCTCAGCGAATTTCAGCACTATTAAAACGTTTTCCACCAGCACCAGCTTCAATTACATGCTTTTAAAAAGTCATTAAAGAGAATTCCCCATGAAATTATTTTGATTTCCCGCCTCTCCATCTACTTCCAAACTAATGAGATTAATTGAAAACTACAAACATTTTCCAAGGGCCCAAGGCAAACGCAATGGCAAACACATGTAACTTTTCCCAAGGATTGCATCCATCCTCCCTGCTGCTCAGAGCATCCCTCCTGACACAGAGCTGCATTTTGCAGTCTTAGAAGGTGCTCAGGTTTGGAAACCTTTGATATTTTTTCCCCCTCCTTTGAGGAAGGAAAAAGAAAGTGCCTGAGGAACGAGAGCTGTCAGAGGCAATAATGTGAGATCTCACTTGTGGCTGGCAGGTGGGGGGGGTGGTTCTGTCTGGCATGTGGTGTTAACTGGGGGACTTGAAGCAGGGAGGGATTTAGGAAAGTTTTACTCCTTTCTCTCAGCCTCCAGGTAGGAAAAGAGGAATAGAATCTTCCAAACCCAATAACCTGCAAAGCAAACCTGACAATAGCCCCATTCTACTCCCAGGCATTTATACTCTCCCGGTGTTTGATTCCTCCTATCCTGGGTTAATCAATAGGACAAATCTCCAGTGTTGCACCTCTCCTGGCCCCCACGGGCTCCTCCAGGATTGATTACAGCAAACAGCCCTTCCCAGGGTGGCACAGCTCCAAATAAGGCTAAATAAAGGGAACAATATGGGAGATTTGTTACTCAGTGGAGCAATCACTCAGAATCACCTTCCCACCAGTGCTGCATTAAGCAGGGTGAAAGGAAACCTTTAAAAAAACCCAGTAAAGCCCCAAACCCTGCTGAACTCAATGGGATCACAAATTTGCAGATACATATAGACAGACAGCAGTGAGGAAGATGGTGACAATAGTTTTGGAATTGGACAAAACATATTTGTTTGCATTGAACGCCATCCAAAAACCTAGTCTGTGCAAACACAAGGGCACTGATGAGGGCAGAGGTAATTAAGCTGCAGGATGGACTTGCTCCTGTGCCATGAGGAGTTTAGCCTCACTTATCATAGAATTATAGAGTCATGGAATGGTTTGGATTGGAAGGGACCTTAAGGATCATCTCATTCCACCCTTCTGCCATGGATGGGGACACCTTCCACTAGACCAGGTTGCTCCAAGCCCCACCCAACCTGGCCTTGAACATTTGTAGGGCTTGTATGAGCTACCAGCCCCTCTCCTCACAGAGACAAGGATGGATTTCAGTGGGACCACAGGGAAGATGCTCTAAGACACCCATGGAAGGTCTGGTGAGTCAACCTCTGGTAAGAGTGAGGTGCTGGGGCTGGAGGGTGCACAGGGAGCAGTGAGAGTCAGACCAGCCCAGCACCAGCACAGGCAGGGGACCAGGGCAGCCGTGGGACAATCAGTGCAACAGCCCAGCCAAAAAAGCCTGTGGTGGATCCCATCCCCGACACCCTCTGACAAGTTAAAAACCTCCAGTTTATTAAAGATACATTCCTACTGCAATAAAAGATGCCTTGTCTGGTGGCAGAGAGGCTGCAGGATGTTATGGTTGGAATGTTCCTTGGCTCTTGTGTAATTAAAAGCCCCACCAGCTGTGGATCCACGAGAAGCTGTTCCCCCACCCCCAGCCCAGACAGACAGATGATGTTTCCTGTGATCTCCATGATGTCACCAGCTCCCCTTTGATGTGTGCAACCGAGGCACCTCTGAGGCTCACCACTCCGGGGGCATATTTGTCTGAGTACTGCTCATTAGATGACCCAGTGGGATGAAGGCAAGATTAATTGCCAAGGGGAAGAGACCATCCCTGGATCCCTGTACCCATATTCATTAGCACATTAGGGTTGGTGACTGCTGGTGGTGGTGAGCCAGAGGCACAAATAATAACAGGCCAAAGTCACTTCCTCCAAGATTTCAATAATGGGACAAAAGGATGGATTATTTCCCCCATTTCTTGTGGGGAGGATGGAGACACAGAGCAATTAAAGCACTCTGGTGATCTGGATTTTCCAGGGACAGAAAGAGTTGGGGGCAAAAATCCAGATGTAATGCCTGTTATAATCAAAAAGATGAACACATTTTATGCAATCCCTTGGCTGTGTCATCTCTGGGCTCTGAGGGTCCTCGGAGGACAGCTGGAGCCCATCCTTCCACCCAGGCTTGGTGGCTGCTGAGGTATCAGTCTGGCTTAGATAAAAACCAGTCCCATGACATCAGAGAGGGCTCAGCACGGGTTGTAGGGACAGTGTGTCCCCACCACTCACACCCTGGTCTCTTGCTGGGGCAAATACCTGTCCCAAGCCTCTGTGTGAACAGGTATTTCTGCAGGTATTTATCCTGCAAGCAGCCCAGAACTGGATTAAGATAAGGTGACTGCTGGGACAATGTGGAAATGCCTGTCAGGCCTACAAACCTGCAGGGCAAATTAAGCAATCTTGTTCCCAGGACATACATAAAAATAAGTAAAAAACACTATTAATCCATAGCAACAAAAGGAGATGGCATGGCAACAGCAGCAACTGCTGCAAAACAAAACAGCAAAGAGAGTAGAGGAGGGGAGAGGGAAAATAAAGCCCCACTCTGACCTCTGGGGGCTTTTTCAGGTCAAGTGGGATGTTGCGTCCCAGGTGGGCGAGCCAGGACATAGTCTTGGTGCTGATGCAGGGCTGGCTGCATGGTCCTGGGATCGTGGACAGCTCTGATCCAATCCTGGGGTCCTGGAGGATCCCAAAGTGCCTGCTCTGGCCTCTGGAGCTGGGAAGGGGCTGCAGTGGGACAGTGGCTGTGGCTCGAGGCTGTGGTGACAGCATTTCCCAGGCTGTGCTCAGGGCAGGTCTGACTGATGGGGCTCTCTGGGGGTTCCTGGGGGTTCCTGAGCCTCTGCTCAGGCTGACAAAGGTCCCAGCTCCTGATGATTGCCAGCAGAGCAGGGCAGGGAACAGAGGATACCAAATCCAATTTGTTTGGTTGGTTTTGTTTGTTTGGTTTGGGGGGGCAGGGGTGTTTTTTTTAATAAATGAAGCAAAAACCTCAACAGTAGCTCACAATCACTTCACAAAGTGGCACTGCAGAGGAAAGAGAGCCTTTTACTTCTTAGGATTGATGTACCGTGGGTTTGCTGGATTAAATAACCCAGCCCGGGAGCCAAGCTGCCCTCCCACCCCCTAAAATGATGCTTTCAGTTCCGATGAGGGCAACACCCCTTCAGGAAACAAAACTGGCATGAACTCAGCATCCAAGCAAGGCTCAAACCCTGCTCTGAACCCAGGCAGTGCTCTGCTGTGGCTGCGTAGGAAGAGCGTGATGGAAATAAGCCCTAATGGGTGTTAATTTGAAGTGGGAAGCCTGTGAGTCAGGCGGGGGTGCAGGGAGGGAGTGGGCAGGCAGCACGAGGCTGGGATGAGGAGTGCTGAGCTCCTGCTGCATGCTGAGAGGGGTGATGTGTGCTTCTGGCACGGCTGGCCAGGCTGAGAGCACCCCAGTGAGGGTAGGTGGGCTGGGGGGGTGGAAGGAGAAGGGGAGCCCCTGGGAGAGGAGATTGCATCAAGGCAATTTGGCTTTATCAGAGCCCACATTCCAGGGATCCTTGTGAAAAGGAGATTTTTCCACACTGTGAGAGCCAAAGCAAACACGGTGAAACTTAATTAAATGCCTGACTGCTAAAATAATAATTTTCTTATGAATTGGGGAAGGTAAAATACAATCAGAGATGGTCCTGATAAAGGAAGGATGATTCCCCAGTGTGTCTGGCAGAAGTGCACGGGTAAAGAGCAGAGTAAAGCAGGTTTGTTGGTGGGGAAGGAAGGTTCTCCACCTTTTCCTCATGCTGATCCATGCGTAGGATGCTTTCCATGTCTGTGCCAGCTGCTGAAGCCCCCACGTACTGCCTGTCTCCATCACAAACCATCAACACAGAATCCTGTGCTGCTCAGCACAGGACTGGTGTTGTCTCAATTATCAACAGCAAGTGGAAATATTAATGCTTGTTCTCTTTCCAAAGGAAAGAGAAGGAAGGGGAGAAAAAGTCTGTGAATGGTTGCAATTTTCATTCTGACCTTGCTTGCTGGTGCTGGAGAGATGGGAGGCACCTCATCATGGGGGCCTGGGGCCACTTCTGCACAACAAGGACTTGCTCAGTGGGGCTCTGGACAGGGAAAAATGTCAGCTGGAAGAATGCCCTTCCAAGTAAGAAGAGAATGGTAATATCATCATCATCCAAACAACCCAGGAGAATCATTTCAGGAGGCAAAACTGGGGGCGGGGAAGAAGGTAAAAAAAGAGGTCTTGAACCATGCACCTGCAGAACAGGCTGCCTGTGAGCATACAGAGTGTGTGCATGTGCTCCTGCTCCGAGGTCTGCACAAGTTGTAAACTTAGAGGCCAGACAGAGGTTTCCTTTGAAAGTGCCTCTCTAAATGTTATTTCAATTAAAAAAAAAGAAAAAAAATCACCTTAGGATGGAGAGATGGTTTTTACCTTTAAATGGTTCCTCCCTTTGAGTCTGCTGCCTTGGCTCCTCTGAACCTGGGGTCTTCAGCATCGCTACACCCCAGAAAGAGAAGTTTTCCAGCCCTCCCTGGACTGGAAGAGGCACCATTGCTACGCAGAAAAATGAGAATAAGAAGAAATGTTGAGCTTCTCTCTTTTATTGGTGGTTGGCTTCATCTCAGCACTGCTAGCTCCATCCAGTGCATCTGGCTTCTTGAGTTTGACCCAGGGTTTGTGGGTTCAATACACTTATATACCTCAAACCCAGAGGGGAAGGGTTAGGCCAAACCCCTGGTTTTCCATTAGTTTAATAAATGTGATCATCTCGAGAAAGTTTAGTTTTCTAGCCTTCTCCAAATGCAGATATTCCAATAAAAAAAGCCAAACCCAGAGACTAAAAGACTGGATTTGGACCCTACATTATTTGGCATTGAGTCTTTTAGATACATTGAACATGACTCCATGGCTGAAATTACAGAAATAAACCCACTAATAAACTAATAACTTTTACCCTCTTTGTCTTTCTGTGGGAATGAGGAATGGCTTAGTCTGTACAATAATTATACTGTAAGCATGGCAAAAACAGTTCTTGACTCCTGCCGGTCCCAGCCCTTCCCACCAAAGGGGAAAAAACCCCCTTGGCAATAAATTTAAAACAGTTTTATTTACCTTGAACTACTCAGCCAAGAATGCACATTATTTAGGGACTGGAATAAAAAGCCATTCACTCTAGTTCAATTGGCCATTTAGTTCAATTTGTGTGTGTTACTGCAGGTAATTACTATGGTAATAATGCACTGTAATCTGTGCTGATTTGGAACTTGTCCTGTTTCTGTATTAATAATAAGTGCCATATATGTACTAATTACCAGTTTGTTACCATGGTTATTTGCGTAGATGCCATGTTAATGATACCCTGGAAACATAAAGCAATCACATTTTTGAATTAAATCTTTGTGGTCTCTTTAGTGCTAAAAGCCCAATTCACATAAAATAATGATGAAGAAAATGAGCTCATCGGCGCTGACTCGCCAGCGAGCTGATTAGCTGAGCTGCATAAATATACAGTTTTACCATACTGAAAAATTAGAGCCTCCAAAACATTTTCCATGGTTGCTAAGTAACTTCCCAAAGATTACATCACTTACAGGAACACACGGTGCCAAATCTGTCATGCACACGTATTTATAGAGCACTCAGTGCGGGGAATGTGCTCCTGGCAGGGCGGGCTCTGGCGCTGCCACAGGGGCACGGTGCAGGCTCCCTGCCAGGGCCAAGGGGTAAATAAACGGGCATCCCCTCGTCGCCTTTCCCTACAAACTCACACAGACACCCCTTACTCCTTGGGAGGATCCACTGGCATCTGTTTATTCGGATTATTTAAAGCCAGAAGGGACCTCTGCTCTCCCTCCTCTGTAACAATTTCACACTGTGAGTCCTGCGCTGGTTTGTGTCTCTTCTCCTGTTTAAAGCGAAGGGAGCAGCACATTTTGGGCATGATTTGTTGGGAATGTGAACTGGAAGGGACAGGGCTGGCTACTGCTGCCTTCCAGTCCGAGTGACTGCTGTGTGTCACTGAGCTCTGGGAGGATGTCTCCAGGTTTTCCATGGGACAATGACCAGCAGTTGTCCCTACAGCCTTCCATTCCACTTTTTCTGCTGACAACCTGCCATTCCCACGCAGCAGCCACCTTGCTGGCCATACTGGATCCACATTACAATTAAAAATAGTGTCTTGGCAGCAAAATAATTCCCTTTCCCCCGAGCGTACAGTAAACAATGGGTCCTTCCTACCCTAAAATGAATGGCGATTCTTTAACCAGATGACACTGGGGAAGGGGCTGGGGAAAGCTGGAACTGTGAAACTGTGTGTCCCTGCAGACAGCAAGAAAGCAGGCAGGGAAACCTCTAGATCCCAACTATATATATATAGATTTATATATAGTAAAGCCTGATCCCTACTGCTGCCTGGGAAACCTGAGGAATCTGGAGCTGTTGCAGATCTGTTGGGAGCAGCAAGACCCCGAGGCTGCAGGAGGTAGCAGGGCTTGGGCACCCCGGCTCAGCTGGAGGATGGAGCTGGCACAGCCTCCCTCCCTGGCAGGATTTGTGCAGGAAAAGAACAAGGAAGTGGGAAAGAGCATCCCGATGAGTCTGCTTGAGGGAAGCCGGTGTCCCGGACTGCGTGTACCCAGGCGGACCAAGAGCCACCGGAATACTGGCCGAGAGCCCTGGGAAAGTCACGGGATCCATTCGCCAAGAGAAATTTCCTGCCCCTTCGGCAGGTCACGGAGGGGTTGGCTGAGGCATCCGCTGGAGGGTGCTGGGAGCTTTCACCCGTCAAGGAAGCAGCGGACCAGGGCTGTGGCTGTCCTCCCTTCTCCTCTGTTTTCCTCCCTCGGCTTTGGCCCGAGGCCACGGCAGCATCTCCCTCCCCGCTCCCGCAGAGCCCAGTCCCGCGCAGCGGATGCCGTGTCACTTGAAAAGCTACTTAGTGCTCTTTATTATCTGGTCGTTATTTTTCCACTGAAGCCTGAGATAAGCAAAGCATAAATCAAACCAGAACAGGAGCCGCTTGGAGCAGGTAAAGGATGGAAAAGATTTTAATCAGGGAATCTGGGCAAGAAAAGCCAAAAGAAGGAGAGGGAGGGAGGAAAGGGTGGGGGAGTGGCGAGAAACAAAGAAGGGGAAAGAAACACCACTTGTTGTTTGTGGGATGAAGACAAATGTTTCCAAAGCCACATTTTCCACATGACACCCAGTAAAAGCTCTTGGTTTGATTATTAATCACGAGGAGGCCTCTATCCATCACTTCATCCCTCTATGCCTCCTGAGCTGTTTGATGTGCCACCCTTCACCCTCCCATCCCAGCACTGGCCAGCTCTGACAGGGGAAAGCCCAGGAAGTTATTCCAGTAAAGAAAATGAGATCAAATAAATAGACGAGAAAATAAATAAGACTCGCAGAGAAGCTTCTGCTGCGTTGGTTGGATTCCTCTGCCTCTCGAGACTTCTGGAGAGCTGCTGACACTGGGAGCGTCTTCTGAAATGGATGGACTTTGCCTCTTGCCTCATACATCTGTTTAATGACCTCTCCTTGCAGGCACTTGACATGTGATTTATGTGATATAAATTTTACCTCTTTGCTTTGGTGTTGCAATCGCTACGCTCCACAAGGTGAGAGCGCCTCGCCCTGCCAGGATACCGTGCTGGCTCCCTCGGCCTCCTGCTCACAGAACTTTCCTCCTCAGGTCCTTCCTTTAAAAAGTAAAATAAAAAACCACCACAACCACCACAAAAACCACAACAGACCTTAAAAAAAAAAAAAAAAGTGTTTTTTCCTCTTTAAAAGAAAACAGTTGCTGACACAGTGTTCAAGGCTGATGGCACTTTTCAGAAAAAGCAAACAGCAGCACCCCAGCTGATTTCCTGCAAATAATAATAATAAATACATATATACATAAATAAGCCCTTAATTCTTTTACTGGCATCTGTAGCCTCTAATTCATAAATTCATCAGGACTTTCCCAGGATGTCAGTTTTGGCAAATGAGCCCTGAGTTGCTTCATGCTAATGGAGCGGTGGGCTGCCTGACCTCAGGAAATAGAGAGGCCAAACATGAAAAAACAGAGCCGGGTTCAAGGCTGGGGCTGTGAACCCCAGATTTGAGGGTGAGGTCGGCGAGGGGTCAGGGCAGCATTGTGTGCGCGCGAGGGAGAAACGCTGGTTTCTATTTAAAGCCTTTCATGCCTCTGCCAGAGCCCTCTCGGCATTGTGTGCGGGAGCAGCCCGGCGATTGAGAAATGCGCCTCGAGGAGCCCGACTGCAGGAATGGGAAAAGATTGGAAACAGTCACACTTACGTGTTACAAACCAAACCCTCCCCTACCTCGGGAAGAAAGGGAGGGCGAGATCTGCCTGGCTCTTTTCAGCTGCTAACGCAGATGGATTTGCTTTGGCATTTAAGGGTGATGGATGTGCCAGGTACTATTCATTAGGAATGATTTGTTGGGGCCAGCGTAGCTCGCCTGCCCATTAGCACGCATTTACTTCGCAGGTTAGTAATGATGGGTGCGCTTAATAGTTTCTAAGTATCGGAGGGCATTAAAAAGCCCTGGAAGAGAAGGCTATCAATATTTACAGCTTCAATTTGTTGGAGGAGGAAACCTGTGCGTGTGTCTGGAAGGGGTATCCGCCACGAATCCTTGCTCCCAGTGGTAGGTATTGGGCTGGAGCGAGGAGAAACAGCTGTGAATCCAGTTGTGCACCGAAGGGATGTAGCAATGGCAGCTTGTTTGGCTCTGGCAGGGAGAGACTGAGGCCCATCACCAAATTTGGGTGCATGTCCTAGACAGAGACAGCAGCAGAGCCTGGCAGCCCCAGGTCCAGCTCCGGTGTGCCACGGTCCTGTTGGGGTTGCCTCTCCTCCAGCGTCCCGGCCCACTATCAGAGGAAGCAGAAGGTCATCCATGGAGGGATGATTATGGCCATTACATCCCCATTCCCTTCCCCTGCCCCTGCCCTCCCCCCGGCACGGGCTTCTCTCGGAGCGAGATCCCGTTAACAGCCCTCTGCCGATGGGCAGCCATTTACTTAAGTCCCAATTTTTCATTAAAATAGCACATCTGGCTATCAAGCACCGCGAGGTCACGGGGCCGCATTGTCTCAGCTTAATACGATGCCATTAAGGCTGGACCATAATGTCCCCGATACAGCAAGTTCAGCAGCGTGAGATCGAGCATTGGGCAAGACTGCAATTTCCTCCTGTCCTCCTGCTATGATCTTATCAAAGCCTGACTGATCTCTATATACCAAATCACACTGGAGAGCATTGGAGAGTGTGAAAGGCTCCGTTTCCAGCGGCCCATGGGGACGCTGGGTCACAGCCCAGCTCCCTTTGTGTCACACCACCCCTGTCCAGCAGGGACCAGGGCAGGAGTTAGGATGAGGTGGTTCAAGTATCCAGGTTGCGAAATGGGTGCAAGTTCACATTTGATCTTTGCAGTTGGTGGTGTTTTTTCATTTTGAAGCCTGACCTCTAATCAAGCCCACGTGGTTTTGAGTCCAGTTTTTGCTCCAGACTCTCAGCTGCCCTTATGGCCACGGCGCTGGCCTGGGACTCATGGTGTGGTGACCATCACTGTATTCTGTAACCCCTAGTAACCCTGCTATTTCTTCTTTACCTAAACTAGATAAGAATCATTCCTTTATTCCAGCTTTTATCCTCATGTCTGAGCTACAAGTACCTGCATGCAGTCCCTTTATTTTACCCCGTAGAGTTTCTAGCACAGCAGGGCCCTGCTCGCCTTGCTCGATGAGATGCGGGAAGGCTGGCTAACAATTACAGAACAGGAGAAGAGCTGGGGAAAAGGCAGACTGGAAACTGCCTGGTGTCTTTATTAAGCTGTGCAAAGATATGGCACTTATTGACTCACTGGCACTGACAGTGAGTGTGTACGTGTGCCCAGATGGGAGGCTTCCCAGCGAGATGAAAGTATGTAAATAAAGGCAAGTTTGTGTGTGCACCAGCCCTGCCAAAGAGGAAACATCTCTTGCAAGATCTCCACGAGAAGGGTTTGCAGAGCAAACAAACGTGTTATTTCATCTCAGCAGCACTGAGGCACGTCAAACCCCACTGCAGCCCCCCACCACCCCCACGAGGTGTGCAGGGAGCCTCGGTGGGAGGAGTGGGAAGGACCACGTGGAAGGGACACGGTGGCTGCTCCGAGGAGGTGTGGGGGTGACACTGTGCACACTCAGCCATGAGGGTGCACAGGGGACAAGAGGGTGGCAGTGGGAAGGGGCTTCCTCGCAAAACAGACCAACTAACTCACCAAAAATGAACACAGATGCAAAAGCCAAGCTCCCCTGCCATTATTCCCCGTTTGAGCCAGAACAGCTTAAAAGATAATTAGCTAATTGAGCAATGGAAGCCTCTCTCCATAGCTATGTGTCAGCCCCTATTAACAGCTCTGTAACGTTAACAGAGAATACACAGACCCTCCCTGGAGGTATTGATCATTTATTTACCAGCCCCTGTGCTGCCCCTTCCCCCTGGGTGGGCAGGGATGGTGCTGGTGTCAGGCTCTCTCCACGGACTGCTGTGAGGGTTTTCTAGTGAAAATAGATGCTCAGTATCGATCTCTTTCCTCCCGTGGAGTCCGGGGGCCTTCTCCTTAGTTACTCTAATAAAACACAACTAATTAAATTTGTGCCTTGGTTGTTCAATATTGCATTATCCTAATTACTAATTAAGGGGACCGCGTGGAAGGGAGAGGCATTATTCCCTGCGAAAGATCCCCTAATGGCCCAAATGACATCTCAGGGAAAAAGGAAATCTTTCAGCAAAGGCCAAGACTGAAGCTTGGGAAGGGATCCCTGGGGGCAGCTTAACAAGAGGCTCTTTAACTCTTCAGCTGCTGCCCTGGTATTCGCTGATTCATGGATAAACTGGGAAAGCCCCTGTGCAAAGCTGTCCTGCACGTGGGAGGCAGCAGACAGGCAGGGAAGAGAAGAAACTGCAGAGGAATTAAAAGGAATGGGGACATTCATGCATGGAAAGCATGTCAGATGAGAACTGAGGAAGCAGCTCTTCAAGATGAATGGGTTGTCCACTCCCACATGTCCTCCCACAGAGCCTGGCATGGACACACCGTCCGTCCAGCCCGTCCGGGGACATACCAGAGCTGGGGCTTGGCAGGGAGGAACGAGGCCTTTCAAGCCTGTACTCGACATCTTGCTCTTGTCAGGGCTATGCCAGAATGGTTTTCTTATGTTTCAAGTAGCAATGAAATGCACAAAATTACAGAGCAGGCTGTTTGGGGAACTGCTGGCAAGAAGGGGAAAACTTGATGCTCTGTGCTCCAGAAGTCCCCAGTCACCAGCTGTGGCTCCAGGTAACGAAGCATGGATGATGCTTTGAGCACGGGACACCAAATTAGAGCCTGACTTAAACCAGAATGCTGGGCTCTCAGAAGCAGACTGAGTAGAACTGGCTTCTGCACAAGGAACTTTGAATAAATCCCAAACTTCCTTTCATACACCCCTGGGACCAAAGCTCCGCTGTGCAGCAGCCTGAGCTGGGCTTGCTGACCCTCTCCCTGCTGGAGCATCCTTTGCTGGAGTTAACTAACATTTCCATTTCATTTTCCATGTGAATCCCCACTCACGCTCCGCCTGTTCTGGCTTCATAAGTCATCAGTTCATTTCTCACATGGCTCTTTTAGAAACATATTTTTCTCCCCTTAAATAGGTGACTTGGAAGTGTGGACTGAGACTCATGCTGAAAAGACTGGGGAAAGAATAGCAAATAGGTACTTGTTGGAAGAAAAAATAAAAAAATCCTCCAGTGTCGGGACTCAGGCAGCACAAGCTCTGCCACAGGTTTTGGCATTCACTGGAGCTGCCCAGTGCAGCAGTGATCTTTCACCTTTGGGAGGAGAGGAGCCTCCAGCATTTGACATCTGAGGCACTGCCACACTTTGTACTGAGACAGGGATTGTTAGAGGTCAAACACCTTCCAAATCTTCCCCATTCCCTGATGGTTTGCATGTTGCATGTTTCTTTATGGAACACTGTAGCAGACAAAATTTGGCCAAGGAACCACATGAAATTTAAGAAGACTCCAGACAAAACTGATGCCTATGATTTAACATCCTCTTGGTTCCTATTCTGACCACAATTTAAATGGATCACGGGTCTGTTTTGGCTTATTTTATCTCTCCCTTCCTTGAAGTGATTGAAATCTTAATAATCGAGGATAATATCGATGCCGAAGTTTTAAGCAATAAACATATAAACAGAATGAAGGGAAGCAGAATGTTCACGTCTCTCAACAGTGAAAATCATCCCGTTTTATTTTGCTGTAGCAGATGTTAAGTTTCCAATAATAAAATAAAATAAAAAATCTAAGGGAGACATTTAGCAAAGTATAGCTTTACACTCCAGAGTTATCACTCCAATTTCAACTGGGACCATAAAGTTTTATGAGCTATTAAATTGCCCTAAACCTCCTTTAACACACTAGCTCTAATGTTGGAGATTAACCATTTAGAAAAAAGAGGTTACCTTAGCCATTTTCCTGCTCTCTTATCCAGTCAATAACGCTTTTCTGTGGCAGAGCCATTTGCTGGGTGTGTGGTTGGTAATTAGCCTGCATGCCCCACAGGTAATGCAGCTGCAGTAGATTCAATTCCTCTCACAGCACCAGGAGCATCTGCAGAAGGAACATCTCAGCTCCTTCTCTGGCTGCAGTTTTGGTTCTCCCCTCACCCATTCACCAGGGCTGCTCATGATTTCTTGCTTTCCCATTTCATAGAGTCACAGAATGGTTTGGGTTGGAAGGGACTTTGAAGCTCATCTTGTTCCAACCTCCTGCCATGGGCAGGGACACCTCCCACCAGCTCAGGTTGCTCCAAGCCCCATCCAACCTGGCCTTGGACACTTCCAGGGATGGGGCAGCCTCACCTTCTCTGGACAAGCCCACAGGGAAGAATTTCTTCCTAATATCCAGCCTAAACCTGTCCTCCTTTATCTTAATGCCACTCTCCCTTGTTCTATTACCATATGTCCTTGTCAAAAGTCCCTCTCCAATCTTCTTGTAAAACACCTTTAGGTACTGGAACGTGCTATAAGGTCTTCACAAAGCTTTCTCTTCCCCAGGCTAAACAGTTTCCAATTTCCTTTTTTGTTTGTGTGTCAAACTCAACAGAACACAGCCTTTGACTATGTTTTATTACCTTGCAGAAGAGCCCCTTGATCCCAGCTTGAATCCCCTGGATGCAAGAGTGAAATTGTACCTGACCCAGGAAAAGGTTAATAGCAACTTCAATTTACACTTGCAGAGCTCTTTCCAGAGAGGGAACTTAAAAACACTCCAGCCACATCCACAGAGTGTCACGACACCTTCCAGAAACCCAGGATTGTTTTATTGATTTTTAAACAGGCAGAAACCCAGGAGCAAAGATGGCCTGGATCCACAGAACAATCCTCAGCTGTTACAGGAGACCCCTGGGGCTTTGCCACTTGGAATGTGCCAAATCCCCACCCTTCACCTCCCTGCTGAACTGCAGTGTGATCCTGTGGGTGTCAAACTTCTGGCTGTGCCATCATTTTGACTGTAAGGTAGCCCAGCTGCCTGGCAACATCTGGAAACCTCTGTCTTGAGAGACCTGAGCAGCTTGGGGTTGTCTCACACTGATGACTTGCAGGAATCTGGCATTTCTCCTAAAATTTCTGATATAGCTTCTCTTCCACCATAAGCTCTGGACAGTCTCCTGCTTCTGGCTTAGAGCCCCACTGAGGGCTGGGGTGCAAGGGAGGGCTCCAAAATTAAAATCAGAGAATCACAGACTCACAGAATGGCTGAGGTTGGAAGGGACCTTAAAGCTCAGTTAGTTCCAAGCCCCTGCCATAGGCAGATGTCACATCTCCACCTTTCCCTGGTGCCACCTTGAACTTTTTGGGACCACGTGGGAAGCCATCAGCAGGAGAAGTGGAACATGCTCCCCAGGAATGAATGAGGAGCGTAATTCCAATTCCCAGGGAAGAGCCAGGCTGGACCCTCCACAAGGCTGAGCCTGGGGTTAACATGCACAGAACCACGGGACAGAGAGGCGCTGGGAGAGGGCGGCTCCTTCCCGGGAGGAGTTTGGAAAGAAAGGGTCACCCCTGCTCTATTTTTGAAAGAAATGTCACAGGGGCCTTCTCCTGCATCCTGCACAGAGCTGCTGCCAGGGCTGTGCTGCAGCAGGGGGGGGCCTGGCAGCCCACAGGGGTGGGAAATGTCTCCTTCCCAAAGCCTGATTCCCATTTCCCCTTTGATAAGATCAGCAAAGATTAGTTTTCCCCCTAAATTTTTTTTGAAGGCATTTCCTATTTTGAGCCTTTATTGATGGTTTCCCCTAGCTGAGGGCTGAGAGAAATCACTTTCTGAAGAGAGGTTGGAATGGCTTCCCCATGTGCACACTGCCATAAAGAAGCATGAGAGATGCTCTGAGGGCTCTGGAACCTATGAGAGAAACAAGCCAGACCCATCCAACAGTCTGCTCTATTACAGCACAGCCCACATTCCAGATTTGGCTCCTCTGGAAGGTCTTTATTTTCTTCTCAGCCATGTGCTGTGTTTAAAATCCTAACTGAGGCTTCAAATTCACATGGAGTTGGTGCAAAAAGCCAGTGTATAGTGGGGAGCAAGGAGGAGGGTTGTCCAACTTTGATCCCACATGGCACTTTGAGGACACTCTTCATTAGGTTTGTGTGCACGGCAGCCTTTTTCTTCCTGATTAAAAAGACAGATCTCACTGTCTGAGGTGCCTCAGACATCAGCAGAAACTGCATTGAGAACAACAGCCTTTTTCCTTTATGTCCTCTTTAACTGCATTATACTGCCATGAAGTTAAACATTACACAGGTACATCAGTGTGGTTGGATTTGATGATCTTTCAGGTCTTGTCCAACCTAAATGATTCTGTGATTCAATCCAGCAAGCCCCAGGCTTCAGAAAGGCTTTGACTAAGCCAATCTTCACAGGTACAGATGTCTCCTATGCCTTGTATGACAGGAAACAAGGTTGAACTGATGTAAGCTTGGAGACTAATAGGACAGTCCATTTAAAATTAGCTGGAGGTTAAACTTTTGAAGCCAACTCTCCTTCTGCAACTGGGGAAGAAATCCCTCAGCTGTAGCACGCCACATTGCAGTGGGTATTTTGGTTGAGCAACTTTTAAGACTGAGTCAGAGAGATTTCCCAACACCTCTTCACTCCCCACATTCCCTAGATAGCAAACATCAGCTCTGAGAGACAGAAGAACACTGTTTCTCCCTCATCCTGACTGAAACCAGCCTGGAGTCACATGAGGATTGAGTGGTCCCCTCCCCAAGGGCTGGGAGGTTCCCTGTGCAATCTTTAATTGCCCTCAACTATCACAGAGGTGAGGGGTACCCTAAAAATGTTACTGACATATCTTAATCGAGGTTGAATTCACAGTTTCCTTCTTCCAAATCCCACTCTCTTGGGTTAAAGTAGCCCTAGTAGAGCAAGTCCATTCTCTACTGATCCCTAAAAGAGCACCTTCCCAGGAAGCTAGTCCAAGCTGGAGCATGGAATGGTCTTGAGCAGCAGCCCCAATGTCCCAGCTTGGTCTGCTGGGGCTCCTGTCCACACATATGTGTGTTGTCCTCACTTTTGGTCAGGGGGGAGTAACAGACCCAACATGCCAGGAGGTGCTTTGTTGCTCAGGTTCCACAGTTAAAGGGATGAAAAGAAATGCGAGGTCCTACTCAAACCAGAGACCTGGCAGCATTTCCAGCCCATCCATCCGCCTCCTTCAGCTCCTCTGCATTATTCCTAATGTATGTAGATGGAGAATGCAAATACCAGCGTGAGGAAGCTGACCTTTTGGCTGAATGTCACCAAGTCCTGCAGCAGTGGGAGTGTTTGCACTCAGTCATTAGCTTTAGCCTCTACAGTTATTCATATATACTCCTGCAAAACAAGATGAGATGACTCAAAGCTGGTTTTGACCTTGGCTGTTCTGGTGGTTTGATGGGTTGTAGTCCTTAAATGTCGTGTTGCTAGCAGCAATGCTGGCCTTCCAAGTTAGCAACCCCTAACATGGACCTGGGTCTACCACTGCCCTGGAAATGCCACTGTTCAAAAGTTGGGAAAACCAGCCAGCAATGTAAGGTTACACCTCCAGGAATGGAGTCATCTCAACTCCATTACTAACAAGATATTTGGTGTTGGAGACCTAAAACATAAGGGATTGATCTTGAAATTCTTGTTGTAGAAATTCTTAATTGTGGAATCATAGAATCACACACTCGTTTGGGTTGGAAGGGACCTTAAAGTTTATCCAGTTCCACCTCCTTGCACAGACAGGGACACCTTCCACTATCCCAGGTTGCTCCAAGCCCTGTCCAACCTGGCCTTGGACACTTCCAGGGATGGGGCAGCCACAGCTTCTCTGGGCAACCTGTGCCAGGGCCTCACTTCCCTCACAGGGAACAATTTCTTTCCAATAGCCCATCTAAACCTAGTGCCTTTCAGGTTAAAGCCATTATCGTTCAGTCTAAAGCCATTAATTGAAGGAGTCCACTTCAAAGTCACCCAAAGCATCCTTCCTTGGCCACGATGAGCTGGAAATGACCACACAACACGCCACCAGTGTTGCTCCAGAGTGACCGGAGAAATTAATCCCACAGTGCAGCTTTGGTGGCACTGCAGCAAACCTTGTCCACATCGTCCATACCTTCAGGAACCTCCCACTGCTTCTTCAGCTCTTGTTTCCCTGGGTGTGGGGTGGCTCCAAGGCTCAGTTGGCATGGTCTCTAACTTTTCTCCTGTATGGATTTCATGCTGTTTAGAGCAAAGCTGCTGCCTGCAGTGCAGCGCAGGCAGGCAGCCTGCCTGGCTTCTGGGCTCCCTCACTCCAAATACTAACCCTTCACTTTTCTGCTCACTCACCTCTCTCTGAAGGCCTGTTGAGTTTCATCCCAGCAGACAGCCTGACACAGAATGCTGCCTTTAGACGATGTTAGAACCCATCCCTGCCATCCTGGAAGCAGCTGGCTGAGCACACTGGGCTGAGCCACACGCATGGAGAGTGACTTAAGGCATGAAAATCCGGGAGGGAGCTTGGGGTGAGCTGTGAAGGACCAGAGATGGAGCAGGGAGGCATGTGAGGGGGTTCAAACGACTTCACCATCCCAGGTCTCTCCCTCCATCCTGCCAGACTCCATCCTGCCACCATCATTTTGACATCCAGCACTTCCAAACCCTTGCCTCATCCCTTTTGTCCCTTGTTTTACATGCCACAGCCATCCTGTCGCCTGCGACTCAGCGATGGTGCTCAGAGAAATTAGGGCAACTGCTGTACAGGCTTTTTATTAGTATTGCCAAACTCTTTCAGCATTTTTAGAAAGGCCTTGAAAAGTGGCCAAGTCGTTTCTCCTTCTTCTGTTTCTTTTCCTCCACCCCCTCCCTCACCCCCCCTCCCCAGCCCCCCTTTCCCCTTCGCTGTCTGCGGATGCTTTGGGATGAATTAATTTAGACGTGTGGTTTTGAATGTTTTTGGCTCCTGGTTATCGAGCCATTCAGCAGTTCTGGGAGCCTCCCCCATCGGCTGTTATTGAACCAGACAGAGGGGGGCGGAGGAGATGGCAGCAGCCTGATTTGTTGGCTTGTTAGTTCTGCTCCTGCGAACCGTCCGTGGGCTCAGGTTTCTGCCGGCTGACTGGGACAGGCGGCTGCCAAAACGCTCCTCACGGGCAGCCTGAGGAGCCACACCCCGCACGGGACCACTGCTGGCACCATCTCTGAGCAACCTGGTCCAGGGGAAGGTGTCCCACGGTTGGGCGGTGAGGATGAGATGGTCTTTAAGGTCCCATCCAACCCAAACCATTCTATGAGTCTGTGATGATTCTATGGGTGGTTTCTCTCTGTTTTCCCTTCACCTGGCCCAGCCCCCTGTCCCCAAGCCAGGCTGTCACCCCAGCTCTGCTCTGGGATCCCTGTCAGTGTCTCACCAAGGTATTTTTAGCCCCAATGGGAGACAGAGATAACTCAGCAACAGCAACATGCACGTGGAGAAGATCTCTCCAGTCCTTCCTTGCATCCTGGGCTGGCTTTGATTTCTCCTCCTTGGAGAGGCTCAGCATCTGCCCCGAAGCCCTGAGGTTCTGGCAAGGCTGCAGGAGCCCTGGTCCAAGGGCAGTCCTGCCTGCTCCTCCAGCCCCACGTGACCCCTCTGCTGGGGCAGGACTTGGTGGACACTGATGCTGAAGGACCAGGAAGCTCCAAGCTGGCTCTCTTGGAGCCTCCCATAACATAAGCAGAAGCAGAAATAACCACTAAATCCTTCTGAAAAGCACTTCCTACTGATGCCACTCTGGGGGTTAGCACTGAGATCCTTTAATCATAGGGAGGATGGTTAGAATTCATTATTTTCTCAGCTTTCTAGTAAAATTTTAAAAACTCACCTGAAACTCTCATTATTCCCTATCAAGAGGTTTTTGAGTATACTTGTCCTCTGTCTTCATACTGGGCTAAGACCTAAGAAAAATATTATCTCTCTGCTTGGCTTGCTGCCATCCCAGCCATGTTTGTGTTTCAGTGGTGGATGAACCCACTCCAGTTTATTTATGGAGCGGGTAAAGTCACCCCTGCAGGGCTCCACTTGCTCTGAATTCAGGGCCCAAGTACAGTAGGGCCCCCTGGAAAACCCATATGGCTTTAAACCATCCCCATGTGCATGCCATGGCTCTGTACCAGGCAGAGCTCTCTTCCTGCAGCTCTGCTTAGACATCTGTGCTTTAAACAGCAGAGAAAAAGTGCAGAGTTCTGAATTGTGCTATTCATGGAGTGGTTTTGGGAATTGGTAGAGAGCCTTTGGGTGTAGAGACTCCTGTTTTCCACCTGTTTCATCCATCTTAGTAGATACCAGACTGAAATGTCAGAGGAACTCGATGATCTTAGAGATCTTTTCCAACCTTATGGAGTTTGTGATTCTGAAGCATGACCTGTGTGGGTGTGAGCTCACTTCTCCCCATCACTGCACCCCGATGCACACAGGGAGTGTTCACCACTGCACCTGCAGGGGCTCAAATCACTCCAGGCCATGGTTGGGAGAACAGCTTTACTCTATTTTAGGCTTCTTTTTTGCCATCATTGCCACCTGGGCTGTCCATGTCTGAGCTGAGACAGGCACTGCCATGGCTGTTCCTCGTGGAGCTCTGGCTGCTGTCCCAGGAGAGGGTACAGCCAGATGAGAAAGTTAACACGAGGTAACCAAGGGTGTGAATTTACAGCACAGCAGCTGCTCCCTGCCCGTGGCTTAAGCACACATTTACCCCATGGCAAATGCCAAGAGCTCCGGGATCCATCCTGCAGGGGTGGGAATGAGCTGCCCACGAGAAGGAGCAGGGACACAGACCTCCTGGAGCACACCACGGGGAGAGCTTGCACGGGGAGTTCTCCTGGAAGATTTGCAGCAGAGAGCTCTCTCTGGGGGTAAATTCCCTCTGCTCGCAGGGCTGCAGAAGCTGGAGGATGCTTTAGTGCACTCATCTCACACAGAGCACTTGATGCCTCTTCTCCAAGCAGGAAGGGAAGAACAGAGAGGAATGTTTGAGGGCAGTGGAGAGTGGTACTGGCACACTGAGTGTCTGAGGTGGGCAATGTGAGGCACGCTGCGAGCAGCCTTTCTCCAGCTGGGCTCCTCTTTTGCAATTCCAGTGTCTTGTTTGTCAGTAATTTATATTGACAGAGTCTTTCAAAACACTTTAGGGTTGTTTACAACATCGAGCAAGAACATTGTGTCTCATGTCCGTTCCATTCTTAAAGATAATCCTGTGCTCCCTCCATCCCCCTGCTCCTCTCTGCCCCTCACGGAAGCTGTTCCCTTGTTCTCTGCAAACCTGATGGGCTGGGAAAAAACCTGCAAATCTACTCGATGTGATGCTCCTTCCTCTCTAATTGCCAATTAGATTTTCCACTCAGGGGCAATGCACCTTCTCAATGGCACAAACCTCCCCACACCAGAAGCACTTGTCCATGTTCCTGTGTTGGACTTTGGTTGTGAAGTGCTGGGAGCCAACGTGACACAAACCTGCAATGAGAAATGGGCACGTTTGGGTTCTGCTCCAGCATTCCCACGGCATCCTCAGAGCTGGGACCCCAGGGCATCTTCTACCATGCTGGCTCTGATGTTTTCTCTTCAAGCACTGAGCACAAGGAGCAAGTTCAACCCTCTCCTCTCCATCCCTCCTGATCTCTGCAGTGTTTTGCACCCGTGTGGCTCATGTGGCTGTCAGGGTTGTCTTTTTTCCTGCACATCATCCTAGAGCATTGGGAAGACAATTCTCTTATGTCCAGTCCTGTCCTTCCACCAGCAAAGACAGTTAAAAACCTTTAAAACCATCTCCAGCCTTGCAGGCAGAGGCTTTTTAAATTCTTTAGGGAAATGAAGTAAAGGACTTGGACTCTCTGGGTAGACAAATCCTCTGTGCAAAACCAGCTGCTCCTGGGGCTGGCAAGGCAAGTGCTGGCCAAGCCTGGCAGCCCTGGCCCAGACAGCTTTAACACAGCCAGCACGGGGGGAGGGCAGGGAACAGCATGATCCTGGGCAGGAGAGAGACTGTAGGACGTTCTGGCAAGTCCTGTAGGATATGTGCTCAGCCTGCACTGCCCTGCTCCCACTGCTTGGGTCCCGTTCCAGTCAGATTGTGCACATTTGACTACCCAAGCCACGATAATCCCCCCTTTTGCACTTACCTAAGAAGGCCAGAGTGCCCAATTATTTTAGAGGCTGCTGTTTAACATGCTTTTTGGCTTTGATTAAGACTTTTCATCTTTCAGGCAGACATCAAAGTGAAACCTTGAGCTTTCCAGTGCTGCACCATGGGTTTGGGCTGTCCTGGCTGCTTCCTTGTGATTAGCACCGAGCTGTCCGGATGGCAAAGCAGCGGGGAGGGAGCGCCGTGTCCCAGCGGGAAGAGGAGCAGGAGAAAGGACATTTCACCAAAATCTTCCTCTTCCTCTTTTCTAGCCTTCCTACCTCCTTCCTGCCCCACTCTGAGAGGTTGCCCACATGGCTGAGCCCGTCCACTAATCCTGTTAACATGGAGCACCGTTTCCAGGAGGGGATAAATTTATTGAGCTGAGGGGGGGAAAAAGCACCAAACAGTGCCTTAGGCATGACTTTCAGGCACTTGATGCAGTCAGTAGTCTCATACCAAAAGTAAAGCAATGAAGGTCTTGGCAGGGTGTAGTTCTGGCCTTGGTCTGGTATTCCCCATCTGTGAAGGCACAGTCCAGCACTCCTCCTTCTTCTTCTTGGTAATTAGGAGAACAGTCACAGCAGTATTCTCCAAAATATAGCCCCCTCCCACCTCTATACAATTCCCCTGCAGAGATGGACTCACCTGGAGGGACAGGTAAGAACCATTTCCAGGCCTATTTATCTCTGTGTCCCCATAAATTGTTCTGCAGGGCTCATCAACCACGACACTGCTGGGAAACTCATTTACATACAATAGGAGGGAAAACGGGGGTGTGAGACTCAAGGAGGCTTCCTGACACATGGCATCTGGCTGATGAGAGGGCCTGTCAGGAGCTGCCTGCATGGTGGATGCTCCCTGCCACGATAACTGTTCAAAGTGGAGGAGCTTTCTGTCAACAACTTAATAATCTGCGTCTGCCGCGATGCCGTGTCAGCCAACACTCCTGTAACGAAGGGCTGATAAGGAGGAGGTTAGACTGGGGAAAATGGGCTGTTTTGTCAGCACAATGTTCTTGTCATCAAAAAGACTCTGGAATAGCTTGCTGGCTCCTTCAGAGCTCGCCTGGCATGATTCGCCAGCCCCACAGCCCGGTTAGTCCCAAAGCTTTTCTGCGCTTTCAGCTACTGCAGCAGAAGTGACAAAAACCCCTGCAGGAAGCAGATGTGGATGAACTTCCTCCAAACTCGAAGAATTTGCCTGATTTTCATCCTGCAGCTTTTCTATCTCTTCCCCACATCTTTTAAAACTATTGCTCTGGTATATGCACGATTTCAAGTTTTTACTTGTGAGCTCAGTCCGTGCTGGAATTCTGCTGCAGCTTCACCCAGTGGTGAGGAGTCCCACAGCTTAGCCAGCTTCTGTGTGGAAATGCTTCCTCTTTTGTCCTCAAAATCAGTGGGAATAACAGGAGTGACGATCCAAGACGTGGCTCATCTCCCCCAGACTGACTCTGCCTAATGGATAAGCTGATGCACACCTGGACATCCATGGAGTGGAAGGGGTGGAGGAAGGTGCTGCCCTCCAGCAGTGCCCAGTCCTGCAGCCCTTCCTCACTCTGGGCTTGTCCCAGTCCCACCACGGCTGGAGCATGATGGTCCCATCACCCAGCTCACGTGCTGGAGCTGCATGTACTGGGGTTACCAAGCCCAGAGCCTGGATCTGAAGACGGGCAGGAGACCAGCCCATCCTCATTGCACAACAGGGACCATTCCATGGGATTCTTCTAGGGGGAAAAAGAAGGCATTTGTGCTTGGGGAGCAAATTCCTCTGGCTACTTGAGGCCAGGGCTCAGCACTCTGGAATTCCAGAGTGATAACACAGCACGAGAGAGAGAATGTTTCAAGAGGCTCTGGATGCAAACAGCAACCCCACAGCCCATCCCAGGCTGCAGCCCCAAACTCACAGCTTGGAGCATTTGTTACAACCCAGAGCAGCCCTCTGGAAGGACTGACTCCCAGGGCTCAGCTCCTGGGCTGGGAGAAGCTGCTTCCCATCTAATGGCGCTTCCCCTGGTCTGTAGGAGCTGAGGATCTGGCCCACTCTGTGCAGAATTAGCCCCTCGTTAAGCGTTGCCTGCAATCCCTCACTGCAGGGGGAAATGAAAGCAGATGCCAAATTGCCACCTGGAGCAAACTTTTTAGAGTTGAATTCCAATTGGCTGGAGACAGCAGGAGTTTTTCCTTCATACGACCAGTGTGAGGAAGCACTGGGAGCTTGCTGCTGCATTGAGCTCGTACTCAGGTCCAGCACAACTCCCTGCACAGGCAGCATCTTGAGACTTCACCAGCCATGGGCACCACCAGCTGCAGGACCACTCTGCAGCCTCTTGCCTTGCCATTTAATGCTTTCCAAGGAAGCTGGAGGGCCAGGCCTCACCCAGCACCAGGCAGCAGTGCCCTGAGTATTAAACTTCCACCTATTCTATCACAGATCCACAAGCCACATAATGCTATGGTGTGTTGTTAGCTGTGACACTTCTATTATGCACTACAATTTCTTTCATGTCATCAAAGAAATACAAAGCTGAGACATTCCTTAAAATAAAATGTAATTTAAAGCTATTTTTTTATTTTTTATTTAGGAAACCACACCAGATTTAAATTTTTTTTTTCATTATATCAAATTAATTTGGACTATTTTCCCAACTCATATTTTAATGTATGGCAACCTTGCAGATTTTGCCCTGAAGTACATGGAAGTGTTCAAGGTGGCATCACCATGGCCTTCCAGGGAACCCCAGCCTCTCTGGCATAGAATCATAACAAATAATAACACATTTTGAGTTGGAAGGGACCTAAAAGATCATCTAGTTCCAATCCCCATGGACATTCCCACCATGAAACTACCAGGGTAATACATTCATTGTGTTTCTCATAGCTTTGTTCAAGCAACACTGCTATTTGGATCAGCGCTAATTAGCTTGAAGCCAGCCTGATTATGTCTGTATATGATGGAATCATATTTGTGAAAGCAGAAAGATACATTCTGTCATTTTTTACTAGCAAGTTTTTGAGGTGTTTAAGACAGAAAACATTTGTGGGCAGGTTTTGACACATAGGCAATGTACAGCCATGAAACTCAATCTCTGTGAAACTTTCTATTTGTAGGAAATACACTGATGTTAATTTTTTTTTGCATGTATGAATTCTTGTTTTTATAAAGAAGAGTCCTGGGAAAATGAATTTGAATCAGAAATTTGATACATATATATATATTTGATATATATATGTATGACTCTACAAGTCCCAAGTCCTTGGGTAAATTCACCATTAGCCATATTCACTCAGTCAGAACAGTCTGCTAGGGCAGCATGGAAAATCAAAGTCACTTTTGCCTGGCTCAGAAAGAGAAGTCTTGAGAGCTGCCAACATCTGCTTTCATCTCGCTGCTTCTTCTGGAAGTGCTGAGGAGAGTGGGAAAGAGGCAGAGAGAGGATGAGTGTGTGATGTGGGAGCAACCACGCTGAGGGACCCCATGAAAAGGAAAGATCATCTCTCAGAGTAATTCAACCTCAGATCATCCTCAGTGAGACTGAGTTCTCTCTCCAGTGTGATATCCAGATATCCAGAGCAGAGTGTGGGTGTGGTCACCCCATGGGTCTGTTTGCTCTGGGTCCTTCAGACCAGGAGTAGGGTCAGGCAATAGCAGCACATTTTAGAAGCTCCTACCTCGTTTCCTAGGACAAGTGAAGGTTGAAGGACGGCAGTAATATGCAGCAAACAATCCCAATTTCCTAGTGTCATCTGGCTTCACCCTAGGCACGTTCCAGCTCTGGGCCACTGCTGGATTTCTCATTGTGGTTTCTGTACCCAGTCTATGCCTCCCTTTTCCCCCTTCTGTCTCCCCATCACAGTGTCTTGCCTGGCTGATTTCGTGCTCAGAAGCAACACTGCTGGTTTAAATGCTGGCAGCTGGCAACATTTTCCCTTGGAGCCAGATAGCAAAGCATCTGGTCTCCTAAGCCAGCCTGGGAAGGTTGGCTTTGCTGGTCCAAGCACAGATATTTCTGGCAGGGCACGCTTGCTGCAAGAGCTTGGAGCTGATCTCACTCATTTCCTCAGCGTTAGGGAAATGCAAAGGGATTTTCAGTGAATTCTCCATAACCTCATCTTCAAGATGAGGATTGTTTAAGCAGAAGAGAGCTCAAGCTCTCAAATGCAAAATCATGAGGCTCCTGTAATGTCACTGTGGGATCAGGAGCTGCTCTGCTGTTGTCAGGGATGAGCCGCTAACACAGAGTGAGTGGCACTGCTGTGCACTGTCCTTGTTTACATGGCTTCGACATTTGTGGAGTCTCAGAGTCATTCAATTCCTGAGTGGCTCCCTTTAATGGAAAACATGATGTTTTGGGAAAGACACTGGGCCAAGCTGGGCATAAAACTCGAGTCATTTATCCAGATGAAGCGATGTCATCCTCACATCCTGTTTTCAGAAAAGGTGTAGGGATTCAGGTAGGTTCCCACATCCTGTTTCTTCAGGAGTTGAATGTTTAACTCAATTAGACTCCTTTGGAAAGCTGGATTTCACCCCATTCCTCACTGCAGATGCATCGTTTCGTCTCAGAGAAGCCAGTGAGACTTCTGTACATCGCTTAAACTTTAACTGGTTGTTGCATGAGTGATCAAATCAAAATCCAAACATTCAGCTGCAGTTCTTGTACCAAGTGGAGCCCAAACCCTGTTTTTAACTGCCTTTTTACTGGTAGTACTCAAAATACTTTGCAAAGACAGTATCAGAGAACAATTCAGGTTGGAAAAGACCTCCAAGATCATCAAGTCCAACCTTTGACTGATCATCACCACATCAACCAGACCAGAGCACTGAATGCCACGTCCAGTTGTTTCTTGAACACTTCCAGGGACGGTGATTCCACCACCTCCCTGGGCAGCCCCTTTCAATGTTTAATAATCCTTTACATGAAGAAATTGCCCTGATGCAGACAGAACCAGCAATGCTGACTTCTTGTGAGTGGGAAAAATAATTTGCAAAAGGTAACCTGATGGTCCAGCAAGGCCATCCCTATGTCCTAGCCCAGAGCTCTGCCCCCTGGGGGCACTGGACCTCATTTTTGGAGGGGCTGTGGTTTAGGTGGTGGGACTGGCACTGTCTGAGTTGATTTTTGCTCCAGGAAACATCATTATAATGGCAATTTCCATGCAGGAAGCCTTGGAGATGTGGAAGGAAAGGCCAGCAAAAGGAGGTCTCTTATTTGCTTGTCAGGGACATCCTCCTTCTATGCTGAGAACCCTTCTGCAGTGCTGGGGGAGCTTGAGGGGAGGGGAGCTGAGCCTGAAATTAGTATTTAACCTGATCTCAGCACATCTCTTTCCTTTCAGATTCTTTTCAAAATAATAATTTTTCTCCTTTTTTTCTCCTTTCCTTTGCATTGGGAAAGCTGCCAGAGCAGGACTGAGCAGTTCTGTGTGAATGGATCCGGCTCAGCTCCAGGCAGGGAGCAAGGAATAAGCTCCATGTACAAGTCATGCATATGTTTCACAACCAAAGCCCAGTCCCATTTCCCAGATCCAGCCCCACGTTTGCACTTTGCCTCTGGAAAGAGAGGGCTTTATCCTTGTTCCACCTGGATGACTGGAAAAGCTTCTCCAGATCCATTTCCAAGAGCAAAGCTGTCTCTGAAATGGTGTAAAGCAGGAGTGTGACTGTTGAACGAGGAGGAGAAGACTCAGCAGGTAAAGATTAAAATAACCCTCCAATTTGATGCATTTTTTTTTTCTGCTGAGAATGGAGCACATGCAGAACTCAGGATTGTTTTACACTGAGGTTCATCTTCAATTCTTCAATTTATAAATAACTACCCTTAAATCTTCTCCCATGATGGCACCTTGCCCCTTTGGGGCAGCCATGTGGGCCAATTCCACCTGTCCTGAGCAGCGGGTTACCCCCCAGGAATATTCTTTTTTCTGACTGTGTTTAATTTTAAATCTGTTGCTACAATGCCAAACGTTCTCACTGCTCTGAAACGAAGCAGGATCCTCACTGCCCTGTTTTGGGCTGGCTTGGCCCTGGGTTTACAGGTGGGATTATTGCTCTCTTGGCAAGAGTCATGAAGAGAAGGAGGTTCAGCAGACTTCAGAGTGAGTCTGATTCTTGCCATTGCTGGGGTGGGGTGTTATTTGTGTCCAAATATCTCTAAGCCCTTTATGGCCACTTAGACCAACAATTGCATATTGGGTTGTAGACTAAAAAAGCCACAAAGCTCTTGAGACCCAGTGGTGGATCAGATGCCATGAGCAAAGGTTGATCACATTTCTGGGCTCTGAATGTGTTGCAAACAGCAAACAGAATCCCAATCCACTGGTTTATTCCTGAGATCTTGCTAGTACCAAGGGAAGGGAAGGGGACAAGGTGTCACAGGTAGTTGTGGGTGGTTGAATGATAAAAATTTGGGGACTGATGCTGAAAGAGGCACATTCTGGAAAGAGCTGATTTCGATTTCCATCAAGGGATGCCACACTTTGGAGCACACTCCTGCAGCCTGGCACCAACCTGAGAGAGCCTTGGATGTGGCTGTGCATGTCCTCCTGCTTTGTGCAGGCAGGTAGAGGTGGAAACCTCCCTCACAGCAGGGGATGGGGGCAGAAAGGCCAAGAAGTGCCTCAACACACACACACACGTGTTGAGGAGTGTGCATGACAGAATCTTGTACCAAGAGAAAACAGCCTGCAAAGGCACAGAAAACAGAAATAGAAAGGCACCCCGTGACTCAGGATGTGTCTGTGGGCTAAAGCTGCTGAGCTGCAGGACCTGCACTCAGTCCTGGGTCTCTGTTCCTGCACTCAGGGGAGCAAAAGCCTTTGACAGCAGCAGGTGGGAGGTGTTTCTCCATTCACCACCGTTTGTTTTGCTGCTCCTGTACAACCTCTCTGTGGGAGCCCTGGCTTGCTATTACAGTCATAAACATGATGCAGAATAGCACTAATGAGGGTTTTCGTGGCATATCCATGGCTCTCCAAATACGTGTGCCAGATCTCCTCATTTCCTCAAGGGTCCTGAGGCATTTCGTGCTTGTCTTCAGTCTCTGCTCTCTCTGGAGCCCTGATTCTATGGGCATTTCACTTATAATTACAATACTAGTTAAAAGGCCTTCTGGCATCCTCGGTTATGAATAAACCTGACCCCTCTGGGAGGACTAAGTCCAGAATTTCAGAAGTAAGGTCTTAAGGAGAAGAGCTTGAAAAGGGAATAAAATCTCCCTATCCTATGGGAAATATTGTAGCAGCACAATCTCCTTCTCTCCCAAGGCAGGATAAAGATCACAATCCTGGGAATTTTTTTCCTGAAGGAAAAATTCAACATTTCCCCTGCTTCAGTCTTAGCAAAATGTCTTGTTTTGACACAGCACGACAGCCTGGGACCACGACAGTCAGATCAATATGCTTCCAAGCCATCTAAAGGAGTGTGATCTTTTCCAGCTCCAGACTAAGCAGAAGTTAGTCCTTCCCTACATCGTGTTTCTGTGTTGCCACAGGAAGCCAGACTGCCCATGCTGGCAGGGCTTTTGGTCAGCAGATCCACCTCCAGCAGCATCCCCAGGAGCCCCCCCAGACGGTTCTCACCCTGCTACCTGTGTCCTCCCATCCAAATCACGGGGGCTGGAGGGAGCAGGGGATTTTCTTACGCTCAGATCCCCCGATAATGACTCCTGGGAGGATTTTGGTCTTTGCTGAGCCGGTAAACCAAACCTGTTCTGCCTCCCCGGGCTCGCAGCTTCCTCACCCCCTTTACAAAGAGGCATTGTCGGTGCTGCCCGAGGCGCTCCGGGCTGGCAGCGTCGGAAGAGGCTCCTCTTTGCCCACTTAGCCGGGAGATAAAGGCTGACTTGTCCTGAGTGGGAGGGAAGCACCGGCTGTGCCGCTGCCAGGTTTTGTGGTGCACAGTCTCCTGCTTCTGCTGCTGCTCCTGCCTGGGCAGGGAAGTTTCCAGAGCTCCTCGGGATGGTGGAGGCTGCAGAGTGGGAACACCGGCTCTTCTCCGAAGCTGCTCCCTTCGGAGCTGTCTGCTGAGGCATCAGATGTGCCACAGCTGGGATGGAGAAGGCTGTGCACTCAGGGGTGAGGGCAGCTGTGGGAGCATCAGGCTCAGGGCCTGATGGATTCAGGGGAAAACATTCCTGCTCCCTGCCTTGCCTCACCTAGGGATGGAAAGAAAGGACCCCCCTCCCTCCCTCTGACTCCTGTTTTTGTTTTGGATTTTTTACCTCCCCCAGCCCTCTCCATCCCAGCCCTCCACAGCTGTTTTCCCTGCAGGGTGATGCTGTGAGTGGGTTCAGAAACACCCCCTCCAGCTGGGCAAGTCCCAGCAGCTCCCAACTTCCCAGTTTGTCTGTGAGCTTCGATTGTGGGGTTGGTATGGGCATCACAGAGCCAAAAAATGCAGTGGGGGCTGTTCCAGGTGGGTCCTTTTATATCAGCCCTGAGTTCAACAGGGAGCAACAGCTCAGCCTGAATCCAGGAGGAAAAGGCAAGCTGGTGTGTGGCTGCAAAGAGCCTCCTCTCCAGAGTGGCTTTCGCTACCTGTACCTTTCCAATGTGAGTCTTCCAGCACCCACCACCTGTTAAACTGGCCAGTTACACCAGTATCGCTGCCCCTCTGGGACTGGTGGGAGTCCTCTCCTGTATTCAAGTCCATCTTCTGTCTTCGTGCCCTTCTCCTTCCACGAGAGGAGGATGTTTGTGCATGGCTGGGTACCAAACCACCGAGACGTCCAGCGACTCGGCAGCCTCCAGTGTCACAGGGTCAGGGTGAATCAGTCACTGAGGACACGGGATTCGCGTGCCAGGAGACAGCAGATTTCATCCCCAGCATCTCAGCTGCCTCCTCCATCCCTGCCATCAGCTTGGCTGGGCTGGGGGGCACTGGGAAGGAAGGAAAACCAAGAAAGCTTAAGCACAGGCTTACGCATCACTGGGCAAGTCACATCTGGCTGATGGCTCTGCGAGTGGGGACAGCAACACGGCCCAGCCCCTCCTGGGTGACACAAGGCCACTTCAACACAGAGCTGGCCCAAGCCTCACTCTCTGCTCCAGTCATATGGTAGATGCTAGACACAAAAACACGCTCCCAGGGTGATCCAGCAGATGTTGTGCTCCTGAAGGATTATTGCACGCCCCGAGTGCTGCCGTGATGCTGGAGGTTCGGAGGGTAAGTGACTCCAACCAGCCGAGCAGACTAATGAGCCTGCAGAAATGCACTGCCTGCAGTGCTGTGCTCCCGCCTCACCAGTGCAGAACTCAGAGGGAAGGCAGAATGGCAGGGAGGATCTTTCCCTGGACCCCACATCCCATTTACAGATTGCTATAATCCCTGTTGTGGTCCCTGCAGAGACCCTCTGTCACTGGGTTGGGTGCTGAGCAGAGGGGCACATTTAGACAAGAGAGAAACTGGAATTGGACAAGAAAGCACCCAGGGGGACATGGAGGATGAGATGAAGAGTGGTGTGGTGGGTGAGAAACCTTGAAAGACACACTGAGCATCCAGGGGCTGTGTGGGGGCAGATGCTCAGCAGGCTGGGCTTGTTAGTGATGGCTCAGCACTGCATTGACCACAGCCACAGGTCCCAGCACGAAGCAGCAAAGAGCACCTGCTTGCAAAATCCCCAGAGGAGACAACCGAGAGGGAAGCTGGACCAGCCTTGCACCCAGCCCTCCACCTTGGCTGTGTAACTCTGGCCTCCATGGACAATTGTCCCCTTTGATCCCCTGGCTGCTCAAAGCTCTCCACAGTGCCCACTGACAGCACAGCACTGGACTTCACTCCCAGGACACTGCTGTCAGCACTGCTGCCCACTCGGGCTTGTGCAAACAGCCAGAGACACAGACCTTGGCAAGCACCTTCCTGGGCTGCCACAATCCAGGCTGTCCCTGGGCTGGTCACCCTCAACCTGCCTGATACCACCAATGGCAACATCATGGCCAGGGAAGGGGTGTGGGAAGACATCAGCAGGCTGTGGATAATCATTGGAGTGCAGCTAATGTGGAGCAGTCCCTGGGATTGCTTCCTGATGTTGAGTTGCTCCTGGCAGGGTTCAGAGGGAGAGAAAGCTCCAGGGCTGGTGGGGGATCTGGAGCTCATCTAAAAAGTGCAACGTTGAGTTCTTTTGGTCAAAAAATTGAAGGTGGCTTTCAAGCCTTCAGTGCTTGGGGGGAGAGAGAGAGACCCTGAGTTATAACACAGTGTAGGACTGGAGCAAACTCCTTCCAGGCCTGACTGGGTAGAAACAAAACTAAGGAGTCAGCGTGGGTTCTCCAAACAAACAGTGCACATGTGCTGCCATAGCAGGGGGAGCATGTGTCTCTGGTTTACAGGCAGGCTGGGAAGTGCCACATCCGCCCAATGTTTGGAATATTTTAGCTCTCCAAGGCCTGAATTTAACCCCTGCCCTCTCCTCTTCCAGCAGAGCCTGCAGCATCACTGCCTTTTCTCTTAGGGGAAGCTCCTGAGAAGAGCTCGATGCTGGAAGAACTGTAAGGAGCTTGACAGGGTGAAAGGACTCCCAGTTGGGGCAGGTGTGTGTCACCTGGTCTGGCCATGTCACAACAAAGAACAAGAGAAGAGAAACTGCAGCAGCCAGGCAAGACTTTCAAACCATCCCTGCTCTGCTCTGACCCACCTGGGTCGCTGACTTTAAGGAGTCAACAGGAGCTATCTCTGTTTGTTGGGTAAATCAGGAGAGTAGCCACATGTAGACATGGTTTAAGACTTCTTCTTTGAGCATGGAGTCCAGCAAGTATAACCCCTGGATAGTGGGACATTGAAGGATATAGCACAGGAGGGGGAAGAAGAGGGAGATGTTGTTCTGTGCTTTTCCTCTGTGTGCTTCCAGAAAAGGCTTCAGCCTGGAAAAGGATGTCAGGACAGGAAGGATATTGAGTTGGCTTCAGTTCTCATGCAAACAGCTTAAGTGACCTTTCTGTAGCAAAACACCAACTCTCATAGTACGGGTTTGTTCTAAAGGGTTTCAGCTCTGGAAGAGCAGAGCCTGTCTACATGCAGGGGTTGTAGAGATGAACAGATGGAGAAATAGATAGTAGCTAGTTAGTTAGTTAGTTAGTTAGTGTGTGGGGTAGAGACAGAAATAGAGACAGACCAACGCAGCCTTCACAGAACCTTGTTGAACTACCCTCCTTGAATGCAGGTTTTGTAGGTTTTGTTGCCTTTGGAAGGGGACTTTTGTGTATCTTCCCACCGTTCCTGTGTGTGGCAGTGTTTGCACAGTGTTATTGTCTCAGAACTGCTCCTGGACTCCTCCTCTTCAGCACAGCCCCACACGGATGGGGAAACTGAGGCACGTACCAGCAAAGTGCCTTCTACAGGTGCCAGGACCTGCAGGAAGCAAAGCCAGGCATGGCAGAGCCTCCCCTGGTCCCCCATCCTTTCTCCCAACTCCTGCCCCTTGCTGGTTTGCCTGTTACCATCTCTGTCACCCTTCTAGGAAGATGCCACTGTCTGTAAAGGGTGGCAAACACCCACCTTGGGGAGTCTGCCTGGCGTGAGTCATTCAGGGAGAGCTGCGAGGTGGGAGCTGGGCACTTTCCAGGAAAAGCTGGGCTGCAACCACAGCAGCCATTTCCTTGCAGACTCGAGCCATTATCCCCCTGCCAGAAACCACTACTTTGCACAAGCTGAGCCCTCCTGAGGTGGGGGGTTTGATCCCACAGGTCCTCCCCACAGAGATGGTGTTTGCCCACCCTCGGGGCTGCTTCCAGAAGGGTGTCCTGGCATGAGGATGACTGTGGGACCATCACTGCTTCGTTGCTCCTCTTCTCCTGCAGATTGTCTGGGTTAATAGTCCCTTTCTGCTTTGCTGTCCTGATCTTTCTGGTCACTTTTGACCAAATCAGACACCATTCACTAGGAAAAATGTCTATGCTCCATTTGGAGAGCTGTAGACATACCTTTGCAGGCTCCTATACCTTCAGCTTTGAGGCAAAAAATCCATGCTCTAGGCCCTTCACACCAAAGAACAGGCACTGTTAGATCCAAGCACAAAGTTTAGGATGACATTCCCTCTTGTGGACTCAATTTGTCCCTAGAACATGGCAAGATTAGTAGAAAAATGGTGTAGGAAGAAGATGACTCGAGGTCACTGTTGAGGGAGAGGGTTGCATTTCTTTGTAGCTGAGGTTTGGGAGGTACAAATGTTAATGTGGGTAATTCACCCATCCCTCATGTCCAGGAGAGGTGAACCAAAGGGAAAAAAAACCACTTCAACTCCTGGGGCATCACTAGGTTGCATTGCTTTTCCTAGGTGGGCCTGTATCCTGAGGCTCAACCAGGCAGCAGGAGAAACCAAATCAAGAATCGTTACGTTACTCTGAGCTTGGCTGCTGAAGGGCAGCAAAGATTGTCAGCAATATCCTGAAAACACCAAAATTCAAGGAATATGCTCCAGCTGCATCTCCCTGGCCCAGCCCTGCTCTCCCTTTGTTCACAGGCAGCCCAAAAGCCGTTGTGTGTGCTCCATAAACATCAAATAGAAGAGACACTTTTAATGTAATTATAATTTAAGCATAAAATATGCCACTTCTGTAGGATTTTGTTGTCTGGTGCATAATTACTTTATGGCACTATAAAAATATATTACATTATGACGCCTTGCTGTGCTCTGCTCGAATAATTTATAGCACAGTAATAGTGTGGAACAATATTCCAGACCATTGTATCCAATCTTGCATATAAATAAAAACTGTGGAAAATAATGATCTTGGTTAAATGCTCATTTAATTAATTTGCAGTCTTGGTTATGGGGTTTTTATCCCAGTTTCACTCCCTCAGCCTCACCAGATTACACTCGAACTGTCTGGGGGGAGACTTTTTAAAGCTCAGAGAAAATAGAGCTATATATGGAATTTTTTTTATATATACTGCCATTTTCAAACAACTGGGAAGAAGAGGCATTTGCTGCAGGGTGACTGGAACTGCAAAATATTTCCAAAATTTCTTCCCAACCAATATGCTGGAAACCTTTTCAGTTAAAGCCCACTGAAGCATTTTGCTGGCTTAAAAAACCAACCCCCTTCCTTCTGCTTTTGAGGTTCTTAACATTTTTATGCCCTTGAAGCAGAACTATAGTGACTTTTGAAGCAAGACGTTGGTTCAAAAAAACCCAAGCCCCTTTTTGCCTTAAAAACAGGGAAGTGAAAATTTTCTCTCTTCTCAGCATCCCTCCCTGGGCATCTGCTTTGACCACAAGTGGCAAAACGTTTCCCACCTGCCCACTTACAGCCCTTCCCTGAGCCCCTGCCCAGACCAGAGCCACAGGGACCCCATTCCCTCCCCTCCCACACCAGGAGGCTGTTTTGGGGTCCTCACACAGATCTGCTCAGTGGAGGGATGCTTAGCACCCTCAAAGTGAAAGGGTTACCTCCACTAAACCCATTTTATTTTTATTTTAGTGTTGTATTTATCAAGTAAGCTAGGGGTGGAGTGGGCAGAGATGTCGGGCAGGAAAACTTCAGGCAAAGCAAGGCCTGTTAGCAGAGGTTGAAGCTGAATTTACAGCTCGTCAAGGACTGGGGAGACTCATTGGTATCGTAGGGACTCGCTGGCAGAAAGCAACGATACTGTTCCTTTTAATCTCCATGTTTTTCTCCGTGTGTGCATGTGGGAAGCTCTCATGGCTTTGGGGAGATGAATAATCTGTCAGTCTGTTGCAGGAAGGTCATTCCCACTTAGCTATTCCTTTATCTGGGCAGATGAGCATCCTCTGGGAGAAGACGGGTGAAGCCACATGGAAGTGCCCTCTCTGCCCCATGAGGATCTTCCCCATGAGGTCTTTCCTCTGCCTCCTCCATTCTCTTCCCCCTGGATCTGCAGCAGGAGCTGGGACAAGGATCTAAAAATAGTGGTGGGCCCTGTATATGCATCTTCAGCAAAGAGACTCATAAATGCAGCCAGGACTGAAAATCAATTCCTTAAAGCTGAAATCAATAACAATAACTAATATTAATAGTGATTATCCTTTCTTTATTGCACTTTGCAGTTGGAAATGAATTGTTTTTAAGGATTAGCAGCAGCTGAACTCTGTAATGCAATGTAAGACTGAAGATTTACTAGGAAAACAGAGCTTATGAGGAAAGACCCATTCCTGCTGATGGGATACACCTTGGAAAGAGCCCTGGCGACAGCAGCGGCTGCTGCTGAGCACACAGAGCCTCAGAACCTCACTCAACAGTGGGCTGGGATTCCTGGCAGGAGACAGGGATTTTTGCTCTCTAACCCTGTCTGGTTTTCTCGCAGTCTGACTTTTTAGTTCCCAGACATCCCAAATGCATTTTCATTTTTCAGTATCTTTTATCTGAAACAGCTTCAGACATGCAAAACTTGGGGGGGGGAGAGGAGG
This sequence comes from Formicarius rufipectus, assembly GCA_013399695.1. Taxonomy (NCBI): domain Eukaryota; kingdom Metazoa; phylum Chordata; class Aves; order Passeriformes; family Formicariidae; genus Formicarius; species Formicarius rufipectus. The sequence continues at coordinate 569,888 of VXAU01003810.1, forward strand.
AAGAAAGAGAAGTATGTTAAGGCAGTCACATATATATATATTTGTCTGAGTCAGCCATACGTAGATGAGACAGCAGTGTCTAGAGCTATCTGCTCTGTGTGTCAGAGTTTCCAAAAAGCAAAGCAATCAGGTGAGCACTTTAGGAAAGTCTGGTCTCGAGCATCCCCATGGGAGTCCCCCCGCACTGAAACACTTCTGCAAACTACCTGCTCTGACAATCTGGTTTCAAGTCTGTGTGAAACTCCTCTCTTAAAGGAGAGGCAGCAGCCTGAAGGCACCACTCTGTTCTCACATCTCTGCTTCTCTGCTGTGGACCAGCCCTAACCCTGCTTCCTGCTTCTCCCTCCTGTCTCCCATCTCCACAAAGTGATGGATATTTCAGATGTTGAGAGCAGATTTTGATTTATTTGAGATTCTGTACCTGAAGGCCAAGAGCCCTTTTCATATATAAGAACCATCAAAACAGCCATAGGGCAGGTATGGGGCTGGTCATGAAGTTCAAACTATACTTGACTTCAGTTTCTCCTTGGAGGAGGCAATGTCTGCTGTGGGGCTGTGCTGCCAAAGGAGTTGGATGGGGAGATGGGGCTTCAGCTGTTTATTGAGCACTGAGGATAGAGTGTGGCACCCTGTCCATATGGGATTTCCCAGCAAGTTAACTCATTAACAGCATTCCTGACATCCCAGCCTGGAGAACATCCTGAAGGTGGAGGACTCTGTCTATGTCATTGACACATGCCTGTGTTTCCCCAAAGGGATATTTGTCTTTACTAAATGTAGAGCCTAAAGATTTCCATTTTCAAACCACAACATTCAGTGGGATGGAACTGAGGATGACACAGAAGTTCAGAAAAACACAGTGAATAGTTCCTGCCCCTGTTAGAGCTGATGGCAAACCTCCCATTTCGCTCAGGTACGACAGGATTTTGCCACTTGGGTTGGCATCTCCTCCTCCACTGTGCAGGGTCTGGAGGTCATTTAGGTGAGAACTCGTGGACCTTTGGTTCTGGGTTGCTTACTCACTTTTCTTCTTAACACTGTGAAGTTTTTTTACTATTAGCTCAATTGTAAAGACAGGCAGAGTGAAAGCCTTTTGCAAACAGCCATAGATCAAGGGCCTGAGCCGAGCGATCGTATCGTGTTATTGATCTCTGTTAAAGGGGATGGACATTTTTCACCTGGGAAGGTTCTTTTAGTTTTATTGAAAAAATGGCCCTTTCTCCGGAAATAAAATTGGACTCTCACCTCCATTTTGCTCTGCCATTTTAATTCATAGTTGCCTTCCAATTTTATAAATTTGCCCTAATGATTTGGGGTTTCAATCAGAAAAGCCACTTTTCAATTGCCACCACATTCTGGTAACTGGAGCAAATAACCACATCCAAAATGAAGATAACTGTGATGATACACTGGAAGGGATTTTCCAGAGAAGCTGTGGCTGCCCCGTCCCTGGAAGTGTCCAAGGCCAGGTTGGCACCCTGGGCTGGTGGAAGGTGTCCCTGCCCATGGCAGGGGGTGGAACAAGAGGGTCTTTAAAGTTCCTTCCAACCCAAACCATTCTATGATACTATGATTGTATAAACTTGGGTGGCTAAACATTTTCCCAGAGTTGGTTTTTCTTCCCTCACTTGTACCTCAACTCTCTCTCCTTTCCACTGAATCCCTTCAGCCAACTCAGAACAGAAGCACTGGGAGCTTCCCCATTTGGACTGAGCAGTGCTCCAGCTTCCTTCCATTGGTGCCAGCCTGGAAGGATTTATTAATGTTCCACTGCTCCTGGCATGTGGTGTGCAGATGTCTCCAGGCTGGCTCAGCTTTGAACTTGCTCGAACAATTCGATTTTTTCAGTTGTGCATCATTGTTAATTTCCTCCGACTCATCTTCTGAGGGCGGGAGTCTGGAAAACAGCTTCTTGTCCCCAGCTCAGACCAAACAGCTCTCCCTGGACTTCAGGAAAGGAAGACGGTGGCTCTATACAGTGACCACTTGAAAAAGACCTAAAATACTGTGGCCTGTGCCTTGAGATGGCAGCAGTAACAAGGGTGGAGATGCATCATTCTTGAGGGAACTGAGAGTCCAGCTGGGAGGAAAGACATGTTCTCACTAGGATAGATAATAAAACAGGAGGATGAACTGAGCAGTGCAGCTTCGTGGGACTGTCCCCTTCCAGTGTGGCATTTGCTGGGTGGCAGCTTCCTGAGATGCTCCCGGCCACATCATACTTTCCTGATGAGTGTGTTTCGGAGCAGCAGATGAGTCATGGTGAGGAGCAGGAAGATATCATGACCTCTCTTGCAGCACACACTGGACCAGTTTTCCTCCAGATCTCAACTCCATGGACTATCTCACTCCCAGCTCGCAGGGTGGGAATTACAGATGGGAGGCACAGCTGGAGCTTTTCATCCCAGGACTTTTAACCACGTGCACCCTTGAGGTTGTCTGTCCTCCTGGAGGTGGCATCTCGTGAGATCCGGGATACACAGCACACAGACACACAGCCTGTCACACACAACCCCAGGTTTCAGAAAGGAAGTGGTTAGTGATTTATTTTCTTTACAGATCTGAGTCTTCCACCCGTGCTTCCAGCTACCTGGTCATGTGGCTGTGTGTGCCCTGCTGTCCGTGTGGCCGGGGCTAACACAGGCAGGAGGGAGAAAAAGGGAACAAGACACAGGGGATGGAGAGAAACACGGGAGAGAAACGAAATAACACAGGGATTGATCCGTCCAAAGGTTAAGAAGTTGAACTTATTTCACTCCTGTTAGTTTATTTATTGTCCCTGAGTTATATTTGTGACTGCAACTGAGCAGATTAGCAGAGGATTGCTGGGTAGATTTAGAAAGCTTCAGTGTTTTTCTAGCTCAATATACACGGGTGCATGTGTCCATGTGCGTGCACACGTGTGCCTTGTTCCCACTCTCCATCAAACCTCCTCTTCCCAATCCCATTCTGGATAAATGCAAAAGCACTAATCCACACAGTTAGGGGCAGGGAGGGGGAAAAATTCTTTTGCTCATCTGATCAGAAGCTAAATTTATGCAGGGTGCAACACATGCTCTTTATTATACCATGCGAGCCACGGGTAATAATTTCTCTGTCCCCAGAAACAGGGACACTGGCTGCAGTAAAAACACATGTATATATAAAAAAACCCCTCCCACTGGTGGCAAACATGTGCGTCATGCGAGGTGGAGGGAAGCTGGAGCTGGTGAGGGCTGGATGTGGGTGAGTCATGTTTGTTATGGCCCCGCTGGCTACCGGGCGCTCCCAGTAGCAGGAGCTGCAGAGGGAAAGAGCAGCCCAGTGGTGGCAAAGGGCCCGGGAGAGATCCAAGGTCCCTTCCAAACCTGGCTGTGGGCTGGTGGGGCTCTTCGTGTTCCTCAGAGCCCTGGTTTCCCCGTGGGACACCTGTGGTGGGTGTAGAGGCTGATCTTGGTGTGTGTCTTGCAGACCCCCGTGCTGGGGGTCCGGCCCCATCGCTGCCCCGTTGGGGTTGGGACTGGCAGCAGAAATTCCGAGCGGGCTGGATGTCACGGAGGGGGAGTGAGGTGCATTTAGTCAGATGACTTGGCTGATATCTCCCTGTTACATCAGTTTCTTTTCTTTCTCTGTCTCTGTAAAAGAGCCACAAAAAACAATGAGTAATTTCTCTGCGGAATATTCATCTCTAAAAACCCAGGCCCAGGGCTTCAGTGTTTCCAGCATGTTATTTTTCTCGCCTTGACTTTGAAAGTGTGTCTGGCCTGTAAACCCAGCTGGGAAAAGCTCTGACCTGGGAAGGGAAGAGGGCAGAGAAAGGTGCCCTGGGATGGGCAGGTTCCCTGAAGGTGCCAGGTCTGGCTGCAAGCTGGGAGCTGTCACTATGAACACAAACACTTTCACAGTGAAAGAGCAGCTGCAGTTTTCTAGTCTTTGCTTCCTTGTAAAGGTGAGTTAAGCATCCCTTTGCCTTCTGCTTTCCCCATTTTCATCACCTGTGCTGGTGAGTTATCCCTTCATTGAAGACAGGAATGTGCATCCTTTCCCATGGAGAAAACACAGACAGTGAAGGCAGAACCAGCCCCTCTGGCCACTTCCTGAGTGGTGAGTGGCCTCTTTTTTTTAATCCCAAACTCACATTCCAGGTATCTATGTCACTCAGGGAAATCCCAATTTGTTTTGGGATATGCTACGATCTAGAAGGAAAAGGACATCCCTTGCTGCTCACACCAGCTGTGGTCCATATACCAGCAGTCTAAGAGCTCGCTGTGGGAGCTTGGAGGTGTTGGGCTCAGGGTTTAGGGCTGAGCTGTGCTGCGACTGAGGAGAAGAGAATTTTAAAAATGCCACTCTGGGGACAGCACACTGCTCAGAGGGGACCCTTCATCCCATTCATCTGACAACCATGAAGGGTTCTCACCACTGTAAAGGGCAGCAGGCACTTATAGAATCACAGACTGGTTGGGGTTGAAAGGACCCTTAAAGCTCATCTCTTTCTAACCCCCTGCCATGGGCAGGGACACTTCCTGCTATCCCAGGTTGCTCCAAGCCCCATCCAACCTGGCCTTGAACACTTCCAGGGATGGAGGGTCCACAGCTGCTCTGAACAACAACGTGCCCAACAACAGCCCCAGAACTGTGAGTATTTACAGCAAGAGTGGAAATCCACCTCACAGCAGCTCCAGCACAAAGGCAGCAGTGTGGAGGGATGTAATTGAATTTCAACTTTTTTTCAAATCCAAACCACAGCGTTGGAGCCAGGAATGTAACTCCCCTGGAAAAATCTGTTTGCCTTCTCCTGACACGCTGCCACCAGCTTTACTGCAGACACAGAGGGAGAGCGACTTTTTAATGATGCAACAAAAGCCACCAGCCATTTATTTTATTTATGGAGGAGATGGATAATTGACAGGTGGCTGTCTGAAGGAGATGAAGCCCTCCAGCTAAACACTCAGCTCCAGCAAGGCTATGAACGACCGAGAAATGGCTCCAGAGGTGACAGACTTGTTACTTTTAAGACTGCAAGATATATAAGAGAACAAGGGTGAATTGCACTTCAGAACAATCCTACCTAACCACCAAGCTAAATAAAACCAGTGATTTCATACTGGTGTCTACAGAAGCCTTAGACTGAGCTTGAATTATTGAGTGTTGTTGCCTCCTAAAGGGTCTTGCAAGCCCAGGAGCTCCAGATCCTCTTTGTAGGGCTTGACTGCACCCCATGCTAGGACAGGAGCATGGGTGGTGAGGCTTGTCCTTCAGCAAAGCAAACGTTCATAGAATCACAGAATATCCTGAGTTGGAAGGGACCCTCAAGGATCATCTAAGTCCAGTTTTGCTGTGTGCTAGGGAGGGAAGCAGAGAGTGGGGCAGCTTCACTGGGATCAGGGCGCTGGGCTGACTGGTTCCCTCATGTTACACAAGCTGCAAATATCAATCTTTGCTTATTTATGTTTTTTTCTTTTTTCTTCTTTTTCCCCCCTTTTTTTCCTCTTTCTGAACCAGCCTGCCCAGGACTTTAAAGCCAACAAATGTCTTCCAGGCCTGCTCCTCGTGGCCCTGGATGGATCTGTGCCTATTCTTAGAACATTTAGTACTATCTGCTCCTGACCATTATAAACAAAGCCAGCAGCTCAAATATTAACCTCTGCCCACTACACCACCACACCAGTTTGCTACTCCAGAACTGCCTTCTTATACAAGAGATTTCCATGTGTTTCTTAATTTACCTCAAACTCCCTTTTTTTTTCTCCTTTTTTTACTGTTTATTGGAGTTTCCTCCCCCCTGCAGGGCAGAGTAACATTTACGATGTCAAATTACAGAGGCTGTTGCTCCGTGGTGCCACGCAGAGCCGTCCGTGATTCAGTGTCAGCCTGGGGTCGAGGGAGCTGGAGCCTGTTAGCTGGATCCCTCTGCTTTCCCACCTCCACAGGGCTCTGCAGCAAATCAAAGTGCAACGAACAGCTTTGCATCATTCCTTCAAGGAGTCCTGGGCCCTGTACGTTATCTCGAGGGCAGGGTATGCGCTATAATAAAAGACGGCTTTATTGCCAGCTGCAACAAAGCCAAGGATTCAGACACATATTGCCTTGTGGCTTCATTGTAAACTGGCTTTTATGACCCTTCCAGTTTATTGCTAATAGAGATTTACAGTGGGAAGAAGGGGCCGGGTGCTGTAATTAATACTGTTATTAGCCTGGGTGGGTTGGATGCAACGGGCGTTGTGGTGGCACCACTGCCAACCTTGGCATTTGCCCTTTGTTATCCAGCCCTGGAAACGGGACTGGGGACCGGCTGCTTTGGGCATGGCAAGGCTGGTGCTGCTGGTGTCCCACTGGGAGGTGGCTGGACCAAAGTCCTTCCTCGTTCAGAGGGACCCACCATGGGCTCGGCCACCACGAGATGCTGTGTCTGCTTTCCTCAGTGATGGGAGACCATTTGTGTTCCAGCTGTTTTTCCTTCCCACAAAACAAATGTGGGGTTTTCTTCCAGGTGGGGAGGAAAGGGAAGGAGATGGATTATTTTCAGTACTTTCAGGTATTCCTGGACATGGGAACAATTTGCAAGCTGGACACACAGAAGTCAGCAACCCTTCCCTTTTGATGTAGCCTGTTTTAGTCACTCAGGCTGTGAGGATGGGACCCAAACGTGGCAGATACACACAGAGCACTCAATACAGTGGTGGGACTACCCCAAAAATATGCCACCCTGACGGCTCAGATGCTTTCTGCTGAGCTGAGGCCTTTCATTAAGAGCAATTGCTGTTCCTTGCCCATCTCCAGACTCTGAGCCAAACTCCAGTGCTGTCACCACTGGAGTCTCTGGAAGTGGCTCTGTTAATACCAACCTGGTTTCTATCACTTGCTGCTCTGCTGGAATGAAACCTCAAACGAGGCAAATTTCATGTGGTTGCAGCTTTGCTATGAATGTTTCATGCTGGCAATTAAAAAGCAAAGAACCAGGGTGAGAACAGTCCTGCTAATGATTTGCAGTCGGTTCCTTCGAGCCGAGTTCTCTTTGTAAAGCCAAAATTCTATCAGTCTCCAGAAGCTACCACAGAAGTTAAATATTAAGTGGTTGAAGGCGTTGGAAACTTCTGTGGTTTCCCACTGATCAGAGGTCAAGGATACAGTCATTGGGAGCGTCCTTCATCTCCAGCAACTGCCATGAACGTGGCCAAGCCCAGAGAGCGACCAGCAACAAACCTGCAGCATAAACCACACGTGACTGCTCCTCTGGGCAGGCCCGTCCTGACTGCACAGAAACAGCAAAAATGTTGCTGCTGGAGGGATTTGGGAATTGTCTGTTGGGCCAGGTGGATGGGAACATCCAACTCATGATGCTGAAAGCCATCCATTGGCTTTAAGAATCTCCTCCAGCCACCCAGGCAGCGCCAGAGATCTTCGGTCTCAAACAAAAGTACAATAATTTGTGATTATCTGCCCAAAATTTTGCTGCAGGAGTTTCATGCAAAAGAAAAGGTGCAAAAATCTTGGGGGAATTCACTGGGAATTGGGTACCAACCTGCCTTTGGGGGTTTGAGCAAGGACAGGGAGCTGCTGGGGGTCCATCAGTCACAGCAGGGTTTGTGATGGAGTGTGGGGCTTGCTGTGCTTTCAGAGAAGGAGCTAAAAGATACCAGGCTCCTTCTCACCACTCCTATTAATATTCAAGCTAATTAACTTCTCTAAGAGCCGGAGGAAATTGAATCTCAAGAAGAACCTAAGCTCTGCTTTAGATTTTAAGCCGTTCGGAGCTTTTGATTTGAAGCTTGTGCCTTTATTATTATTATTATTTTTAAATCTGTCCTTTCACCCTCCTGCAAACACCTGGCCTACTTTAGGGGTGATATAACAGTAATAAATGCTTGTTATTAATTTGCCATCAGTTGGCAGGGAGCAGCAGGCTCGCAGGTGAACAGAGCACATTTATGGGGGAATTTGAAACAGGTTTGGGGATGCCAGGGGGGTGAGCCTGGCTAGAACTCCTGCATGGGGGCTCTCAGCATTGCGGGGGGCTCCTGGCTGGGCACTGAGAATGAGGTCAGCCCAAGTGGCTGAGGTAAGGGGGCTTTCAGGAGGTTAAATAAAAAAACAGTTTTTTAAAAAAAGAAGCTTTTACAAGCCAGTGCTTCAAGACGTGCCCTCCCTTTTTGCTCGTTTATTAAGCAATAATGAAACACTTTTGTCAAAGCTTAGGCACCAAATTTCTGACACCAGATGAGCTCTAAAGCTAATCAGGGACTGGAAAAATGGGAATATAATTAAGGCTGCTGACAGCCCTGTGTCATTAACCTCCCAGCTCTCAGGTGCCACAGTGAACCACAGCTGCAGAAGATACTATTTTAGATATTACGGGCAGTTGGTTTCAGCTGTGGAAATGAATTTGGCTTTTAATGGCTCTGTGATGTCTCTGGAGCTGCTTCATCTGGGGCTGAGGCAATGGGGAAGGGAGTGATGGGCTGTGCTGGGTCCAGCTCGTCTCTCCCCCTTGCTCCTCTGGTGAATAACTGAAGCTCTTCTCATCCAGAGAAAATGAGGTTTTTCTGGGTAAGGGTTCAGGCTGGGGCAGTTCTGCTCTGTCCTTATAATTAATTATTATCATTATTAAGAGTGTGGGTGTCTGCTTTGCCCAGGCACTCGGGATTCCTGCCTGTGCCCTGCTGTGTATCTGATCCTCTGAGGTAACCCTGTAGGGCTGATATCCAAACCACCCACCTGCTCTGTGACTCAGTTTCCCACTGTACAGAGAAGGTAATAATCTTGGGGCCTTTGGGAGGATGTTTGGGAGTTTGTCAAGGTGTCCGTTCCCATTTCTCTTATAATTATGTTGCCAAAGGAGGCTGTCGTGGGGTCTTGAATTCCGTGGCAGCTGAGCACAGCTCTGCAATGGCCAGCACTGGTGGTGGAGTGAGGTTTTGCTTAAATTTTTTTTTAAGCGTTATGTAAATTTTCTCTCTCTCTTTTTTTTTTTTTTTTCCCTTCTAAAACCCCTGCGAATTTTACTGCTCTGAAGGTTAGAAAAAAAGGGAAGCAGCTGCTCCCAGGACAAACACCTCCCATCTTAAAATGCTCCTAAGAGGAATCAGTGGGACAGCAGCGACGGGAGTGCTTGGGCTGCTGCCGGAATTACGACAGCCGTAACCCTCGAACGGAGCCTCTTATCTGGGGCATCTCAGAGCGCGTTTCAGCCCTTTCGCAAGGCATGTGTCACAGACAGGTACCCTGGGACACGGAAAGGGGATAAGCCTTTGCCGGGGCAGGAAGGCGGCTGCGTCAGTGCCAGGAATAGCACCCCGGCGTCCCGTGACTCTCCTGCATTAAAACCAGATAAGGTTTGCAGTGCCACGCTGGGCAGCGCTGGGAGAGCGGCGTGCGGGCCCCTGCNTGCGAGCCCCGAGGGGCGGCCGGAGCCGCAAAGATGCGGCGCTGCGGTCCGAGCCAAGACTCTCGGAGTGAAAAACTACCTCCTGAGAGCTAACAAGAAGAAGAACACCCAACCTGATAGGGCTCGGCTGTGGTTTGTCGTTCACCCTCCGCTGCCGCCGCGGTGGCATCTGTTGCCCCCAGCTTTCCGAAGTGTGTCTCGCACTTTCTCCGCAGCGTTCTCGGTTTCTCGGGTGTAAGGCTGCAAGCCTTGGACACCAACAAAAGCAGGCAATTGTGTTTTCGCCCTGTCTGCTTTGAAAGCCCGGGAGTGTGCCTGGTGCGACCACAGCCGTAGGAACGCAGGGGTTCCTGATAAATTAAAAACAAAAGCACCATTATCCATATGGGACCTCGTGAGTGGTTGCCATACTCCAGCAACGCCAAGCACTCCGTGTATGGTTCTTACTTGGTTTTAACTTGATTTCTTCGAGATGCAAATCAGAGGGATTATATTCAGAGGCTGCATCAGAAAGTCTTTAATCCAAATGGGCTATAAGATTTATTTAGAAGAGCCAAATGTCTTGTCTGGGACAGAAGCAACTGAGCTGAACTGAAACAGATGGACATAAAGGAAATTAAGCAACTCTAATGGTCTTATCCAGAGTTTCAAAGTATTTGGTCTTCCGAATGCTCTGGCTCCTGGAAGCACGTGATGAGATGGGAAGCTCAGGTTTCACTTAAAAACAGGCTTTGCAGTTCACAGAGAAAAACAATAAAAATGTTTTTATTCCTCCTGTGTACAGAGTGAGGGCTGCCTTCCAAATCCTGGCTCCTTAGTCTTGTGTCATCAGATGCAAGAGGGTTTTTGGATTCCTCATTTTTATAAGGGTCTCATCATTTCAGCAGCCTGGATGCAGGATTTTGGAAAACCTGATGCCAGCTATAGGGATCCCACATTGTTTACTAATACAGGAAAAAAAAACATCCCTTGTGTCTGCTGAGGTTTCATTCCCTGAAATGTTCTGCTGTTTCTGATGGACACTTTCAGTAGGTCTCTCCTAAACCTGGGGTTTAACCAGGACACTGGCACTGCCAAGCTCAACTCCAGCAGTGCTGGATGCAGCAAAACCAGAGTGCACATCTTGGATGCTGACAAACCACTGGCCTGGAAGCCTGGATAGGTCAGGCCATCCCCCAGGACCCCATGTGTCTCCACCTCTGCTGAGGTTGGAAGATTTTCAGCTGGTAGAAGAGCCTTCCCTGGGATGTTTGGATGTGTCTGGCCCTGGAGAGACTGCACAGGCTGCAAAACAGGCATGAGGACACACTCCCTGCCATCCCACCTGAGTGTTTGTGATTGTAAAGATGGTTTGACTTTGTGAGAGAAGTTGAGGTTAGAGTTTGTTCTACAATTTTCAGCATTTGGTCTCTAAACATTGATAATGCTGAATGCTTTTTAATGTTTTCTGAGATTCTCAGCCACTGCCTGGTGGCCAAGGACACCCCAGAGACAACTGTGAGTGAATCCTCAGGGATTTGGAGGCTGTGTGTGTGGCTCTGGACTTTCGACTTCCTCCAAGCAGGGCTCTGGGACTCAGGGTACCCAAAGCCAGTGGGTGCTCACCATCATCTCTCCAACATGGGAAATGCTTCTGCAGTGGAATAAAAGCTGGGAAAAAAAATCTTTCTGTTCTCATCCTCAAGCCACTCCCTGCTTGGTTCACCCAGGGAAGCATCCAGAGGAGAGAAACTTCACGTGTTTGTGCATTTGCTATCCTTTACCCCAGTGCATTTGCAAGTGGATTAAATAAAAGGTGAGAGAAGTGGGGAGAAGGGGAGGGAGAGGAGGGAGTGAGAGTGAGAAGAAGCTCATCCATTACTATGCTGTGCACAATGCAGGAGGTCTTGGCCTCCTGGTTTGAGTGCTTATTCCCCATAAAATACATCTGAGAGAAATCAATACAAGAGGCATGCAAGAACTTAAATCAAAGCACAAGGAAGCAGCACTTGGCGAATGGAACGACCTTGCAGAGAGAGCTGTCAAAACCAGGGCCCCAGCCCTGTGAGTGCAAGACCTGCCAGGAAAAAACCCTGCAAGGCTGGCACGAGGACTTGAAGCTGGAGTGTGCTCCCTTGGCATGGCTTTGCGCTCTGATCTCTGCAACAGAAAGCACATGGACAAGGGAAGCTGGCTGTGGGCTGGATAAATGGCACAAGGGCAAGCTGCCAGGCAGCTGCTGGGACAGCAAGGAGAGCTGATGTGCTCTGTGTTGCCTATTTGGGCTCCTCAAGTACATCAGAGATAACGAGGCAAGGGTGACAGCCAGCTCTGAGATACAGAGCATGCTCCCCACAGCCTTGGCCATCCGTGACCTTGGTACTTGGGAATGTGCACACAGACCCAGTGCAGAGGTCCACCTCCAACAGATCCATGTCCTGCCAAGCCTCTCACCTTGCCCACCCCCAGGGAGGATGGAGGGGTTGTCTCCAGCATCCAGGTCCTCTCCTGCCTGATGGCTACTTCACTGGGATGGGCCATCTCCACAGGCAGGTGTTGGCTGTCTGACCTCAGCAGCAGGTCGCTGTGCTGTGCCTCAGACATCATAAATCTGCAAAGGTTTGCTCCAGTCAAGCTCCACCTCTGCAGACTGCGGGGCACATGTTCCCATGCTGGGAAATCTGACCCCTCGGTAGCCTGAGAGACAGGAGAAGCCTGGGTTTGGTGTTTTGAATAAGTGGCTTTTTATCTGAAATCCCTTTGGGAGCATGAGCTCAGTAACCAATGAAATTATATCTGTTGTTTCAAGCAGTGAAGAAAACTTGGCTTGATGTTTATTGAGATTTATGGCTTCCCCTGAGCTTAATTGTCTTTGGGAGCCCTGGATCTTTTTAACGGTTCAGCTAAGTGGTACTAAGAAGGATGGTAATGGTTTGAGCAGTCTGCCCCCTTAGCATATCTCTTGCTCTCACACAATTTGCTGATATTTGGGAAATAGAGCTGATACCCTCCCCTCCTAAGGTCACAGCTACCCATTGGTGTGAAACTTCAAGAGACAAAACCAGCTGTGAAAAGCTCCCAGTGAGTGTTTCCTTGGCAAGGTGTTGACTTCCATCCATTAGGGCTGTGCTTTGGGGAAGAGGGAAGTAGGACGTGTCTGTGCCCTACTGGGGAGAGTCATCTGGTCCCCCTGGTTCTTGACCCCCCTCCTGGATACTGTGATTTGTTTTCCTGGTTGCCATCAACCTGATGGCCTGGTGTAGGCTCCTCTTTCATCCTCAGCAATCGTGGCTTTTCCGTTCCCCTTGCTGTGGGCTCTCGTCTGAGAGCAGTTTAAGCTGCTCACACCTGGGCACAGCCCAGCATCACTTCCTGAGCATCCCAGTGCTGCTCCACAGGTGACCGGTGGGGTGGGCATTGGGCTCAACCTACAGAGATGCCATGGGGGTGCTCTGGGGGGAAAGCACACCTTTTTGCTCCTTGCACTGGTTTGAACTGGGAAGGGACTCTCTGGGCTGCGGGGAAGGATCCCGTGACCGGTGCTCCCCTCGCAGAGCCGCAGCTCTGGGATGCCTGGTCCTGGGCGGAGCATCCTCGGCGCTGGAAGGCTCTGATGAAGAGCTTGTCATCGAGAGGGAAACACCGCCCTTGGCAGGTAATTATTCCTCGCCTCTGGAGCTTTTCCACCCCTTATCGGTGGTGACCCCTGACGGTTTGTTATCTCTCCCCAGCCATCCAGCAGAGCCGTGGGCCTGTCATCGTGGGGAGTGACCTTCACCGACTCGCTCAGCTCGCCCAGATGCCGCGCCCGCTCGGGCGGGCGCAGCGGGGCCGTGGCATCCTCCAGGAGCGGGGATGCTGCGGCGGAGGGTAATTACTACGGCCCGTTATGGTTCAGCAGGCACCTCCATTAATAACCCTCAGGTTTCAGAGGTGCCTAACTCGGCCATTCGAAACCACATCTGGCTGTGAGTCCGCAGCGTGTCTAAGCTTTCAGCTCATCTCCCGCTGTCTAAGCGGTTTACAGGACGGGAGGTAAACAAAGTCTGTTTTGTTGGGCTTTTGCGTGCTTTAAGGCAAAGAAAGCAAACACAGGCTCGCTGGGCTAATCTCTGTGCAGAGCTGGAGGCTGACAGCTCCTTCCTAGGTCAGGCCAATGGGATTTTTATCTCTGATGTGGCTCAAACAATGAGCAAGGGGGTGTTCTCCCTCCCCTGCATGTGCCGTCCTGGCTCGTGGCACTTGTCAGAATGTTGTTACTCTTTTGTGGCACCTCCCAAATGAAATGAAGTTAAGATGATCACACTGGGGGTGGGGGTGTCTTGGTTTATGTTCTCCCTGCTAATAATTTTGGAGCCACAGGCTAATCCCAGCTTCCTTAGAACAAAGCCTCCAAAGAAGTTCTACTCCTTTCCACAACCATGGAGCAGAAGAGCCATGCCAAGAGTCTCACCAGGGTATCGGTGGACCTTGTGGAGATGCTGGATTTAGGCAGGGGATGCACATGCAGCTCTACTGTCCGTGTGCTGGTCTGCCCATATATCTTTAAAAACTGGGATGGGCTTACCAAGGTGGTTGCTGCATTATAGCTCCTTCTTGCAACTGGGTGAACAAACCAACCTACAGCTCACATCACCTGTGTTTAAACATTTTTGCAATAGCCCAAGCCTGGTGTGCAGGAGGATGAAATGGCACATTGGAGGGAAGGATGGAGCTAAACTCTGTGGGGGTGTAAGGAGATGAGATGGAGTAAAGAGATGAGTTGGGGGATCAAAGGGAGTGGGTAGACAAACCTCCAACCAGCCCCACCCATCAATAAAACACCCCCTCTAATAACCCATGTCCCACCAGAGCTGAAGGCAAGTGAACACAAGCCCAGGGCTCCTCTGTGGGTGAGCTCTGGGGTGGACAGCCTGAGGGAAGGGTCAGGCTGCCTGGATGCCCAGAGATCTGGGGGATCTGAGATGCTGGTGAGTGATGTCCACCTGGTCCATGGGCAAGCTGCACTCAGCCTTGGACCATGCAGAGCACTCCCATAGCCTTGAGGTGCAGGGGCTTGTGGTGGACCAGGGAGCCCATCTATCTCCAATCCTGCCTAGGGAGATACCAACAGCAGGGCCTGAAGCCAGGTCTTTCTCTTGGGGGTTTCCAGCTGTGGGGAGAAGGTGCCCAGTCCCAGGCACTGCAGAGCAGCTGCCCCTTCTCCTGTGGCTGTTCAGGTTCCCAGTAAACCTCTGAGAAGGCAATGGGCTTGACCAGGAGCAGCTGCACAGCCACTGAAGGGGTCAGCTTTGTTCTCAGCCAGCCTCCTGAGAGTGAGCCAAGCGCCGTGGGCCCTTTCTCGGAATCCCCATTGTGGAGAGAGCAGGGGCCACCTATGCATTTTCCAGGTGCTGAGGGTGCTTTCCCACCCTGAGGAATCAAAGAGGAGGTGGCAGCATCAGCTGGGGGTTGCTGCTGAACTCACTGGTGGATTGCCAATGAAGTTTGTGAAGACCACACACAGGAGGCTCAGGCGAGTGATGTATCTTAGACCTTGAGGGTACGAGGGAAAAATGCTTCTGTGCCTGACTCACCCACTCTGTGCTAACACTGACTCATAATTAAAGATTTCGATTCAGACAAAAGATTTATCTCCATTGAAACATATGGAAAATGCTAATGTAACCTGGTAGTGGAAGGAGGAGGCTGGGCTGCCGCGTGTCCCTGTGTAAGGGAGTGCCTGATGGAGTGGAACCAGCTCCAACATACGTGTTGCATGTGTGGCTGGGATGAGTCCCCAAAGCTGGAGAAGGACTGGTTGCCCTCACCCCCACGCAGAATTGGCCACGCTGGAGGGAATTGTGCTTGCAAAAGGTGAGTTTTGCAGCAATGCCCATTTTTCTGCAGAGGTGCTCAGGCGGGATGGGTCCCAGCTCTGTTTCCCGCACCTATGGGGATATCGTGCTGTCCCAGTAGAAGAGTCTGGGCCCTTCTCTCACAGCCTTCTCTCAAAGAAAGGCAGCTTTGGGGATGAAGATATCTTGCAAGCAGCAGCACACTGGCTCTGAGAATGTGCTTGCATGGTACCTGCACCCCGGCACAATGTGCCGCACAGCGGGTTGGTCACGCCGAGCTCACACCAAAAGCCGGACAAAGAAAGGCACGAGCGACCACATTCCCCATTAGCGGGGTAGATTAAACCCGGAGCAGAGCCCGGGCTTTGCCCTGCGCTGGAAGCTCACAGTGCCATAGCAGAGACTGCAAACCCCTCGGCTCCTGCCCGGAGTTGCTCCCGGCTGGATCCCCAGGATCGTGCCGCCTCCTGCCCCGCCGGTGCTCCCCGCGGATGCCCTGCCTGTGCCACCTTCTCCCCCACCCTCCCCGCTGCTCAGCCCTGCTGGATGTTAAGTGGAAATTTCCCCCCGTGCCAAGTGTTAAATACTTATCAAGCTAATACAGCGTCTTCGCGGAGGTGCCTACATGAGACAACATGTTACCGTAATTAACAAGCAGCTGGAGTTGGCAGCGGGCTCTGCCGCAGCTGCTCCCGGCGGCTTCCAGCGCCTTTCCCAGGGCTGCCGCTCTGCCTCCTCCACGCAATCGCGGGCAGAACCTGGAGGGGGGAGGTTGATGCCTCGCAGGCTTCTTTCTCACTTCAGAGAGGATGGTTGTGGTTCCCAGCCTGGTGTCTGCAGGTCCCTGGAAGGCTGGGAGCTGTTTCTGATCCGTGTTAAATGACTTGGGTGAGGGGGTCTGGTCTCAGTGCTTGGACAGGGGGATGAGAAGTTTTGAGGGGCACCGATTTGGAAAGGTTTAGGGAAACCAAGTGCTGGAGGAAGATGAGTCATTAGGATTCAATGGTTTGGGTGGTGGTGGTTTGTCCCTCCCTGTTGATGTGCTCCCTTGGTTGGCTTTGCTGTGGGAATTGTGCTTGTGCAGAGTCCCCTCCCCAGATAAAGGTGGCCAAGGCTGCCAGGGACTGAACTGGGACACTTCTGGTTGTATCCATGCTGGAAGGAGATGGGGGAAAAGGAAAGAGAAGGGTCTGGGATGGGTTTGCAAACCCAGCCTTGGGGAGAAGGCTACAGAGTGGGCATTGGGAATCATTTGCTGAGTTTCTCCTCTGGTTCGCTGTATCTTTCCAGTGCCCAACTCCTTTTATCTGGACCATTATGGATTAGTTTACTCATTCATTTACCCACTCAGCCCTAAACAGAGCTACTGCACAAAACCTCCCCATCCTTTATATTGCCTTGAGCTCCCTAACTTTCCAACCCCAGAGAAGTGATCTCAGCAGTCGATGTTTGTATCATGACCTACATTGCTATTGGGTTTTTAATATATTTTTTTTTTTACTGTTGCCATATACCAGCTTCCCACATGCAAATTGCTCTGAGTGAGCCATTTATCTAGAAAATAAAGGTTATGTTCTCAAAAGGCATTTAGTTCCCTTTCTGAATGATTGAGCGAGTTTTCCACTGAGAAAACAAAGGTCTTTAACACAGTCCAAGCCAATGACAGGGAAAAAGATTCAGGTAAAACCCCTCCATTTATTTAACAGCTCCTCATCCCTCATTCATATTTACAAGATAAAAGGGGCTCCATCAACCCATTAAAGTTGAAATACGTGTCCTGTCTTCAAGGAAAGCAAATCCCATCTGGCATCCCTGGAGGAATATAACCTTAACTTCAGCTTAATGCCACATTAGGATATCTTACAGATTCTGCCTGAGATTTACCTGCCTTAAAGGGAGATTTATTTCTGGAGTAAACAGACTCATGTGACAAATCTCCTTCCACTGGCAACTTTAGAAAGAAGGTGCATTTTGACTTGCTGGTTCCTTGGTCTGTGCCCAGTGGTGATGGGCAGATGAAGGGGTCAGTGACACCGAGGGATCTCTGATCTGTGCCAGGGGATCCATCACAGGTCTCCATTCCCTGTCCTGGCAGCTGTGGGATGGATGCCTGGGGAGCTTGGGTCTCACCTGCAAAGCCATGACACCCCAGCCATGGATCCAAGTAGCTGCAGGCTGAGGTGGGAAGATCAGAGCCTGTTTCAGGCTCACTTTCCCTATCTTGCAGACCTTCCTGGGGGAACCAGTGCAGCTCCCTGAGCTAAGGTGTTCTCATCCACCCCCACAGCCATGTTCTTGGGCTCCAGGACTGCAGAGCATCACAGCAGTGGAGATATTTTTAAGGAAAGACAGGTCCAGTGCCTGCTGACATCACCAAGGTGCTTGCACTGGCCTAGGAAACCTGGGAGTTTTCCATGGCTGAGATTAGAGCTGCCACTGCTTTTCTGCAATCTCCATCCCAACACTGTATCTCACACTGAATCTATCCAGGTGACTCCCAAATAATAACCAAAGATGACTTTGGATGCAAATCATGGCCTGCTCTGGTCTATTAGAGGGCTGTGAGGTCGTGGGAATTGGAGCATTGTTCTGCTCATCCAAGTGGAAAGTGTGTTTCTGTTCAGAGCTACCTGGAGGCAGACTTTGGTAGCCATCAGTTCATCATCATTGCTAGGTTTACTAATGTTCAAAAAAATTATGAAGGCTTTTCTAGCTGTCAGATGGATCCCAAATCCTCTTTAATGTACAGTATTATTTTTAGAAATCCTGGGGCTAAAATATGAGAAGTCTGTGTAGGGTTTCCCCTTTACCCACACCTTGGGTCGTAGCTGTAGCCCTTCCTCCAGGCTTTGCTTCTCAACAAGCATGAACCTGCAAGGGGGATTCTGATAAAAAGCTGAGGGTGGATTTTGGATCAATGCTGCTCAGGCACAGGGTCCTTGGGGCCAGAGGAGGGCACAGCCAGGCTGCTGTCCCCTGTCCCCAGCCTCAGATCATCAGGTGTTGATGTACACACTGTTCAGCCTGAGAACAAGAGGGCAAGTCAGCTGCAGGTGGGTGAAACCTATCTCCTCTCTACTCAACTGGCCTGCCCGACTGGTTTTTTTTTTTATGATTATTTTCTATTCTGTCTTCAGTTAGGCAATACACTTGCCTGTTAGAAATACTGCCCTGGGCTGCCAGCTCAGCCGAGGAGAAAAGTGGGGGAGTGTTACTGCGGGAGGATGGGGCATCACCCCCTCCCTGGGGTGGGCACCTCTCCCCTTCCCCTCCCTGGGCTGCATATGCTGACCCTCTCCTTGCTCTTCTATTCAACAGGAGCATCCTTATGAGAGAATTCTCTTAAGGGTCCCCCATGCTGACCCCTCCCTCCACAGTGCTCTCACACCCTCAGGATCACCAGAGCAGGTTGTTGGACTGGAGTGGATGAATTTAAGCCCAGCCAGCAGTTTGGGATCATTAACCATCAAGGTGCCCCTGGGAAGAAGCAAAAGGTATTTGTGAAAATTTGCTAACAGACTCTAATGACTTAATAATCCCTGTCGGAGAGAGCACGGCAGGTTATGTGAATGTCAAGTTTCCTTGCTCTGCTGAGAGCCAGCTGCTGGTTATGTAATGAGGGGGTGTGACCTCAGGGTGGGGGGAAAACAGAAAGAAAAAGGAAAGCATGGATCTGCTTCCATGCTGGGATGTAAGAGGGACTACAGGGGTAGGTCTTAGCCAGGAGTCCCA
This sequence comes from Formicarius rufipectus, assembly GCA_013399695.1. Taxonomy (NCBI): domain Eukaryota; kingdom Metazoa; phylum Chordata; class Aves; order Passeriformes; family Formicariidae; genus Formicarius; species Formicarius rufipectus. The sequence goes on from VXAU01003810.1 coordinate 588,803, forward strand.
TCAAGCCTGGCAGCACTGATTGGGCACATCTGCTCGATGCCTGAGCTGGCAGAGCAACTCTCCCCACTCAGCCCTTGGGATGGGGCTCATGGGAAGGCCAGGGATGGACCAGGGTCCACCCAGCACAGCAGGTACCAGGGCAGCATCACTGGAAGTGCCGCTGCCAGCAAAAGGAACCAAGACCTCAAGTAGCATGAAGAGAGTGCTGTTAGTGCATCCCTGCTGTGCTGGTACCTGCTGCTGAGGAAGAGGGGACAGCGTGGGCACATATCCCTGAGTGAGCTCTGACACAACCTGAGTCTTTATCCCTCTGTCAGATGAGGTCTTTGACTGTTGCTCTGGCTTGCCAGGTCATCATTCCTGATGTAGTCCCTTATTTGGGGAGGTAGGACCAAGAGCTGGCCAAGGGTCTGCTCAGTGATGCTCAGAGGTGATGACTAGAAGCAGCACTGAGCATCCAGCTTTGGCTCACAGCAAGAAGGAAAGGGGAGGTGGGTCCCCAAATCTTTGACCCCTCTCAGCCAAGACTGCCCAGAGTGGGAAAGCTGTCCCATTTTTGGTAGGCTGTCAGGAATGCCTCCACTTCTCCTGGTTAAGTGTGTCTAAGTCTGAGTGAGGCTCAGGGTTTGCTGAACGCTGTGGGCTTTTCTTGAAGACGAAGGAATTCCAGGGCTGTTAAGCTGTGCCATGGTTTTACACACGCTTTGTATCAGCTGGCACACCCACGGCACTGGTACAGCCTGTCCCACTGCTCACTGGGGTCTGACATTCTGCTTGGAAGCCAACACAAGGCAGGGGGGTGCTGGGCTCTGTATTCTGCACTCGAGGTGGGGTGTAGGGGGATCGCTGAGCCTTCCCCCATGAAAACAAGCACCCAGGCTCCTGGGGCTCCTGCTCCTCAAGCTCTGACTTGCCTGCCATCAATACTGTTCAAACAAGCACATCTGCAGACATAGCTCCAGGCCAAGTCGTGGGGCAGCCGGGAAGGAGCAGCCTCAGCCTGGCTCCAGACCCTCCTGCGGGAGGTCTGGCGGCGGGCGCGTGGGTGCCAGCGGCATCGCGTGCCAGCCGGGGCGCTGCCCCAGGGCTTTCCTCCACACCTGTGGCCACTTTGAACCCCAGCCACAGCCCAGAGGTGCCAGGGATGAGGGGGGAAGTGTAAGAGCACAGGGGCTTGGCTGGTGTACAGCCACTCCTCAATGCATGCTTTTGGGGCAGGTTGCACGTCCCATGAGGGGTGCACGTCCTTGCAATAGGGGCATCGTGGCATCCTAAAGTGGAACACAGCTGCAGCTCTAGGCTGGCTCTTCTATCATCTTCCTCCCTCCTGCTTTTTGACTAATTTACCAGGCTGATGGGCTGCAAGAAATCTGGGGAGGATGCAGAGGGGGGTGCCTGGGAGGCACCCAGGCACAGCACCCAGTTTTCCTGCTGGGGAGCCACTGTGACTGCAAGAGAGATTGCAGGCAGCTCTGGGAGAGCATGAAACACGCTTCTCTGGAAAGAAAAAGGCAGACAGGAAAAAAAAAAGAAAAAAGGAAAAGGCTTCTGAAGCTTAGAGCTGGATATTTATACACTTGACATAAAGGATATTTCTGCATTGAAGTAATAAGCGTGACTCAGTAAACCAATGGGGAGAGGGTGTTCCCTTTGCAGCAAAACCTCAAAAGATCAAAGAACTTCTTGAACAGTTTAACATTTCGAATGTTAAAGGAATCGGGTTCCCCTCCCTCTCCCCTTCACCCCTCCTTCAAGTGTTGAAAAAGAAATAGTTTGACTTTAGCTCAGAAGAGAGCATTTTGGCAGCCCCAGGGATGTGTGGTGCTGGCTGGGCTGGACCACCAAGGTCACACCATGTGTGTGCAGGACCTGACTCCTTCTTGGTGGCTGTCAGCCTCGGGGCTTCCCATTGCCCAGCTGAGCTCATGCTGGTTTATGGAAACTGGCTTTTCCCAGATTTTAGTGTCTTCTTCCCTTGGGAGAAGCAAATCCTGATATTTTTGTGGATATACCCAGCAGTGGGGAGATCTTAGGGGCTGATTCCTGGCCTCTGCCAGCAGCCAGCAGCAGGCACTCAGAGCTGGAGTTCCGGTGGGAATCCCAAGGTGACTGTTTGCCCAGGGAGGGATCAAGCCTTGTTGGCGGCTCTCTGACACGTGCTTTTCTGGGATCGATAGGCTGGAGTAATATATTGCACTGAAATAACAAATCACTTAGCTTATTGGGTCTTAATTAAACCTCTTTTATCTCCATGACAGCCACACACCTGGGCTATGGCCCAGGCAAACCGTGGCCACGGCCGAGCTGTGGGGACGCCGCGCCGGAGCCGGGGGATTGATGAGGCTCTGCTGGGTGGAATTACCTCACTGTGCTCACAGCGCTCGGGGCCATCGATCTCCCGACTTCCCAGCCCTCCATCCCAGCCCCCAGAGCACTGCCCTCCTCTCCCAGTGCCTCGTGGGCAGGAGATGGGGATGGGGAAGGGGACCCCTTCCAGTGGGGTTGGGCTGGGTGCAGGTAGGTGAGCTGGGGGGAAGCTGCCCCGTTTGGCCTCCCGGGTAATAGATACAGTTGTTATAGTCCCTGACAGCGCGAAATGAAGACCTACATCACCGTAATGTATTGTCAGCCTGCGAGCACACTGCGGCCCCCGAGATGAATGAATGCAATATCTCCGTGTGTGAGGGGGAAGGAAGGGAAGGGAAGGGGGCTTTGGCACTGCCGTTGGCCTCCAGGCAGAGCTGCTGCTTTGTCTGGCTCCAGGAGAAAAGGCATTTTTTATTTGTGGTGTGGAGGTTGAGGGTGTCTGATCCCTGCGGAGCCTGTGACAGATACACTCCATGAAGGGGAGGGCTTAACAAAAGGCTGAAATGCTCCTGGGATGAGTTCATCCAGCAGTGCAGTAATCTTGCCCCCACATTGCTGCCAGCTGAGGCAGTGGGGCAGTTTGCTCCTCTGGGGCCGCACAGATCGACACAGTTTCTGGCTCATGTAGCCGAAGAACAGAGGGGAACCATCCGAACCTGAGAGGCCCACTGGACTGGAAATGAGTGTACACAAAAACAGGAATTGAAGGCACGTATTGCATTTAGTTGTTTGAAAGTAGGGCAGTTTTTACTCGGAAGTGTGACTGCTGCTACACTGACTTGGAGTGAAATAATGAGAGCTGGGAGTTGTGAGTGACTTGCAGCTGAGCGGCCAGGTCCTGCAGGACCCTCTCTTTCTGCAGCATCACCCTTAGGTTGATTCTTAAATCCTCTTCTGCCTTGGACTCATCCTGCTCGGCAGGCACACTACAGCAGGAAGCAGCCCTTCCTCTCTACTTCACACCCTGGCACCTGGGGCAGGCTGACAGTGGTATTTTTGACACCAAAACCAGTTGGAAATGACACAGATATTCCCAAGTTCAGGTCACAGTGTGGTCATAGGTTGATTTTGTGCCCACAGGCAAAAATTGCTGCTTTCTCCCTTTTCCAGCATACGATCTGTCACTGAAACAGGCTCCCCAGGGAAGTGATCAGAGCACCAAGCCTGTCAGAGTTCAAGAAGCATCTAGATGATGCTCTGAGTCACATGGTTCAGTCCTGCAAGGAGCAAGGAGTTGGACTGGATGATCCTTATGTGTCCCTTTCAACTTGAGATACTCTATGAAATAGCAACAGCCATATCCAGCCTCTCTTTATGATTTTTGACACTTCCAGGAGGTGCTGAATAGGGAGTGTACAGATAAAGCATGTTTGCAAATAGCCATTTAAAGCAAGAAATCAAGGTTCTGTGCTGCAAGACAAGAAGCTGATAATTCAACTCAGTGTTAAACAAAGTCCAAAGTACTCGCATTACACAAAATCCAACCGAAGGACAACACCCTTCTAGTGTTCCTGAGTTTTCATAGCTATTTACAGGTTTTTGGATGAACACAAGAAAGCTGATACAGGAATGGCCAAATCCCATAAGCTGTCTGTAAAGCCTTCCCCTGCACGCTGGTTCAGCTGGGACACTTGATGCTGTTAAATCTGTCCACAACAGGACTTCCCCAAGGTGGACCCCCTCCACCCCCGGGCTGCTCCTGATCTTTGGCATCAGGGAGGACAGGAGTCCGCTCCGTGCTGTGCGATGATGCTTTTTGGGCTCTGCTCAGCTTTTGGTTTCCCCTTCCTCAGACCTTTGGCCAGAGCCCTGGACTATAAGAGCTGCTTTGGGGGGTGGTGGGGTGTGATGGGCAGGGACTCAGGAGGGGCTCAGACCAGCCCAATCAGGTCAAACAACAGGATTAGCTGTTGATGCCCCAAAAGATGCTGTTTGCCCCAGGAGGTGCAAACCCTTCACGTCATGGCACAGGTGTCTGTCACCCCTTCACACAAACATTTTCTGGTCTTGTATCATTAATGAGTGAGCAGTACCTTTTGTTGTTGCTTTAGGCATGTGGCCACCTCACAGTTTTTGGCGTCTCCCTCTCCTTGCTACCAAACTCTCCGGGCTCTCCCCAAGCACGGGCAGCTGCCAGAGGGCCACAGCTTTGCTTTTTTTCTTGACTGTGATTGTTGCTCTGAGGTTTTCCCCTGAAAGGTTAGGCCAGCCCTCGTGCTGGTGCTCAGAGCCTGTCTCCATCGCTGATATATGATGCCCTTGTAATCTCCAGTGACATAAATTCTGCTCCTGTTTGTCTCCCCGTGTCATATCCTTCTTGTTCCGTGTCTGTTATTGTGTCTAGCCTTGTGGTTGTGTTTCAGTGTTTTCCATTGTTTGTCTTCTTCACCTGAGGATGTCCATTATGGGATGTAACAGCTTTAATAGCTTATAAATGGGAGACTGGAGTTTTTATGCTCCAGGGAGTACCGCTCGTGGCAGCCTCCATTCAGGAACGGCATTAGTACCTCAACTGGCATCTTCCATCCCAAATTTCTTTTAAGCCCATGGACAAATAGGTTGTGCAAGGCTTTTGGCCCTTACCAGAGGTTTGTTCCAGATGGGATTTGGAGGTGGAAGCTGTGACAGACTGGTGTGACTGAGAGCCAATGGTGGCTCCTCTCTGCTTCCAGCACCAGTATTGAGTTTATCCCCAGCACCTCTGCTGATCCACCTTGCACCAGGATTTGAGACATCCAGCTTCACCACTATCTTCCCAAAATGCTGCCCTGTGTCTGGTGGCAGCCAGAGCCAAGGCTTGGCCTCTGGAAGCAACTGACTTTCCCTCATCGGCACATCTTCCAGAACAGCCTGCATTGAAACCAGGATCTAATTAAGCTGGCTAATCTGAAGGAGGTACTACATCTCCATGGAAAACTGCTTCAGTTTGGCTTCTCTGAATAATAAACAAAGCACTTGGGCAGATGATAGGGCATTTAAGTGTTTACTCTTCAGAGCATTAAGTGCTAAATTTGTTTTTAGCTCCCTCGTGAAAAACCCTTGCAGAGTAAAAGCACACAAGGGTCTCAGCCATCCCTCACAGTTCTCCTCCACGCCTGCTGTGTCCAGGAGTGCCAGTGGGACAGCCAGGAGCACCAACCACCAGCATCACACAAGGAACCACTGAGGTTTAATCCACTGGCAAAGGAGCAGGGGATAAACCAGAGCCAGGTCCCAGATCCACCCATGGGATTGTACGTGGAGCCAGCCCAGGCAGGGGGCTGTCTTCAGTCAGTCCAAACTACGATGGGCATCCTCTTCTTTTTTCAATACATTCCATCAGTCACTTAGTGTAATAAATTCCCTAAATGGAAAAGATAGAGACAAGAACCTCCAAGTGAGCCAGAGCACAGAGCTCATTTCTTGTGCTTCCTCCTTACTGTGACATGGGTGTTTTGGCAGCTTAGGTTGGGGATGCAGGACCTGGGCAGGATTTGGCCAGGAGAACGTGGAAAAGGAGTTAAAAAGAGCAGTGGGATGGCTGTTTGCAATCTCAGGCATATAGAAATTGTCCCACCCCACGTGGGGCTGTAGTGCTCACATCTGGCCACTCCTGCCAGTACATCCCAAAGACCACGTAGGGAGGTATTCAGGGCTGGACTCGCTGCTGGAACTATAGAAACAGAGCACAAAACCAACAAAACAACTTTCCATTTCTAAAGCTTGAAGGGGTCTGCACCCTGCCACGCCAGGACAAAGGGGGAATTAGCAGCCAGCAAAGAGAAAAACAACACAAAGGCACATCACAGTGTCAAGAAGCCAAAAAGCCTTTTTCCTCCTCAATGCCCGGGTACAGCTTAAACGACTCTTATTCTGGATGCGGAGCCGATGCAGTTCAGCTCTGCAGCACTTTGCATTCATCTGCCTGTGCCTGAGCTGAGCTCTCCTCACTGCTGCTGCTTCAGCTGTGAATTTTTAAACCAATTTTGACACATCAAAACCGATGCAGAATGACTCAGAAGTTTTCAGACAGAGCTTTCTCCTTGCAGCAGGGGGAGGAGGGGGCGCGTGCATATTTAGCAGCAGCCGCCTCCTTTAAATTGACCTTTTTTTTTTCCAAGAAGAATATTATGGTTCAGGAAAATTTGGGATGTGTCTGAACATGCTTCCCGTCCACATCATGGATTCAATTACAACACAACACTTTGCAGATTTCTGTTAAATTTTAACTTGTTTCACATGGGTTGGGTGAACTTTGCCTGACATTTGGAAGCAGGCAACTTGTGTCATCAGGTTACACTCACACTTATCTCTGCAAACATATCCTTGTACCCAGCCCTGCACCAGCAGAGCTGCCTCTGCTGTGGATGGCATTAATTGGACCTGAAATGTGCTTTCCTCCAGCGTTTGGCTCCTGCCTGCTCGTGGAAGTTGAGTGTCACCCTGTCCCCAGTCTGGTGACCCTGTGAATGGACATGTACGTGGGACAAACAGTGACTAAATATGGACATGATGGGGACAGAGGCAGTAGGTGGATGGGGGACGACGAGTTATGAGTGTGTGGTCATGCTGGAAGGTTTTGGTGAATAGCAGTGCTGGTGCCATGAGTAGGAGAGGACTTTGAGATGACCCAATTCTCTCTCAGCCCCCAAATTGCAAGGATGTACCTACAGCAAAGATAAGTGGGTGCTTCTGGTGTCCCCAAAACACACCTCCTGAGAATCCCACAGGTCGATGGCAGCAGGGGTGAAGAAGGGCTTCTATCCTGTCCCCACAGCCAGGCAGGGGCAGCATGGTTGGGTGACCCTTGCAGGACAAACCTGGTCATGCTCTGCCCTCCTCCATGGAAACACAGTGCTGAACATCTCCTTTGAGCAGTAGGGCTTTGAGATGGCTAAAAGACCAGGTCTGATCAAAGCCTGGCTGCTCTCCTGGTGCCAGGCGTCGGCAGGGGAAAGGGGGAAATAAAATCCCAAGATCAGTCAGTTGCTGGTTTCTTACTTCAACTGAATGAAGTGACCAGTTCTGCTGATCAAAGGCCTTGCCACTGTTGTTTTAAAGGTGACATTAACATTTAAGGAGCTTTTGAAAGCCCTGGCTTGCAATAAAAAGCCAGACACCCAGTCATAGAGCAACTCAAATGCAAGTTTAATGATAATGAAACAGCCTTTTGTTCTTAAGCTCAAAGAAGAACTTATTTATGGTGTTTATAATAAGGACTGTGAAGCCTTTTACACATAATCCAGCAAACCAATACATGCAAGTGGTGTTACCCAAGGATCTCCAGAGTGTGGAGAGGCTTTTGTGCTTCTCCTTGGCTTGGAGGCACAACTGCCACGCTTCCTTTCGATGATGCCAGGCTTCAGTCAGCACCATGGGGATGCCTCTGCCAGTTGTGAGGCTCTCCTGAGCTGTGCTGCTGGCCTAGGACTCATGAGCGTGTCCCCAGCCAGAGTGGCATGGCATGGATTGGCAAGGCATGGCATGGTACAGTTGGCACAGCAAGGCTTGGCCTGGCTCTTCATGGCATGGCATGGCTCCTCATGAGATGGCATGACTCAGTCTCACGTGGCATGGTATGGTATGACTCAGCCTCGCATGGCATGGCTCCTCATGGCATGTTTTGGCACAGCATGGCACAGCCTTGCCACTCATCTCATTCAGGACATGTCCCCACTCAGAGCCTCCTGTACCAGACCAACCTTATCTTGGTGCCCATTAGCACCAAACCTCTGTTTTACCCCACCTGAAATCACCACTTCTCCTCCTTCCTCCCTCTCTGCACCCACCCAAACTCCCTTTGGACTCTTCCCTGCTGCAGAGCAAACCTGGGTGGCCAGGGCTGCCCATCCCCTCTACTCTTGGAGCCAGAGCTCAGGGGAAGCAGGCACATCTAGCAGCGTGGAGCAGGGAGCCCTGCACAGAGTGCTGGGGGCTCACAGCCACCAGCCTTCTCCCGGCACTTGGGCTATAAATAGCCTGGAAACGGGATCCGGGGAGATAGGAGCCACGGCCGGGTAAGAAAATCCTCCTCTTCCCACACTGGGTCTGGCTGTTTTGTCTCTCACTGTGAAGCTCTTTGCTTTATGGCTCTCAGCCCCGTGCCAGCTCCTGTGCTTCACCTTGCAGCTCCAATGTGGGCAATGGCAGGTACCATCCTTCTCACACGCCATTGGAAATATCAAGGCAACCCCCTCGTCCTGCAAAGTCCTGAAGAGCCTCTGCTCTACTGTCGAGATATGTTTTTTTATGACAGTGTGTTACATCAAAGATCATTTTTTATGCCTCCTCACCCTCCTAGATGTGGTAAATAGTGCTGGGTCCTGATCACATGGATTGCCTGAGCAGGGAAAGAGCCAGAAGGAGCAGAAAAGGGAGGTTTGTTAACTTGGTTCCTTACGGGCTCAGGCCTGGCAGGTCAGAGGTTCCAGCAGAAGGAAGAATGGAGGATCAGTATCCTGGGATGCTGCTTCAAATTCCTCCTGCCCACAGCATTGTCCAAGTGGGAATTCCCTTTCCTGTCTCTTGCAGTGGTGACCCAGCACTATTATTTCTGTTTTCTAGCAGGATGAGAAGGCATCCCACTCCAAGACCCTTCTCTGTCCTCTGCTTCCTGCACACAGCTGAGAACCAGGATGCTCCCCAAGCTAGGATGCTCCTCGAGCCAGGATACTTCCCGAGCCAGGATGCTCTCAGAGCTGGGATGCTTTCAGCGTGGTGGTCATTGTCTCAGAGCCCAAGCTGGGAGCAAGGATCTCGCCTTTGATTTCTCAGGGCGTGGATATCCAAATAAATTAGCAATGGGAATGTGCAGGGGTGGGGGGAGGCAAGTGAGGGAAAGCTGGCGGGCTGGAAGTGACCCAGACCCAGGGAACAGATGCAACTCATAACGTTAATGAGGGATTTTTCCCCTCCCCAAAGGCACTGCACTCTTGAGAATGGGGGACTTTCTATCCCATGGCAACACCAAGTGGGGAAAAATGGGCCTGGCTTTTATTTCATTTTTTTGTCCTTTACAGGAATCACAGGCAAACAAAAGCCCTGAACAGATTTATCATTTTTCTTTCTCCCCCACCCCCTCCTTTTCTTTCCTTTTATATTTTTTTAAAATAGGGTTAGAACAAGATGGATGGTTCCCCAGGCCCAGGGAATGAGCAGATCGAGGCAACCCTGTCGTCTCTGGCATCCCATTAAGCCAAGCCCTGGGAGGAGGCCGCCGTAGGACTTATTAAATTTGCCCCAGCCCAGACCCCAAACGCCATCCCCAGCGTGGGGCTGCCCTGGCTCAGCCACCTGAGTCCCACCTCACCGTCCACCTCCAACACCTCTCCCACATCCCCCCTCAAAGAGCTCCAACCTGGCCCCGCTCTCGCCCCCCACATCAGCCCGGGAAACAGCTCCATCCGTTCTTGTCAGCCGGGGCCGATTCGTCACCGCCGCGGTGACAAGTGGTTCTATGGCTCTGTCAGCCCCTCGCCAGCCTGGCCTGGGCCCCCTGTGGCAGAGCCAAGGGTCCCCCCAGGGAGGGGGTTGGGGGTGGCAAAGGGGGGCATGGCCAGCCCCCGACCTACCCCTGACCCGGGGGCTCCTGTGGCTGGAGAAACCGGAGCGATGGAGGGGGAGCACAAAGGGAAAAGGAGAAAAAAAGAGGATAGAAAGATAGCCTGAGGACTGGGGTGCACAGGGTAGGCTCACCCAGTGGGTGGGCAGAGAGGATGCTCCCTGTGCCCAACACCCACCAGCACCGCATTAGCACCGTTACTTCCACTTTAATACATAACAAGGATTTCAAACCCTGCTGTAGTCAGAGTTCCCAGCGATAAATTTTGAATAGCTTATAAATTATGGACTCAAGGTGGTGTCTCCGCCTGGGAGGGAGGGCTGGGCCCAGATTGCTGTTACGTGGTGTAAAGCCGGCGTGGCATTGCTGGCAGCGAGTGTGGCGGGCCGGCATTCCCGGGAGCCGGATCCGACCGTGCCTGGATATAACATTACTGTGACGAGGGGATCGTATGGCACGGCAAAGCTCAGCCACGTCTGCCTCACACCTCCCGGGCAGAATCGCTCAGGACGCAGAAATCACGGGGCAGAATTACAGAGGAACGGAGCAGTGCACATCACCTCTCACCACATATGTCTGTGTGTATATATAGACAGGGAGATATGTGGATATATGGATATATATAGCCACCAGCACATGCATGCAGAATATACTCACGCTCAGGATTGGAGGGGTCAGATTGCCCACCTCCCGTTAGCAGCCATCCCCTTATTCCCCAGCTCCAAACCAAACATGTCCTTGCCATAAGACCCCTCCATCACACAAGGGACTTCAAACTCCAGCTAAACTAAAATCCCTGCAAATCAGAAGCTCCAGATCCCACAGAAATCCCTCACAACCACTCATGGCTCTGAGGCTGGAGGAGATCCACACTGAGAAAACTCCTGGCTGGAAGAGATGATTTCATCCACCCGGTGAGAAAAATAGCATTTCTGAGAGCCAAAGAGGTCTCTGCAATGGGCCTTTCCCACTTTCCCCTGGCACACTGTAGCAAGTCAGTAATTATGTTACAGCGTGGCTCCAGCTTTATTTCAAGGCTCCAATGTCCAATAAACATGTATAATATTGGTATGTGTGCCCGTAGTATGTAAAGGCTGTAGGAAAAGGGCCAGTTTTCACTACATTAATTCATAAAGCAGGTCAGACTGGTCTGGCCCTTTACCTTACTTGTTATTTCTATTTATTAGTAATATTGATGTTTCAACCAGGGATCAGGACCCTATCGAGCCAGCTTTAATGCCAGGGAAGATTTAGCAGGCGAGAGCTCTGTAGCAAAGGAACAGCCCCAGCTCTGAGCTCCCATGTCCTGCAGCTCACAAACACTACCACTATTTGTAACAGCATTTTATTTCATATCTCAGTTCTGTGGCAAACCCAGCATCTACAATTCCCCTGGTTGGGCCACGTCAGACACTTACTGCACACTATCAGGATATTAAAATCTGGACAGGACTGAAAATTAAAGAGGTTAAAAACTTTGTGGAGCCATGGTGATAACGGGGCAGGTACCCAGTGGTGCTCTGAGCTCTGTCTCTTGGGAGTCTGGCAGGGTTGCCAGCGGGGCAGGGACAGGGACCAGGACAGCCCCTTGCCCATCTGCACACAGCTGGGTTTTCCCATCTTTCTCCTGATTTTTCTCCTCAGGCTTTGCTGGTTTCTGCCTTGTCTCTGCTGATGCCGAAGTACTTGATGGAGAAATTTGAGGCCCAACAAAATGCTGGATAAAAGTGAGCAGTGGGTGCAGAACCAGGGGTTATTTGGGAATGCAATGTGCCCAGTAGCCTGGATCAGCAAGACTGTGCTTGCCTCCAGTTGAAGGCAGCACATCTGCCAGCACTGGAGGATGAATTCCTGCCTGGAGCAGGGCATGTGGCATCCTGGGACTGTCACCCATGGGTCTGCTACTGCCAGGGCTGGTACCCTGGGACTGGCACCCTGCTGAGTTTCCCTTTGCATGCAAGGAAGGTATTTAGGCTGCATTAGGGACTGATCACATCCTCTGAATGACAAAACTAAGTTTTTTAGGTCCAGCCCACTTAGGAGTGATATGAAGCCTCGAACCACATCTAACCCAGCTTTCAACTCATTGCCTGCTGAGATGCTGAGCACGAGCCAGTCCTCAACCTTGAGTGAGCCACTTATAACCAAGATATACTTAACCAGGGTTCATCTGGCAAAATCCCCTGGAACTATTGATCCTTGAGGAAAAGCAGTCAATGGAAAAAAAAAAAACAACAAAACAAAACAACAAACCTGTCCTGGTCATTGCCTATGATGCTCCCTGTTGCAGCTGGAAAACTTCAGTGGCAGAAGCAAGGACAGGCCTTGAGCAGATCTCCCATGGCTGGTGCTGAATTGGGTCCTGTAAGTGGAGGATTCCTGTTCCACCAGCCAGCAGAACTCTCTATGCACAGCATTACCTTTGGGATGTATTTTTGCAATTTCTTTACAGTGATAATATTTCCCAGAGCACGGTGGACCACGAACTGTATCTCTGTGATGTGCCCAGCAGCAGGATCGAAAACTGCTTGGAGCAGCATCAAACCCAGATGTTCCCAAAAAGCCAAGGAAACATGTTACCTGCCTCGCTCATCCATGGCCACAACACTTCATTCTTAGACTGTGCCAAACATTCTTAGGCTGAGCCTCAGCTTGGATTTATCGTGTTTGTGGAGCAGACCCCTCTCGGTCCCCTGGGAACTGGGGTCAGCACTGGGGGCTGGAAGAGGAAACCAATACATTTCAAAATATTTCAGGAAGAGACTCTTGGAATTCCAACCTTGCTTGCTAAGCAAGACCTCGGGGGTCAGATCCAGCTCACAGTGATGCTGCCACAAAAGCTGAGCAAATGTGGGGGAATCAGCCAAGGTCACTTCAGGCTGGGGAGTGACGTCCGACTTCCCGTCGTGTGAATGGCAGCAGGATCTTCCCCCTCCCCCCAAGCTTCTCCTCATCCCCCCTTCTGCCATCTCTTTCGAAATGTTTATGTTGGATTGTCCCACGATTTACACTGGAATTCCGTGCGGTGCGTCTCTCTTGTTGGAACGCGCAGCGTCAGCAGCTGGCAGTCTGAATCCTGGGACACATCCTGGAAGTCCCAGTGCTGGGAGGGACAGGCACAGGAGCTGCAGAAGGGCTGGGCATTCCTCTTCCAAAGCAAGCTGTGGCATCTTTCGGGGGAGTCATAGGTCCAGGGCTGTATAGGCAGGATGAGAGAAGACGTGGAAGGAGCTTGTGCTGCTGGACCTGCTCACCGGCCATCAGGTGGGCTCTGCAACCACAACCCCCCTGTGTCTGCACCTCCTGGTGGGCAGCACAGCCAAGAGGAGATTTTCTGGTGGACCTTCTTTTTTTTGCAGGGAAATTGCAAAGAGCTGAAACTGAAGTTTTAGCAGAGAAGCCCTCATGGACTTGGGAGGAGGAGAGAGGGGATTGCAGAATTTGATGGTCAGGGCTCAGGGCAGTGGGAGAGAGCCAAGTTCAAGGCCTTCTACCTTGAGGACTATCCCAGTTTGAGTGTGATTTTGGGGTTTTCAACCTATTCATGACAAATTCTGTGTTTTTTACCAACACAGAAGAGAAAAAAAATCACCAATACCCCCAGCCTCCCCCTTCAGCTGACATGAAGGGTGGCTGGTGCAGCAGAACTGTCCCTGAGCTCAGACAAGCAGAGCTCACCATCACTGTCAACGGGTGAATTACTTACACCTCATGGCAGTGACGGTGATTTCCCTGGGATAATGCAGGGGGGATTTTGCAAAGGCAGCTCCTTTGCTTGTTTGTGGGAATACACAAGTGTACTTTGACAGACTCAGCAGGAAGGAAGCAGGGATGGACCACAGCCACAGCCAAAACGTCCCTCACTGGGTCAAGGGGTACACCAGTATCTGGGACACCATGCAAGAAGCCCCGGGGTGTCTTCACAGCCGTTTCCAGGTCCCCTCTGCCACGCCTGGCAGGGGATGGAGCCTTTTCCCCCCAGCCCTGTGCTATTTACTGCTTGCTCTGCATCCTCGCCGCAGGGCACGGAGACTGCGAGGCCATATGAGACCGTGGCGATGAACATCTAGCCTGACCTACTTACAGCCTGGGCTCTGGGACTTTCTGGAATTCATCCTCTTGGAAAACACAACGTATAATTTTAGGGCAGTAGAAATCCATGCTGGATGGGGATGCTGTCCCAGCATCCACCGTGTCCGTGACGCCGGGATTGCTGTGACTGCCTCCGAGCACATATCAATGCACAGGCTCCATTAACAACCCTGATTGCCACTGATATGCTGCTCGTTATATTTCAGGCCTTAACGCATCATTATTTCATTTGCAGGATGATATTTGTTTTCCCTTCCCTCCATTCACGTCCCACCTCCCACCCCCCCCCAAAAAAAAAAAAAAGAAACTCATTAAAATGTTGATGCTCGTTGCAACTGAGAGCAAATCACAGCTTAATCCAACCTGCCAGGGAAGCCAATCACCCCGGAAAAATCTCCTTGAAGTCTCCGTGCAGGGGCAGGCAGAAGGGGAGAGTAATAAAAAGACATCGAATTAGGAGGTGCCGAGGCTTGTTTGAGCAGAGAGGAAGGGACTGTGGATGCTGACAGGATAGTAATGCAAATCCCCTTTGGAGCAACCGAAGAATCAACTTAAATGGATTAATGTGAGGACAGAGAAGAAATTACTTTAGTTGTTTCCCTAATTCGATTCAATTTATTTTTGTACAGCATCTTCATACCAAGCATCTCACAGCTGCGTCACCCAGAAGAGAAATAATGCAGAAAGGCTGTTCTGGCAGAAGTGCTCCCCAGTAAAGGCATCACAGTGGGAGGAAGGAATATGAGTGCTGGCCCCGAGGATTTGGTTTTCCAAATCATCAGGAAATCACGTGCCTTTTTTTTCCTCTTTTTTGTTCCCAATTTCAATAATACTAATTTCCCCAGGCTTTCCTTAAACCATCTCTGTAATATACTGAGGCTGATTCTAGCCTCACACTGCTTTTATAGCACTGTAACTCTGATCTCACACTGCTTTTACACTGGTGCAGTCCCACTTATTTCAACTGAGTAAATTCCTGATTTATGTTCGTGTAAATGACAGCAGAAGTAGGCCCATGGTTTTCCCTGGAGCAATGCCTGGCTCCCACCAGGGTGGGGAAGTGGAAGATCAGGTCCCTTGCAATGCAAATGATGTAGAAAATGGCCATTAAATTACACCTGGACTCTTATTTTCAAATATACTTTTGCTTCCTTTTATGAAATGTAGTGTATTGTCAAAGTTACAAAAGCATGGGAAGAGATCAGACAGGACAGGAGGCTCTGATGGTGGTGGAGAGGGTGGGTTGCTGTTCACCTGTACTTTTTTTGGGAATATCCACCTGCACTCCCTCCTTTCTTCACTTTCACCCATTTGTGCACAAACTGCTCCTCTCTTCCTTGCTCCCAGGCCGGGTGCTTTGGATTAAATTGAAATGTGTGTGTCCTGTTAGCTTTCAAATACTAAAATGTAATCCTGGGGAATGACATCCCTTAGGAGAGCAGTGAGAGAGGGCAGCCTGCAGCCTCCTGCCCCCTGTTAGTGCAGAGCAAGGCAGGCCCTGCTCAGAGCACACGTGGGTCCCTCTGCAAGGATCTGCTAACAGAACTCTAATTAATTTATTTTTTAAGGCTGCACACCAGGGAGCTGATCAATGCTTCGCCCTGCGGTCTGGTTTGTTTGGAGCATATATCATTTCCTTGATTTATTCTCTGTGATGTGAAAGGATGTAGCCAGCATGCCAATACCTGCCTCCAAGGCTGCTCCTTCCCAAGGACACCAGCAGCTGCAGAGTCCTGAGTTAACTCCTGAGCTCTTTAAGCAGCACCTGATCCCTGTTAGATGCTTGCCATTAAAAGCAGCTCCCTGCCTGCAGGGTGCTGATATCTGATGGACACCAGGTAACAGTGTTGAGTGTGATCTGTGCTCCTGAATCCCCTCACAGATCCTGCTGGGTGAGACCAGGTTCTTGGATCTAAGGAACACTGAGCTGGGCTCCCCACCCAGGTAAATCTCAGGTTTTCTTGGCTCTGTTAATGGAGGAAAAACAGGGATTGGTGTAATTTATGCTTGTAGTAGTCACTGGTTTATTATGGAATGGAGAGTTTTTCCCCTCTCATTTGCTCTTGGGACAGAGGTGGGGAGATGAAGGCAAAGTGGCAGCCAGAAGGGAAGGGATTTTTGCTGCTTTGGTAGTGATGGAAGGATGTTGTCTTTGCCCTGATGTGAGGCTGATTTTTGTGGATGAGGGTCCCTCAGCTCCCACCACCCTCTGTGCTGTGCTCTAAGGAGCCTTTTGCAGTGTGTGGTGACCACACAGCAAATATCTTGGGGTCAGTGGTGTCACCCACCCCAGGTAGGTCCTTGCTGGTGCATGTGGAGGTTCAAAGGTGCCTTTATCTCCATCCATCTTCCACTGCTGTGTGTTGGAGCAGGGAAGCAAACGATGTTCCCATTCTCCAGTGGACTCCTGGCTGGGGCAGGCTTTTGGCACAGAAAGCCATGAAGAGAAAGGAAGAGGATTCAGCTCCCCCAACTCCCATTTCTGAGTGCCAGACTCGTCCTTGGGAATCCTGGTGAGCAAAAATCTGTGGTGCTGTGTTATTTTTGCAGGGTTGTGCTGATTTATGCTGGCAGAGGACCCTTTGCCATTGCCCAGCCCGATGGATAAAGCTTCCCACCCAGGGTGGCACCACTCCCCTGAGCTCCTCTCCTGCTGCTCCTTGCCCTGCTGCTCTGGGCAGTCAGAGGAAGACCAGCACACACAGACTTTGCAGAGATCCCTTGGCCTCCCCAGCCTTCCAGACAGCCCCAGGGGGATGAGATGCCACAATCTGACATCAGCAGAGTAAAATATGGCCCTGGCAGTAATCTGATAGAATGTGATGGTAATTTGGGGTGGGGGGAGGAGAGGAGGAGGAGGCATTGAAAAGGAGGCATTGAAAGTACACTTCCTTTCAGTGCATTGCTGGGAAGACCATTAGGAAAACCACTAGATTATTTTTCACATTCTTCAGTGCAAAACTACTGCATTTTATGACCACTATCAATAACAGCTATCATATTACTAATGCTACAGTTGCCACATATATAATATTTAAATCACATTTGTGGCTGACAGAGACCTATGGATATTCTTGATCCCAACAGGCTATTACAGTTCATATCATGTCTGTCATATAAATATTATGAATCATTTCCCACTATCTTTATGGGGGCTACATTGACATCATCAGAAAGGCTCTGGGTACTGCCGGATACTGCATATTTATACACACCTTATGTATATGTATGTGAATGGAGGGAGATTTATACAACAATCATTGGTAATAAATGCCTATGATAAAGCATATCATCTTCACACTTCATTTGCCAAGTGTTTTGTATGCAGGGACCAGGGGAAGGCCAGCAGAGAAGCTCTAAGTGACTGAGTCACATCCTCCAGCCCCGGTGTAAATCAGGTGGTGTCCCTGATGAGCAGTGTGGGATGAGGTTCAGCTGCTGCCCAGGCCCTGATGGGGTTGCTGTGCTGCTGGCTCACATCAGGTGAGGATTTGGCTCGTGTCCCACCTGCAGGATGGGTGATACTCCATGTGCCTTCCCCCAAGAGCTGTAAATCTCATAGCTCATGTGCTGCGTTTCATCTTCCTTCCGTTAGTGCTCTCTTTGCTGGCTTCCTTGGCAGCCGAGCCCTGGCCTGGGTGATGAGATGAAATAAAGAGATCTCCAGGTGTTAAGGAAGGCAGAACTAGACTTTCCATTCAGAGTCATTTTGCAAAGCAGTTAATTAAACCACTGTCCCTGCAAACCAGGTGAGACATGCTAAACCAAATCCACCAGAAAAGCACATGAGAGGAAGAAACCTGCTTTAGGGTTATTCAAACTGGATCCAGACAAGAGCCCAGGAGACCTTTTCCCCAAACTTGTTTTAAGCACCTGAACATGCTATTAACACTTGTTCCATATGCAGAGACAGACAAGAACAAATGGAACTTCATGGCTTGGAGTTTTGAGGTCTCCAATAAGCATTTAATGTCCAGTTCTTAAGTAGCTGAAAGTGCAGTACAGTGCTGCTGCCTGTGCAGTGGCTTATTCAATCTGAGCAGACCCCAAAAGAGGAGGAGAATGCAGCATCTCTGCCTGTCCTTGGCGTGGGAATGTGGCTCTCCAGTTCCAGCAGATCAAATAAATCATGTGCATTTCACTTCATAAACAAACATCAGCAGCCTATTAAGCTCTGCTGGGGAACAAAGCAAAGCAGCTGAGTCTCCACTACTGACAGAAATGCCTTGTCCTCTAGTTTTGCTGGTCTGTGTGTGTGCAGTGCCTCCCCAGGGAGTAAGGCCCTCCCCACCCCCAGCAGCTGGTTGGGTTTGGATGTGGCTGATGAAGGTGCTGGGAGTCCTGGCAAGGTTCTGCTTGGGCACTAACTCTGCTTTCAGACTCTGGGATCTCTGACCTGTCCCCCAAAGTCCTGCTGTGTCTCTCTCACTCCTCTTTCTTGCAGGAAGAAAAAGAGCTTGTGAGCTCCTCTCTCCCTTGAGAACCTGAGGGGTAGGTCCCGTCCTGAATACCTACAGACCAGATACTCCAGGCAGAAAGTTCCACAGTGGATGGACCCTTCATCAGCATATGAGTCTCCTGGGGGAGGGAGGTAATACATGTCCTGGTCCTGCAGTATCCAAAGGGTTCCAAGTCCTGGAATCTGCAGTGACTTTGGGGAGAACTGGTTGCTGGAGCTGAGGACAAACCTGGCAAAGTCCTGTGGCACACATGAGTGGAAGGTGTCTCTCCTTGGCTGGATTTGGTTTCCACCTCTCACATGCAGCTGTACCACTGAAATCCCACACTGCCTGTTTGGGGAGGACTCCGTGGCCACGAGCCCCAGGCCAGTGGCCATGGCCACCCCATATCACAGTACCACTGTCCACCCATCACAGCTTTGCCCTTGCTGTGCAGGGGAAGAGGAAGACCAGATACATCCCATGAGCTGCTTATTTCTCATTCAGACTTTGTATTTATTCCTCCTTTCATCTGTAATAAAATGCAGCCAGGGAGGAAAATGGATTTTTCTCTCTGTGCAGGAGGGCATAAAACAGTAGGGGAATCCCAGCAGCTTTTGTGCCCCATCAGATAATTCTGGGTTATGGATAAGATAAGGTGGAATCACTTAGAAAAAATAATAAAAGCTGAATTTTCCAAATCCACTTTCTGGGCCCAAGTGCCCAATTCTGAATTCAGTGTCAGGTCTCAGCTCCCAAAACATCTCAATACCTGCCTCCTGCTGAGGCCCACACACCCTGGATCCTTTTCCCCCCAAAGGTCTGGAGCACATGTGATGGCAATGGAGTGGGTGTGTGGAGATGGAAGGAGAAGCCTTTGCCTAATTGACTCTTACATGCGATGAACACAGAATCTTTGTCACATTCAGGTAGAACTGATGGGACTGAAAACTGCTCAGATTAGGACAGGCACACCCCAAATCATCCCACTGTATCAGCCTGCCTTTCTTAGGATCCCAGCCTAAAGGGTTCTTGCAACACCCAAGGGTGGAGAGAACAAGAGCCACAGTTTCCCAAGCCAGGTCTCCCGGCCAGTGCAGGACCTTCAAGCATCCCCACATTAGCAGATGTAGAAGACAGTGACCTGCCAAAATTACCCTAATGTGCCCCCCATCACCCCTATGGTGACTGAACTCCCTAGCTGGGACGTGCCAGGCTGAAGGTGGGCACAGCATTTGGCAGCTTATTAAATTAACAGTGCATTCAAGAACTTAGGGGAGGTGGGTGGGAGGGGAAAGGGAAAGAGGTTTGTAACATCACAGAAATATCCTGGCTTACCTTCTGGCATCTTCAAGAGACTGGAAATGTGGGACTGCATCCAGCTGCTTTCTCTAGGGCAAAATTCCTTTGGCTTCTGTGGGAGGTTTTACCCAAATAAGGACTGCAGGATCAGACCTGTTATTGTCACTGCAATTAACATTTAGATCCACATCTAACACGAACTGTTACAGGCTGGTTAGGGAGAAATTTAATTTGCTCTAAACAGCTTGATGGGAGAGGAGCGTGAAATGTCCTGGTTATGGCAATTTCATGTGTTGGAATCTACAAAGGTGGATTTTCAGCTGTGGCTGTAATAACGCTGATATCTGCTGCAGCCATCGAGCTGAGTGTGCTTTGGGATGGTGGGTTTGGGGCCAGATCCCCACCCGTGTTTGGTGGTGGACACGCTCACAGCCCTGCTGATACCCATGACCCAAACTGAACTGGGGTGGGACAGGCAGGTGAGAGCCTGGCTCTGCCCCCAGGTGTGTTTTCTTTTATCGGACATGAGCTTTAGCTGTGTATCGGGAAACTGATTTCTGCCTTTGTGCTGTCAGTTTGTACACAGGTATCCACAAGATCTATGATTTTTGCCTTACTGACCCACTCTTAGAGACTTTGAACCTGCCTTTTCTAACAGCCCACAACTTTCTTTTTATCTTTATGTATTTCCTTCCCTCCTCTCCCAGGACTTAATGTAACTGAGTCTTAAAAACTCACTTGGAGATGAAACTTGGCATTTAAGGTCCCAGCCCGGGAGCAAACGAAGTTACCAGTTATAAAGACACACCAAAATCTGTTTGGACATGCTGAAATTACAGGAGCAGAGGATAAAAAGGATCCGAGATGTTTTATTTTGTTTTAACTTCTGCAGCTCCACCTGAGTGTCAGTTTGCAGCAGCTTTCCTG
This sequence comes from Formicarius rufipectus, assembly GCA_013399695.1. Lineage (NCBI taxonomy): Eukaryota > Metazoa > Chordata > Aves > Passeriformes > Formicariidae > Formicarius > Formicarius rufipectus. The sequence goes on from VXAU01003810.1 coordinate 609,470, forward strand.
ACACAAGATGGTTTCTTTTGGTGGTTTTATTCTTGTTAGAATTAAAGCTGATGGATTGCAATGCTGTGCTAGGGAGGAGGCAGCATCCTGAGCTGGACTGCACCAGGATCCTGGGGGGTTGCCAGCTGTGTATCCCTCATCCAACCATCTGCACATGGATCTGCCCCGAAGCAAGGGCAGGGCCTGTCCTTGGCAGACACTCACAGAAGAGCTGTAGGAGAAATCCAGGTGTTAGGGCCTTTCCAGAGCCTGTGTGGCTTTTGATACTCCGGTGACAGGCAGGAGATAGAGCGATAAGTGCACGCAGGGATAGGGCGATGGAAGATAAGAGGCTTCACTTTAATAGGAGGAGGTGACAGACTGCTAATATTTATGACACGAGACACTTTGCCAACTAAAGAATAAATCAGGGCAGATAAGGCTGGATCGGCCACACAGGGCGGTGGTGGCAGCACAGCAGTGTCTGGGATGTGATGGGTGCCCTGACTCTCCCACCCTACCCCATGACCTCCCCCAACTCCACTTGCTGCAGGAGAGCTGGGTTCTGCATTGGGAGCTACCTCTGCCAGCAGGACCCTCCCCAGCAGCTGTCCCTGGTGGCATTCCAACCCTCCTGAGTTGACTGTGTTGCTCCCCACCATGCGCGAGGAGCTGCAGCGTGGACCCAGCCTGCTTGTTATGCATGTTACAGCCACGGAGAGTGAGGGTCGATATGATGTTTAATATGCTTCATGCATAGTGGAGTCGCTTTGGTCCATCAAGTCACTAATACACATTCTTAGAGGGCTGAATATCATTTATTAAACCTGGAGGCCTGCCGGGAAGGGGGAGCCAGGGCTCTGGGAAGCAGCCAGCGATGCCGGTGGGGTGGTACCCGCAGCGCTGAGGAGGTGAGAGTTTGCAGACGAACCGCACACGCACAGAGAGTTATTTGTTGTGCCTCATTTATGGGAAATGAAATAAATCGTGCTTTGAGCGCTGGCCGTCGTGTGACACGCCCCGGGGACTGGGAACAGGGCTGAGGGTCTCACTGGCTGCTCCAAAGCTAGGGACAGCTGAAGTAGCTCAGCATCACTTGAGGAGCCCCCTCTTCTCCCCCTTCCCAAGGCTGCCACCACAGGGCTACATCCCTCCTTCCCCCCCCACTCTTTTGCCCCCCTTCTTTTCCCTTTCCGCTTCTATTTTCCTCTCACCTTCTTCCCCCCTTTTTCCTTTTCTTCCTTTTCCCCCTTCTTCCTCCTCTCTTTCCCCTCTCCTTTTTTTCCTCTTTCACCATCGTTTTCCTCTTTTCCCCTGGCATTTTTAACTCTCTTCCCCTCTCCTTTATTCCTCTCCTTTTTTCTTCTTTCCTCCTCCTTTTTCTTTTCCTTTTTTCTTCTCTTCCCCTCTCTTTTCCTTTTTCTTCTTTCTTCCTCTCCTTTTTTCCTCTTTCTGCCCCTTTTTCTTTTCCTTTTTTTCTTCTCTTCCCTTCTCCCTTTTTCCTCTCCTTTCCTCCCTCTTTCCCCCTTCTTTTTTTCCTCTTTCCCCCTCTTTTTCCCTTCTCCTTTCCTCTCCTTCCCCTCCCTTTCCCCCTCTCTTCTTCCCTCCTTCTTTCCTCTTCCCCTTCTTTCCCCTCCTTCCCCAACCTTTTCCTCCCCATTCCCCCGTTTTCCCTCATCCCTTTAAGCCCCAAACGGGGCTTTCGGGCTGCGCATCCACCG
>VXAU01003810.1:611706-710793 GCA_013399695.1 Formicarius rufipectus
AGCCCCTGCCTGCGGCCCGCGTTTGAGTTGGTATTTTGGTTTTGTTTTGGTGCGGGGTGTGTGTGTGTTTTTTTTCTCTCTCTGTTTTTCTCGCGGCGCAGCCCGGAGGGGACGGCGGGCCCCGCGCAGAGAGCGCGGCCGGGCCGGACCGACCCGAGCCCCCTCCGGGATGGACCGGACCGAGCCCCCTTATCCCGGTTAGATCCCCCTAATCCCGGTCGGAGCCCCCTTATCCCGGTCGGGCACGGCCGCGGCCCCAGCGGCGCTTCCAGACGGGGCAGCAGAGGAGCCCCCTCCCCGCCCGGCGCCGGCTCTGCACAGGGCTGGGGCAGGCTGTGCTTCCCTCTCTTGCCTTCCCTCTCTGTTTATTTTTTCTTCTTCTTTTTTTTTTTTTTTTTTTTTTTTTTTTTTTTTTCTTTTTTTTCTTTTTCCCTNTTTTTCCCGTTCTCCCGGCGGCATCCGGGGCGCGCAGCCGGGCAGGGGGAGGCAGCGCCCGCACCGCCCCTCCGCTCGCATCGTCCCTCGCTGCCGGCTCCAAACCCGGCGCGAGTAGGACCCTCCTGCCTTATTTTTTGGTTTTTTTCCCCCCTTACTTCTTATTTCCACCCCCTCCCTCTCTTCCTTGTAGTTACATTTTTAAAACCGATTTCCAGCTGGAGTTTGCCATCGTGTCGGTGACTGAGTCAAGTCCTGGCTTGTAAGGGCGAATGCCTCCTGCGTCTCGCTTCCAGGAGAAGTGATATTGCAGAGCTCAGTGCTCAGGGTGGGGGGAAGAAAAGTTTGAGCGGAGTCGCCTGGCGCCAAGTCTCGGCGATGGGGAAGAGGGGCGAATCCTGCCATCCCTCTCCCTGCCCGGCACAGCGACCCCCAGCCTCTGGCCGAGCGAGCCGTGGCCAGCAAGACCATCCTTCTGGCTTCTCTAGGCTTTAAATCTGTAGCTCTGTAGCCTGTGGTGGTGTGTTTAGTTTCTGTCCCTTTTTTTTTTTTTTTAATGTGTGTTTTGGCTGTTTTGTTTATGAATTGCAATGTTAGTTGTTCCTGTCTAAGAGCAGAATAAATACAAACACCATCACAAGGTCTCCAGCAAGCCCAAACCCCCCAGGAGGATTTCCAGGGCTGTGGTGGTCTGGGGGCTTTGGAAGGTAGACCGTGGCCCTGTGGGCTGGTCAGGCTCCATCTGCTGTCTCCATGTCCCCAGAATCATGGTTTTACAGTGCTCCTTTTGGCTTGGCTGGGAGGTGGGAGATGCTGCTTGCTTAGCTCACCCAGAGTTGCTGCTGGGGCCAAAAGCATCTCACCTGCAGTGGGTCCCGATTCCAAATCAAACCGACTCCCCTTTGGCTGGATCCAATGCAGGTGTTGGGGCTTATCACTAACTCCCACCCCAGCAGAAGCTGCTTCTCTCTTGCCACACTGAAGTGGTTTAACTTTAGGGGGGTGGCTGTTTGGAGGAGTCACATTTCCTTTGATGTTCTTGTGAAAGACAATCCAAACCTCTGCTGATCCGGGCAGGATCAGGCCCCTGTGTACGTACCTGCATTTCTGTCAGTCCTGAGCTCTGCTGTTACTCTGTAAGTGCTAAATGATAGGTTGTGTTATTACTCAGATTGGCTTTGAGGAGGGAGTAGTGGGGAGTGTGTGTCACTGCTGGCTCGGGAAGGGTTCTTGTGCTGGTGCAAACGGAAAACAACTGATTTATCTTCTCATTTATGGTGGGGAGAGGGTGGGTCTGTGCCACACACGGTGCAGCACACCAGGAGCATCCAGAGGGAAAACAAGGCAGCCCAGGAGAGTGGGGCTGGGCAGGTTATAACTTCCCATTGCTGGCTCAGGAGAAAATCCAGCTGTCTGTGGGAGCTGTTTGGGGTGTGTGGTCTGGGTTTGTGTCCACTGAATGTTGTCCTGCCTGTGGAAGAGACTCCTAAACTTCATCCACTGGTTTCGGGTCGCTGATTACTGGGAAAAATCACTTTGGTTGTAATGACAGGGACTCTGCAGGTTTTGGAGGGTGAGCTCTTGGTTCTGCTCTGGGCAGTGCAGGCAGGTTGTGTCTAAAAGCATGTGAGCAGTTTGTAGGATTGAGGGGAGCCTTGTGGAATGTGATCAGAGACCTTTCCCATGAAAAGGGAGCAGAGCAGGAAGGGCCGTGGGGTCTTGGTGCTTTTTGGAGGTGGAATGGTCCAAAACCTGCCAGGCCCTGACTTTGCAGAACACCGGGGTGTTTTGCCAACCCCATCCCATGGTTAGGTGCTGGCATTGGCAAACTGAGGGGAGAAAAAGAGCTGAATTTGTGGAGTTGGTTTCCCTGCACACCAGTACAGGCCTGAGCTGGAGAACAGGAGCCACTGGGCCAAAATCTGACTCCATTACTGTGCCCCCATCAGCGTCTCATCTCAGTCTGGCCTGAGAAGGCCAACCTGGTGGAGGTGCCTGGCCAAGTCCTGCCCATGGTTAGACTCAGATAACTGTGCTGATGTCATGGTTGGAAGCATGGCCAGTGCTGAGCACTTTTAATAGTAGTATCTCATTTTCCTGCTCCTCTGGAGAGCTGCTGGCAGATGCCAACCAGAGGCTCCCTGTGAGGACAGCACGTCCCAGGGTATCTCCAGGGTTGGCTGCTGTCACCCTGTGGCTCGGTCTGTTGTCCCTCTGCCAGGACAACCTGCAGCCTGGCTGTGGGGTCTGTGAGTGCAGGTGCCACCAGAGCCCTGCTGAGGCTCATCAGCACCTCAGGGTCCAGCAGGTGCTGCCTTGGAGCTGCCTTTACTGGGCTTAGCATGTTCAAGGTTGTCCTGGTTTTGTTCCTTTGGGGAGGGTGTGTTGTGTTGAGTCTCCAGGAGTAGGAAAATCCAGAAAAATCCATCATGCAAGTGCCTGGGGATCCACCTGTGCAGCCTGGCGGGGTGCATGTGCTGGGGTCAGGCTGATGTGCAAACCAAGGGACGTGGTTCTTCAAGTGGCTGCTCCTTCCCAAGGCTCTGACCGGAGCCATCCTTTTACTGCTTTGTTTTCTTCTTTGCCAATGGGGAGGAAAACGAAGGGTGGTGGGTCTGGGGGAGCCCCTCTTTGAGGCTCAGCTTGGTGGGGGAAGAAACAGTTAATGGGCTTCCCTGCTGGAGGTCACTTCTCCGGGTTGTAACCTCTGCATGTCCATCTTCCCAGCCCTGCACCGTGCCAGGGGCGGCTGCAGCTGCTCAGGATGTGGGGTGAGAACCTGGTGAGGCTGGAAACAACAAAACATCCCCCCGTGTCCGGCTTGGGAGGGGACAGCCCGGAGTGGGGGGGTTTGCTTCGGGGAGGAAGGGGGAATGGGAGTGTCCAGGAGACACCTTCCCCCTGCATCTCTGGCCGGGATGAGCCTGGATGCTGTGCAGAACCTGAGACAGAGCAGTGGGAGCCTGGCTCTGGGCTGAGACCTCACCACCATCCTCATTCCTGCCCCTTGCAGCCTCAGGAATTTATGGCTGATGCGAAAATCCAGAGGGAAAGGAAAACTTCTGGAAGATGTAGGGAGAGTTATGGTTTGTGTGAGCATCCTGGTGAGGAAGGAGGAATTCTCTGCCCTACATCTGGAAGGTGCTGGTCAGCTCTGTGGGGCTGCTGGGCTAAGGCAGGGCCTCAGAAGATAAAGTCTGCTCGTGTCCTGGTCTCTCTCGAGTCCTAAGCCTTGCACAGGGCTCGACCTCTCCCAGCTGACACATGCAAAACAATCTCGGAAGGAATTCCTGCCTTTTTCAGAATCTGGGCTGTGACAGTGAAATAAATCCTCCAAGCATCCCTGAGTTTACTCCACGTCATCCTGCTGTGTTGGGGAGAGCATTTGTGTTTCTCAAATTTAGGGCATTTTATTTATTTAAAAGAGAGCGGGGGAGAAAGCCACAGAATTTGAGTTATTCATTGCAAATATTATTATTGGCATTTTGCTCCTGTTGAGGAAAAAAAAAAAAATCAAGGGGGCAATCAAAACATTTCACTGGAAAATACACCCTGGCTTCGTCCCACCCACATCTTGGAGGCGAAAAGAAATATTTATTGAGAAATGGGTTAAAAACCTTTTTGTTGGAGCATTGTTTTCTGGGAGCAGGGGTGGATTGCCATATGCCAGAGCCCTGCCACCCGGCTGAATTTTGAATTTTTTCATTCTTTTTCAGGGTGGTTAAGAAAAGAAACAAACAGGGGAGCTGTGGGTGCTGCAGGGCAGAGGCTTGGGGTTTGGGGTGTTTGTGAGTCCTTCCCTGTCCACAGGGTTCATGTTCTTGTGAGCATCCTGGTGCCTTTTGGGGTGGATTGTGTGTGCCCAGGGTATTCCCTGAGGCTCCTGGCTGTCTGAAATTACCATAAATATCCTGTGTGCCCTCTGTGGTGAGACAACAAGAGTGGTGGCCCTTGGCAAGGGGATTAACTGAGAGGATGGTGATGGAGAGAGAGTGCTGAAAGGGTCCCTGCGCCCCATCTGGGCTCCTCTCCAAGAAACTGCTGCTGGTGATAACCAAATCCAGGGATACCTCAAATCACTGCTGGCCAACTATTGCAGGGACCTTCCCTTTGAGCTGGGTAACCTAATTGGGCTCTAATTAATCCCGTTGCCTGGCTCTGATGTCCAGTGTTGGAGCTGGGATCACCTCCCCTGGTGGGTGAAAGAGCTGGGTCTGTCCTTGCCCCGAGCCCTGGAGTGCAGGGATGCTCGGCAGAGTGAGCACACTGCAGGAGCAGGATCCACCCCAGCACTTCCATAATTGCTTCCTAAAAGGCCCAGGTGGGCCCTCTAAGTCAGTAGAGCTACAAAGCAATAGGGGAGGCAGCCTGGGTGGTTTTATTTTAATTGATTTTGTCAGGAGTTGCTGTATTTTATTACATTTAAAGACTAGACTCTGGAATAACTTTGAACGTTTGACACGCACACAAAAAGCAGCTTTCTGACATTTTCCTCTTTGCTTGTCTTTTATTTTATTTCTCTCCTCTCCTCCTCCTCAAAGGAAAGCGTGTGCCTGGAGGGAGGACAGAGGAGGAGGAGGGAGGAGCGGTTGTGTCTCTCCAAAGGCTGCTCCAACATCAAGGCAGCGCAAAGCAGATGAAATAATATTGCAAATAAGGATTTAAAAAACCCTACAGAAGGATCCCCACACATGCCAGCCAGCTCAAACTGCCAGAAGATTTTCAGACAGAAGCAATTTAGCCTGGGAAAATGCTCTATTGTCGAGATGGAAAACTGGCTGGGAGAACTTGCCTTTTCTGACAACGTTTGGCTTAGAAAAAGCAAAGCAAAGTCAAGGAAACAACCTGAGTTTTTATTTAGAGAAGACGGAGCTTTTCAAAATGGAGGGTGTTTTCTGAGATAAACAGGGAACAATTCCCTTGTGAGAAAGGGAAGAAAGGGCTCAAATTAAGCCCAAATGCTGCTCCTCTCCTTTGAAATTTTGTTTAACGTGGAGTTAAAAAATAATCCTGTTCAAACAGACCATTTGCAAGCTCGAAATGGTTGGACTTTTTTTTTTCCTCTCCCCCCCCCTTCTTTTCTTTCTCTTCTCTTTTATTGTGATCTACAATAAAAGTTCCAAGGTTGCACCTTGAGGCTGTAATTCTGGTCTCAGCCGTGCCTGTGCCAGCTCCTGCCTCTGTGCACGGGGAGGGGATGGCTCTTGCCTGCAGAACTCCCTCGTCTGCCCAGATGAGGCAGATCCAGGGTGGGAAACTGAGGCACCCTGGAGCTGGGAATGGGGCCCGGAGCCAGGGCGTGGGGGGGTTGGGAAAGCTCGGCTGGGACAGCAGCCTCCAGCCCCACGGAGCTGATCTGGCTGGGATCTCAGCTCCTGGGCTCAGGAGGGTCCCAGATCCTTGCTGGCAAAAAAACCAAACCAAAACCAAACCAAAAAGAGATGCTTTTTGTCCTGGGAGCAAAGAAAAAGCTCTCAGGGGTTGGTGTGTGAGTTGGGTGCTCCCAAAGCAGAGGGCAAGGAACAAACACCCTGAGTGCTTGGTTTGTTAAGCGTCAGGATGAGCGCTGGCATCCCCTCTGCTCTGGTAGGGGGTGGTCCCTCTCATCGTGGTCATTGCTCCTTTCAAACTATGGGAGATTTGCTTTTTTGGTTAATCATCTCTTGGTTTTGATGGGCCATGAGTGGAGGCTGGTGGTGTATTTGGGTTAGGATCTTGTCTGAACCCCGAGCTGTGCCGCAGATCGCATCAGCTGCGGGATTGCTGCAGACCCAAGGGATAAAAAGGGCGGTCCTGGTACTGGGGACCAATAAAATGGTAATGGCATTCCCAACTGCTTGTTACTTTTCATGGTCTCCTCTTTTGTGGAGTTTTGGCCCTGGAGCCCCCTGAGATTTACAGCCCCCTCAGCACCCTGAGCAGATCCTTTGTGCTGCCAGGGGCAGAGTAGGGAGGGATGCCCGGTCTCGTTTCAGCTGGGTGGGAAGGCAGAAACATTTGATTATTGTTTTTCCATTTCTGGCCGACAAGTGAGTGCTGGAAAGTTGTTTTCCTTCTTTATAATATTGTTGTTTTTTTTTTTGCTGTGAACTCTGTGGGCTGCTGCGAGACAATTTTGTTGTGGGCAGCACGTCTCCTACGTGCCCATTACAGAGGCGCAGTGAGGCAACAGCAGTGGTGAAGCAAGAACAGAAGTGCAGGAGAAGGGGGTGAGCTTCCAGCCAAAATCCACCCCGAGACACCCAGATGATGAAGCAGGGATGCAGGGTTGGCACAGCGTGGCATGGAGGAGGCGAGTGGGTGAGGTGGTGAGTGGCGGCAGAGGCACGAAGGGATGTAGAGAGGAGCTGAGTCAGGGAGAGGCAAGAACTGAGCTAGGAGGGGTTGTTTTGGGCTGCTCCTAGGGGTGAAAGGGATGAGTGAGAGCTGTTTTTCAGTGCTGCAGCTTCCCTGCTTTCCTCCTGAAGGCCCATGTGCTGGTGGGGGCTCTTGGGAAAGGATGAAAGAATGAGACCCCCTGTCCTCACTGGCCATGTGGACTCCCCTTCTGCCCCCACCTCCTTGTTTTGCTGCCCTGTTTTTGTGAGCTGAGTGACTTTATCAGGCCTGGGAAGCCACGGGCTCTGCGTGGTGTGGAGAAACTGTGGTCTCTGACAGTGAGGAGCAGGCAGCAGATAACAGCATATCAGCAGCAAGTCTGCCAGGGATGCTCATGGGCACTGTGGTGGGGAGATGCACAGCCCCACACTGCTCCCCATCAGTGTTGGAGCTGCTTCTGGACACCCCTCTCTCCCTGCAGCTGCCCTGATTCGGCCTGGGGGCACGTTTAGTGTGGGGGGCCAGGGGTGTGGGGTAGAAGGACCCAAAAATCAGGGTTGCCCAAACCCCGTGAGGGGACCAGGTGCCTTCAAGCCGAAAGCTGCTGTCTCGAGGTTCTGCACCTGCGTGACCAGCCCTCCCTGCTGACCTGCACTTGTTCAAGTGTGACTTTCAATTGATCATAAAAATCCAGTGTGATTCACGGCGTTTCTGCCCTCCAGCCTGCCGGGCTCCGTCTCTCCGCATTCACTTAGCGTGAGAGAGCAGATTGCCCTCCAGTTCATCCTCCTCATCCCTAATGGGGAGCCACTGCTTACCGGGACTGCTCCCCCCACACACACACTCCTTCAATTATAGTATATTAGAGATGGTGGATCATCATTATAATTTAATTTTCTCGCTTTTTAAAAAGAATTTATAGAGAAAACTCATCTCGGTGTGAGCTCCTGAACATCGGGGTGGGGAGAGAGGGAGGTGCATCCCTGCTCCATCCCAGTGCAGACTCGTGTGCGTGCGTGTGTGTGTGGCTCACAGACAGTGAAATTGCACCCTAGAGTTATAAAGCAATTGTCTAGCTCAGCAGCAGAATGAGCATGAAATGGTGCAGAAAGCAACTAAATAAAATTGGGTAAGGCAGATGCATGAAAATAATGACATCTCTATCCTGTAGTCAGGCACGCTTGCTCGTCCTCACACACACAGATAAACTTTTATAACAGACTTTGCATTTATTTTCCCAGGAAACTCTTGTGCAGTGGAGATGTGTGTTGGTGCGGTGTGAGCCCCTGCACCCCCTCCCCTGTGTTTCTGCTGTTGTGCTGTGCATTGCTGCCCCTCTCCTCCCATGCCTCCCTCCCTGTCCCCCTTTTCCCTGTTTTTGTTTTCAGAGTGGGATTTTTATGCTCAGTCAAACAGCCAAATGATAACCTTTGTGACTTCATTTCCTTTCGGCTGCTGTGGCTGTGCTGAGTCGGGAGAGCCCTGTGAGCTGGTGGCTCTCAGGGTGACCTCGCACCTCCCATGCAAATTGGATGAAGAGATGCTTCCCTGGCTTGCTCCTGCTTTGGGGTTTTCTCCTCTTTCCTCCCTCGATGGGTGTGTCTGGATGATGTGTTGTGTGGAGCTTTAGGACACAGAGCCGGGATGGAAATCCAGGTTGGTGCCCTGGCTCTGTCCCTTCATCCCTCCTCCCTGGTTCTGGCTGGGGACACCAGGGCCACCTGCTCCCACTCTCTGTATTTATCCAACTACACAGATTAAAAATGCCCCCAACTGGGGCCTGGCGAATTGACTTGAGCTGTGATTGCTCTCCAGGCACCATCCACAGGGTTTCTCATGGGCTCTGTGTTGCTTTCTCTGCTCTGACACTTCCTTGGAGTTGTTGTCCTTCGCAGAGACATGTTCCCCCCATCTGCTCCTGGGAAGCTGATATGTTTCTCAACAGTTCAGTGTTTTGTTCCTTTTGAGCCAAGATCCCTGTTGAGATTGGGAACAAGCTGCTCATCTTCCCCCTCACGAGGCCCTTTAGGTGACATTAACTGTGTCCCCACTGTCCTCATGCCCTCCTGTCTCCACAGACACGTCTTTGGGCACTGCTCCATGTGCTTGCAGTGCTGGGGATTCACTTTCTCGATGGGGTGCTGCCTGCTGCATCCCACCTGCCTGCATTAGTGGGCTCACAACTGATCTGGTCGTGGATCCTTTCCCTCTCTGCGAGGAAAAATTCAGCCTTGGGCTGTGCTGGAGCCTGAGGCTCACCACCCAGTGCCTTGGCAGCAAAATCTCCATCTCTGACTTTCCTTTGCTGGGATATGTCCCTGGAGTCCCAGATTAGCTGCTCCAGTGCCTCCCCATCACACGCAGACCAGCGTGGATCCCATGGGGGGTTGGAAGCTGCGTGTTGGCTGCTCAGCCCCGAAGCATAACAGTGTGGGACATGGAATGTTCCCCTCCTCCTGCAAAAACCCAGCTCCTCTGGAGTGAGGCAGAGGAGGAGCCTCCCCTGCAGGGCAGCTGGATGCCAACACTCTGCCAGCAGTTTTGCAGGTATGGAGCCACAGCACCGGAGTGGGGAGCAGGGAAATGCACCCCTGCTAAAATCAGTGTGAAAACATAAATCAGGCCAAGAGTGAAAGGTTAAAGAAATCCAGAGGAAGCGGAATGATGTGCGTGATAGAAAGGGGTTTCCTGTACCTACAGAGGCCACCCAGGCTCCCTTCCTGCCAGGGTAAACGTGCTAAAACCAAAACTTTTCTGCTCCCCTAAGCAAGTTGTGGTCTGCTCTTTGGGCATGCTGTAAGCAAGCAGTGCCAGCCACACACCTCTTGCTTTACAGTCTGCTTTGTCCAGCCCCTGCCGTGGTATTTATGGGATGCCCAGGCAGATCTCAGGGAGCACCACAGCTGTTCAGCCCTGCAGAGGGAACAGGACTTGGGAAGGGCAGGATGTGATGGCCGGTGCTGCCCTGAACCCACGTCCTCTCCGCTGCCATCCTGGCTGGTTTTCTGCCTGTGAGGCCGTGCCCTGTGCTCCTCATCAGGGACCGGACATCAGTGAGGCTCCAGGAAGAGTTAAGGCTCCTGGGACAATTACCTGCAGGCTCCAATTTAAGCACTTAGGAAGGCTTAGCTGATCCCAGCTGGAGATAACCTGGCCCCAGGCCACCAGATACCTGTTGTGTGCAAATGTTGGAGACATTAAACAGCAGTTCAGAGCTGGGGCTTGCTGGGAGCAGGACCCCCAGTGGTGCTGGGGGGGCTCTGCTCACCTGCTGCGGGTGTTGTGGGGCTGATGCTGTGCTCCAGAGATACGTAGCAAGGCAGCACCCTGAATTACACCCTGCTAGCAGACTTCTTTGCTGCTTATAGGGCTGGGAGACAGCAGATTTCGTTGGTTAAGGGGTTTTTACTGTGTTTGGAGTTGTGTTTTGGAGTGGTGCTGCCATGTCCTGCAGTGCAGCTCTTCCTTGGCAGTGTTACCCTCCACTTGGCAGGGGGAAAATCCACCAGCTCCCTTCTGGCAAGTGGCTCCCTCTTCGTGGCTCACCTGTGGGGCAGGTTTAGGCTGTGGGAATCAGAGGCCCCTGGTCCCTGTGGGCTTTGTTTAGCTTGGATACTCGCTCTTCCCATCCCGTTTTTCCGCCTGCGCCGCTCCCTGCGGCTCCCAGGTGCTCCTCCGGTTGTCCCGGTGTGATGCCATGGGAGTGAAGGCTGGGCGGGCATGGAAAACCACGTCTGGCTTCTCCAGGGAGGTTTCACGGCCTCTAGGTGTGTGCAGGAAATGTGGCAGGGCAGGGATTTCTTGCAGCAAGATCTCGGTGCCAGATAACGGCGTGGTGCCCGTCTGGAGCCCCCATCCACGCACATGGGGAGGCTCCACCTCTCCTCAAACTCTGTGGCATCACAGGGATGTGGGGCTGATCCAGGAATCCTCTAAGTCTCCTTCCTGGAGCAGTTGCATTTGCCCTTGGATGCTGTCCAGACTGTGTAAGGTGCAGCCCACCCTGGGACCACAGCTTGGTGGAGTTCAGCAGCACCTCAGGAATGGCACCCAGTGTTGGGGGAGCCCTAAAGCTCTTCTCAGGGATGCACAAGCAGGCAAACCTCAGGATACAGCCTGGGAAGCAGGGGCGTGGAAGGCAAAGCTCATTTTTGAGAGCGGAGGGATGCTCCAGTTGTGATCAAAATGTAGGGACCCCAAAGCAGCCTTTTGGAGGGAGGAGAGCACATGTTGAGGTGGAGAAGTGCCTGTGCTGAGTTGGGGTGTGAACTGGGATCCTCGGAGGCTGTGCTGGGTAGGAAGGGGTGAGCGTGGGGCTCGGTGCAGGGATGTGCCCCCAGGGTGGGAGCAGCCGGTCCTACCAGTTCCCCCAAGCTGTAGTCAAGGCTGGAGTGAGGGCTGATCCCAGGCCCCTGCCACCACTTCCCAGGGCTCTTCCTTGGCTGCTCCTGATGGGTCAGTTTTAAGTCTTTGGGAGCACAGTCTGGGAAAGCACTCAGAGAGCCTGGCCCTGGCTGGGAGTAAAAGCTGGAGTGTACAGAAGGGAAGGCAGAGCCAGTGCACTCCCTAATTGAATACACCTTTACAAATTAATAAGGTAGAAGTGACTCTAAAAAAAACAAAAAAAAACCAAAAAAACAACCAAACAAACAAAAACAAAAAACCAAACCAAACCAAACAAAAAAACCCCCAAAAAACAAACAAAAGAAAGAAAACAAAAACCCCAAACAAAACAAAATAACAACAAACCAAACAAAGCAAACCAACCTACCCCAATGCATTGACCTGGCCTGCAGTTGTCAGTGTGGAAATCGCAGGCACATGAAGACTTGCAAGGGAGTGATTAAATCCACAGCCTGATTTCAGGAGCAGAGGAAACAGGCAGGGGTGCTGGGGGTCCCATAGACCCCTGGGCACAGGGGCCCTTGTCAGGGTGGTTTGGCTGGACCCTGTGGGTACTGGCAGGATCAGCAGCTCAGCATTGATTTCATCGAGCGGGTTCAGGATCACGTCAGCTTAACTAAGCTCTGAGATTGACCCACCATGATTTGCTGGCTTTATTATTAAGACAATGATGTGGCTGGGCTGGGGGAGAGGGAGCTCAGCCTTCCTGTCTCTGCAGGGTGGGATGGATTGGGGCAGCACTGACACCTTTCCCAGTTTTTCAGTTGTTTTTGCTTTGCAGAGGTAAAATCCTGAATGTCAGGGTGTATTGAGGAGAAGGACTTTCCATCCCAGCTCTTGGCCCTGTCAGTAACTGCAGCAGAAGAACGTTATAAGGAGCTATTCATCATTGCAATTATTTTATTAAGGGTACACTGTGTGCTTGGGAGCTGGAAGAGATGGAGCTTTGGGATGTTTTCAGCATTATAAATACTGGTTGGTTACATCACCCAGCTTTTAAAAAATGGTATGTGTCGTCCTGGTGAAAGAGGATTTGCAGACAACCTTGGTGAGGGGAGCCAGGTGGCTGTTCCCAGCAGGGAGAGCAGCTTCTGTCTTTGCATTTCCCTTGGGACCAACGGGGAGAGAAATCTTTGGGCTCTGCCTGGGGGGAGTTTGTGTTGGGGTGCCTGTTATGGGCTGGAGGTGGTTGGAATGGGCTCCTTGGGGGCAGCCACGTCATTCTCCCAGGAGGTGTGTGAGCTCCTGTGCCAGTCATGGAGCCCCACAGCACAGGGAATGCTCTGTGCAGCCTCACTCAGGCTGCACCTCTGTGTGTGTTATCACAGCCACGCTCAGGGTAAAGTCCACCATGGGAAAATGCCCAGTGGACTTTTAACTGGAGTCCTCAGGAGAGCCCAGCTTAGAAACCTTTAACTGTTTCGTGGCAGTCACTGCTGGGAAATAAAGAGAGAATGGGGGACAGAGTGGGCTGCCCACCTGGGGTCAGGTCCCAGCAGTGGGGGCTCACTGCTGGGGTGGTCATGGGCTCATCACTGCACATGCCTACCCCTCCACTGACTTTGCTGTCATACTTTCTTGGCCCAGCTGTGGTCCCCCTAAAATCCATCTCTGGGCATGCAGGGGCTGCACCAGGGTCACTGGATGGTCCTTGGGACACAGCTTGTGTCCCTGCCCTCCCCTCTGTGCTCTCCCTCCCTCTGCATGGCCTGAAAGGATGAACCCTCTGTGTGGGGAGGGATGGGCATCACTCCGCAGCATCCATATCAATGGGAAGCTGCATCTGGAGGTTGAAAGGGGACTTTGCACTTTGCTGTCCCACGTGCTGACTTTGTCCCTCGCCTCAGGCCCCTGAGTGCCTGGGGAGGTTTATTTCAGCATCCTCATCCTTTTTCCATTTGCTCTTTCCCTCGCTTTTGTCTTGCAGATTTCCACCCCCCCCCACCCACAGCAAGTCGTGACTCTAGTTTGCTCTGGGTGGGTCTGTGAGCCCTGAGCGTGTTCCCCACTGCCAGCCCAGCGCTCCAGTGGTGCCCGTGCTGGTGACACCACTAAAGCCCAGCAGCCACCTCTGTGTCACAGGGTGACTGATCTGCAGTGGGGATGAGGCCAGGGCGTGTTCCCCAGAGGGATTTGTGGAGGGAAATTCGTGCAGTGTGGGATTTGTGTCCGTGGAGAGCAGCTCAGCGTGGGATGGCATCACTGGCTGCCCCTGGAGGAGCAGCTCAGTGGGAGAGTGGGGGAGCTCCCCGTGTGCCACGAGCTGTGCCCCCAGTGGAAGGGAATCCCGGGTGAGCAATTCCCACTGTGGAAGCCTTTATTACCGGGCAGAGCTAGGTTTGTTTTGTTTATCATCCATTTACTTGGCTTTGGAGGCATGCCCAGATTTCTCCAATTTTCTGTGTGTGGATGTGTGATTTATTAGGATTCAGGGTTGGTTTTTCTCTCTTTTTTTTTCTTTTTCTTTTTTTCTTTTTTTTTTTTTTCCTCTGGTTTAATTTCACTTCCTCAAACTGACAGGCCTTTTGAACAAACTTCTTTTGGATGATTTCCTCTATAGTTTTAAAAGGGCTCCTAAAAATAAAGCGAAAACAGTTCAGCATGGTCAATAATTAAAAAAACCCACCCTCTTTGTGACCAGCCTCAGCCCTGATTTCGGCAATGGTGGAAAAAAAAAACCCCACGAGCTCACTTTTTGGGTACTTAGAGCTCTTGACAGCACTTCAGGGATCGCTGGCTTTGCCTGCTCCGCGGTGGAGCTGATCGTGCCGTGATCCCGGGCATGTTCTCCGCTTTCCGCATGCGAGCGGTCCATTAAAATAGCTGTGCGTGTCTAAAGCCGTGCCAGCTCCCAGCTTTGGTTTCCTCTCGTTGGCTTGATCTGTTCCGCAGCAGTCAGGAAGAGGGAGGGAGGGAAAAAAAAAAAATAAAAAGTATCCATTTTAGAAACACTGGAAAATGTAATTGGAGCCTCCGGAGAGCGGGGAGCAGGTAGGCGAGGGCAGAGCACCTGTAGCTGCCTTGAGCTGGGTTTGCCGCCGGGTTCTGCCGGGGGTTTTTTACGAGGGTTTCGTAACGTGAATTTCGCAACAGCCCGGAGAGGGTTTTGCTGGGCGTTCTCCTCGGGGTGTGATGCTGCCCGTGGTGCCGGGAGCTGGTGGGGAGCCCCGGTGCGGTCGGGGTGATGCTGGGGGAATGTGGGGTCCCGGGGGCTGCTCGGTGCCTGTGCTTGTCAGCACAGAGATTGAGATGAGGGAAAACTTCCTTTCCCACTGTCCGTGCTATAAAAGCATGAGAGAGAGAGAGAAAGAGAGAGAGAGAATTTCCCCCAGGGATCAGCAATGATAAAAAGCCTCTCTTTTGAAAAGCAGTGAGAGAAAAGAAGTGTGTCTAATCCTCCCGGAGAAGAAAGGGAGAACATCCCTCTGCTGTGAGCTGGGCGCAGGCCAGAGGGACCCCAGTGTGGATGCAGCAATTCTGTGCTCCAGCCTGGCCAGATCCTGCCTGGTGCAGAGGAAGGGTTAGATCGTCTGTGCAGGAGCAGAGGGGAATTTTGTTTTGTGGGGTCCATGCGGGTGGGCTTGGAGGAGCTCCTGGGAGCCAGCTGTGGGTCCTGCAGGGCTGCGGGCTGACTGTGCTGCCATGCAGCAGTGAGAGGCTCATGAGTGAGAGGCTGGGGAGATGCTGCTGGCTCATCCCCACGTTGCTCAATCCTTGCAGAAGAGCTGTGCTGGCACCCTGCGTGGGAGAGACATGCCCAGATTTTCTTTCCCCTTTTCCCCTTGGCCCTGGGGCTGGAGGAGGCTGGAAAGGGGAGATGCAGCCCTGAGCGAGGAGGGATGCATGTCCCCAGGGCAGGTATCCCAGGGACTGCTGCAACCCTTCATCTCCTTTTCCCAGTGATATGGGGGTGCGTGGCTGGCCCGACTCGCTGCCTCTGCTTCTATTTTCCCTTTCCTGGCACAACCACGTCACCATTCCCTCAGTGACAACCTGCAGTGTCCAGGCTTGGCACAGGAGCTGCTCTGTCACCCCATCAGCGATGGGACAGCGGTGAATCAGCCTCTGGTCCTGTGCAGGCCAAGTCCAAGCTGGGGCTGCCAGGGTGTCTTTATTGCTGTTGTGGTTGATGATTTATTTCCAGCAGCATCCGCCCCGTCTCGTGACTTGATTAAAAATTAAAGCAAACGGAGTGGTGCGGCGTGGCTGCTGTGAGCTGAGGGTCCCTTCCCTGGGGTTCCCAGCCCGTGCCCAAGCCAGCTGGACTGGGAATAGGCAGCAGGGGTGCTCTGGGGTGCTTTAGCAAGGAAACATGCTGGGGATGGGAGGGTAAAGGCAGATGGCAGTGGAATGACCTGTCTGGCCAGGAGAGTGACTTGGCTGAGGACAGAGAGGTGGGTCTTGGGGTGGGAGCCCTCTGCTCACTGGGTCACCCTCCTGAACAAGGAAGGAGTGACAGCCCTGCTCTTGGGGGCCCTCTGCCATCAGTGGGGCTCCAAATCCTTTCATATACTGTAGAGATATTTATTTGTATCTCCTTAAACTGGATAATGGTAATGCCCAGCCAGTGAAGTCCTCATGAGGCTGAAATTAATGAGTTTATAAATACAACAGCACTAAAACCCGCCCTCCTGCAAAGGAAACTCCATCAGGAAGGAACGGGTGGAAGGGGCAGTGGTGTGATAGGGCATCTGGGGAGGAAAACCAAGCTGGCATCAGAGGGTACTTGCTCCCTGCACAGCCAGTAGGCAGTGGCACAGTCTGCAGCCGAGGGATGCTGCAGCATCGGGATGTGCTGTTGGGAGGAGGATTTTCAAGAGACCATCAGCATTTTGCATGTTGTGCTGGCTGGTGGGTGACCATGGAGCATCTTGGTGAGCAGGGAGGGCTTGAAGCAGTGGCATTAGGTAACATGTAGTATGTCTCAGTGTCACCTGCAGCCTGTCTACTCCTCTTGGTGGCAGTGGGAAACCAGGGCTGAAATTTTTAAGATCATCCTGGGATGTCACAGCTGATAACCTCGGTGCTGGCAGTTTTTGCCCTGACCCTTGGGGAGGGCTTTGGCAGAGCCCACCACCCTCTGCTTGCACAGGGAGGGATCCAGAGACTTGTGAACCCCTCATGGAGAAAGGGGAGTAGGAAATGAGCTCACAGCTCTTGTGAAAGAGAGAGGCTGACCTGATACCTATAATTAAAGCGGGTGTCAAGGAATGAAGCGCAAATTCCTGACTGGGCATCTCACCGGGAGGGAAAGCAGTGCCTGCTGGCTGACCCGAAAGTGGCAGCTCCTCCCTGGTGAGAGGCTGTGGAGAGGCTGATGCTGAGCCCATGAGGGCCAGGCATGAGCTCCCAGCTTCTCTCCCTCCTGACTCTAAGTAGCTGATGTGGATGGCAGGCCACATGTGTCCTATTCCTGTGCTGTCACTGTCCTGCTGCTCCAGTCAGCACAGGGGAGCCAGCTGTGTGGAGCTGTGGGAATGTGCTTCGTGCCCAGTGGGATGATGGATCTGCCCCAGACAAAAAAGCTCTTGGGAAATATGTAGGACTTTGAGGGAGGTGAGAGGCCCCAGGTCGCACATCTGGGAAGAGGCAGTGGTAGACAGTCAGGCGAGGGGGCATTTGGGATGCAGTTTGGGAATTGGAGAGGGCAGAAACAGGTTGTGCATCCACAGTGGTGTGGTGTGGGATGATCCCGCAGGGAGAACCATGTCCTCTCTGGAGCTGGAGGAGGCACTTGGGGACCTGTCCTGCTGGGGTGTTGGCAGTTCTGTCTGTGTCACCTCAATGGCCTTGTTCCCCTAAAGATCTGGTGTTTTCCCCCATGCAGCACATCTCTGAGGGAAGGGAAACTGAGGCAGAGGGTAATGCTGTGTATTTGTTTAGTGTGAGTGCCAAGCACATGCGTGGTGCTCCAGGCCCTTCCACCTGTCCCTTCCCTCCCTGCAGCCCTGGGCTGGTTCCAGGAGCATGCAGTGATCCAGGGGGCTCCCTCCGTCCCCCCTGGCACAGCACCCCACTTTGGTCCTTCTGGCTTCAAGCACCTTCCCAGCAAGTGTCAAATCTGCTGAGCAGACGGAAAAAAACAAGAAAGAGGAAAAAAAACAAGAGCCCCAACCCAATAATATGAGGAAGAAATGCTGGTGTGTCCTGGGTGGATTAGCCGAGACTCCTCGCCGGATTCCTCCGAAGGGAGGTGCTGGTGCTGGAAGCCATCCACCAGCTGGGCCTGCCACATTTTTCCTGGATTCTCTTACCATTTGGGGACTGAACTTTAGTCTGAAAAATATGTATTTTTAACTTGGTTGTGTCTGAAGCTTGTCTCAGCTTCGGGCTGCTTGGCTTTCTCCTGGTCCAGCATGCACCGAGGTGGATGTGCTGGGAGGTGAGGGCTGGACCCTCCATCCTGGGCCAGACCAGGAGGAGGAAGCGAGAGAAGGAAAGGCTCGTTCTGACGCAAAGAAAATAATTTCAGAAGTTGCCTCCTGCTTGGCCCCATCCCCCAAGATCTACAGCAGGATTGTGGAGCAATGGCACTGGTATGTCAGGACAACAGCAGCAGTGATGGAGATGTGGGGTGAGAAAATCAGCTGTTAATATAGTTGGGGGGAAAAAAAGGAAGGGGTGAGCATCTGAGAAAGGCTTTGTAGCCCTGACACACAGGACTGATGGACCCTGATACCCGATTGCCTTGGAAACAGCCATCGAAGTGTGCAATGTTCCTGTCTCTGGGTGCTTGTTTCCCTCCCAGCTGTGGAGCTGTCGCAGGGCACTGGCACCACTGGCCTCTGCATGCCACCTGCTCTGGCCCTCGGCCACGGGCACGGTGCTGTGCTCAGCCTGGCAGGGCGATGAGGCTCCTCTTGAGGACGGTGCTCAGCTCACAGCTCCGCTGGGCAGTGACAGGGCTGGTGAGGTGCCGTTGTTTATTGTAGGGTCTCCGGCCGCAGCAGCTCTGCGGGGTGCTCGCTCTATTCCCCAGCCCCAGCACGGAGCTTGCCCAAGCCAGCAGGACCATCCGGGCTGTGTTTTCATAATTAAAACAAATAAAACAAACCCGTGCGCGGCGTTATTTACAATCCGCGCTCGGGAAGAGTCGAGCCGAATATTGTTTCCTCGCCGAGTTTTTCCCTTTGTGGCTCACACACGAGTTTGTTGTTGTTGGCTGCTCCCGGGGTTGCGGTCTCGCGTGCCGGGCTGCTGCTGGCCTGGGGAGCTGCTGTGGGGTGGCCAGGATGGGCTCTGCCCACTGTGGTGTCCCAAAGAGTTGTTGTGAGGTGGCCAGGATGGGCTCTGTCCACTGTGGGCATCCCATGGAGCTGCTGTGGGGTGGCCAGGATGGGCTCTGTCCACTGTGGTGTCCCATGGAGCTGCTGTGGGGTGGCCAGGATGGGCTCTGTCCACTGTGGGCGTCCCATGGAGCTGCTGTGGGGTGGCCAGGATGGGCTCTGTCCACTGTGGGCATCCCATGGAGCTGCTGTGGGGTGGCCAGGATGGGCTCTGTCCACTGTGGTGTCCCATGGAGCTGCTGTGGGGTGGCCAGGATGGGCTCTGTCCACTGTGGGCGTCCCATGGAGCTGCTGTGGGGTGGCCAGGATGGGCTCTGTCCACTGTGGTGTCCCAAAGAGTTGCTGTGGGGTGGCCAAGATGGGCTCTGTCCACTGTGGGCATCCCATGGAGCTGCTGTGGGGTGGCCAGGATGGGCTCTGTCCACTGTGGTGTCCCAAAGAGTTGCTGTGGGGTGGCCAGGATGGGCTCTGTCCACTGTGGGCGTCCCATGGAGCTGCTGTGGGGTGGCCAGGATGGGCTCTGTCCACTGTGGGCTCCCATGGAGCTGCTGTGGGGTGGCCAGGATGGGCTCTGTCCACTGTGGGCGTCCCATGGAGCTGCTGTGGGGTGGCCAGGATGGGCTCTGTCCACTGTGGGCATCCCATGGAGCTGCTGTGGGGTGGCCAGGATGGGCTCTGTCCACTGTGGTGTCCCATGGAGCTGCTGTGGGGTGGCCAGGATGGGCTCTGTCCACTGTGGTGTCCCATGGAGCTGGTGTGGGGTGGCCAGGATGGGCTCTGTCCACTGTGGTGTCCCATGGAGCTGGTGTGGGGTGGCCAGGATGGGCTCTGTCCACTGTGGTGTCCCATGGAGCTGCTGTGGGGTGGCCAGGATGGGCTCTGTCCACCATGAGTGTCCCCAAGAGCTGCTGTGGGGTGGCCAGGATGGGCTCTGTCCACTGTGGGCATCCCAGGGAGCTGGTGTGGGGTGACCAGGCTGGCTCTGCCAACCATGGGTGTCCCAGAGAGCTGACATGGGGTGGCCAGGATGGGCTCTGTCCACTGTGGGCATCCCAGGGTGCTGGTGTGGCATGGCCAGCTCTGCCCACTGTGAACATCCAGGAGAGCTGGTGTGGGGTGGCCATGGCTGAGCTCTTCCCAACTCTTCTGGTCTGGGTTTTGCTCCATGGAATGTGTGGGTTTATCCCTGGAAAGCTGGTTGGGAAGGGCAGCTGTGCAGGACAGCGAGTGGGGTGCTTTTGCAAAGGGAAAGGATTTTGCTGCTCGTGGGACTTGTTGCTGGCACAACAGGGATCTGTTTGGGGTGGAATAAAACGCTGGTGTTTCCTGCAGAGGGTTGGCAGGTGATTTTCCATCATGTGCTGGTTGTTTCCTGCAGCATCCATCCCTGAGGGCCAGCACTGTGGTCTAGCAACATCACTCCTGCACAGGGTCTGGGCCATGGCAGTGCTGCAGCATCTGGCAGGATGGGCGAGGGTTGTGAGTTTTAGGGGGAGCAGCCCCCTCTCCTGACTCCCATCCAGTGCTTTGAGCCCGTGTTGTCCTGAGGATTGAGAGGGGATGTGGCAGTGGTTGCAGGGATGCAGTCATGTGCTGCATCCACCCAGCAGTGTCAGTGCATTCTCAGGTGATGCTGGATGCTCCATCAGGAAGGGACATCATTTACTGGTGAAGGGAAGGCAGCCGTGGGTGTGTGTGAACAGGGAGAGGACATGGATGTCCACACTCACTGTGCTGTCAGGGTTTCACCCTGCTGCTTCCTGGCAGGCACCAGCACAGCAGGAATGCTGCAGGGAGGGCTGGGTACCGAGCACAGGACTTGAGGGGGTGCAGGGGAAGAAGTGCCTCCCCCCTTGTGCCGAGCTGCAGGCAGACACGTTCGTTTGGGGAGCATATGGAAGGTAATCCAGGGCCAGATGGGTCTTGGCTTCCATTTCCCCAGCCCTCGGTGGGTCCGAGCAGCTCCCGCACGCACAGCCGGGCTGGGCTTAGAGTGGTGCACAGACCCCCGAAGGGAACAGCCCTGAATCCACCCCTGGGAAGGCTGGGCAAGGTGCTGGTGGCACAGCTGGATGGCCTTGTGCAGCTGTGCAGGAACACCCTGAGGAGCACAGGTCGTCATGCTGCTGGGGCGCTGGTACAGCGGGCTGTGCACGGGCTGGCTGAGCACACCAGCCCCTGCCTAGCAGGGCAGGGCTTAAAGCTGGGCTTAGGAGGTCAAAATCTGGCTAATGAGTTAATGGCAATTAATTAACTGCAGGGCGCTTTACAAATATTAACTAATTGTTTTGCTGTGAGCAGGGTCTGGGTGATTACCCCACCTTGCAGACCGAGGCGCTGAGGTGTGGAGGAGCCACGAACCTGCAGTCGGGGTGCGTTAACATCAGGGCTGTGACTCCAGCCAGGGGCTGATTCTGCTCCTGTTGATGTGGTGAACAGTCCCCCAGGGTCAGGTCCCACGGTAGATTCCTGTCCCTTTTTCTGGGGAGGCAAACTGCACCCTGTGGACTCTGGAGCCTGAGCATCTCTCTGCCTGCTCCATCCCCACGTGTGTTTTAGGGGGAGGCAGCAGTAGCCACGGTGCTCGGAGTAACCACCACCCACAGACAATCTTGTGTCTGCTGGCTCTTTGCTGTGGTCCCCAGAAGCAGCAGCAGCAGCATCTGAGCAGCGTCTGTGGTACCCACAGCACAGTGGAGGGTTTGCAGAGGGAGAGGGGCCCTCCGGGGGCTCAGCCTCCTTTCTGGGTGCAGCAGATGAGTTGGTGCAGGTGCAGCTATTTTTAAATCCCTCTGGACACAGTGGTTTGGCCCTCATTTGCTTTCTGTTTGTTTGTTTATTTACTTACTTTGGCGGCCTGAGAAGTTTGTAGAAATGACGCAACTTATTTTGTCAGCTTTTTGGGAAGGGATTAAATCTCAGAGCCCCATTGTGCGAGCAGAGCTAATTTTAGGCCTCTGATCTTAAAATAGAAGAAAGGGAAGAAAAAGAATAATAATTAGGCGTTTTTCCCTGGGCCAAGGGAAAACAGGCTGGTGGCTGACCACCTGTGAGGTGGCTCCAAGGAAGAGATGTGGCTGCCAACAGCCAGAGTCAACACAGGAGGTGGCCAGGGCTGCTCCTGGCTGGCACTGGGAAAGGGCATGGCAAGGTGGTGTGGGGACAAGGCAAGGATTAACCCTCTGGTCTGATGGAACCTGATGGCTCTCCAGGGTTGAGAGGGAGGTTGTGGTGCTTGGCCACACTGGGGACCCACAGCTGTGCTGGTCACTCATCCCACCCTGATGGCTTAGGGCTGGTCTGGCTTCTGACAGACAACAATTCTCAGCCAGGCCAGGTGGGTCTCGTGTCCACAGACCCCTATGGCTGTGACATCCTGTGCAGGAGGAGACCCCCACTCTGCCTCTTGACATTAAGAAGGCAGTGAGGAAGTGTCCTTGTGACGGGCTGCCTCCACAAAGGCAGGATCCCATTTTGTGGTGGGACTAGTCATCCTGTGAACAAATATTCTGGCAATATTAAAATGCTTGGGATTTTCTAGCGAATTGAAGTTCTCCAAGCAGTGCCAAGAACAATTCTGCAGCCTCCAAAAACAGCTTTCCCTGAGGATTATTTGTTCCTCTTGCCAGAAGGATTGATGATTGGTAGGTTCAGGTGACTCAGCCCAGTGTGACCTGATGGTCTCGTCCCTGCAGCTGAGCGGGCACCATGCTGTGCCATGGGATCCCTGCTCTCCATGCAGCCCCTGGAGGAAGCTGACAGCTTGCAGGGCATCTCAAAAACATCCCATGAGCTTGTCAGCACTTTGTAATCTCTTTTCTCCCTTCTCTCCAGGAAGCTTCTTGCAAAGGTGCTGACAAACTCAGAGGATGCTGTGGCCGAGCCATGGTACAGGAGCGGCTTGTGGTCCCCTCGAGCACCCAGCAAACCCTCCTGCCTCTGTCAGAGCCTCTCCTCACCTCTGGGAGCCTGGCTGGCTCGGAGGGGATGGAAACCTGCTCCTAATGACAGAGTAGGAATAATTCTGGCTGTTACCTTAATAACCAAACGGGCAAATGCTGCGAGCTGCCTTTAAATTGCCAGAAGGAGCAAAAATGCAAGGCATGTGTTTAGGCAGAGCTTCAGTCTCTGGGTGTTTTTGAGAGGTAAAAAAATATACACAAGACTGTTTGCTTTTGGTTGAAACCTCTTTTGTGATCCCCCTCTCTTGGATCGCTCTCTGGCTTTCGACAGCTCATGCTGTAGGTGGATGTTTGTGCTTGGAGATGTTTTTCCATATGCTTCTCTTAGCTCCGCTCGCAGGTTTTGCACATGGCATGGAAGAGAGAGGTAGGCTGCTTTAATATCATATGATCATATGCAATTAGCTCCACTTGACGTAAATTGAGACACCC
The DNA here is from genome assembly GCA_013399695.1 of Formicarius rufipectus. Classification (NCBI taxonomy): domain Eukaryota; kingdom Metazoa; phylum Chordata; class Aves; order Passeriformes; family Formicariidae; genus Formicarius; species Formicarius rufipectus. The sequence goes on from VXAU01003810.1 coordinate 634,544, forward strand.
AGGCTCTTTTTGGGTGTGCTGGGGGTTCGTGTCCTCCTTCCCCTCTCCCAGGGTGGGAGGCAGAGAGCCTGGCACCGTGTGGCAGCAGGACTGTGCATCTCTCCGTGCACACACACGGCACTTTTCTCCTGTAATCCTTTGCCAGCAGAGGGTGAATTCCAACCCGCGGTGGAAATTTAGGTCAAAGGTGCCTTTAGGTCAGAGGAATATGATCAAATTAGGGCCTTTTGTGTTTGCCTGTGTTGTGTTTTTTTTTTTTTTTCCTTTCTAAAGGGACTTGCGTAGGCAGGGCTGCCTGAACAGCTTGGCAGATAGATGGGCAGATCCTGCCCATCTGTAAATCAGGACAGCGCTGCCTGTGCCTGCGGGAGGGCTGGAATTTCAGCTGGAAAGGTCAGGATTGGTCCACAGTTGGTTTTCAGCCAGGGATATGTTTTTGGCCCTGCATGGAAGGGAGGGCTGTGGGCACAGCTGGCAGAGCCCCTGAGCCTGCTGCATCCCCTGTGTGCCCACCTTGGGGGGGTTGGCTCAGGGACTTCCCTGGACTGAGAGGTGGAGGGATTAAAATCCTATCCTTTGGGAAAAGAGATGTCATCCTGCTGGTTGTGAGCTGGGAGCTTTCCACCACGGTCCCTGCTGTCCTGGGATGGGGGAAGTTTGTTCCTGCCACCCCATTGCCCCAGCTCCACTGGGAAGAGCTGATAGGATTCTCCCTCACCCACTGTGGGTGGGATCCCATGGACCTTTGGGAGCTTCCTTTGGTCCTGCTTGTGCTGTGGCTGCCTTTTGAGTCGGGCAGGCTTGGCGAGGCTGGAGGGTGCTGAGCCCTGGCAGGATGGATGTGCCAGCCCAAAGGTGCCTTTTCCCAGACCAGGAGGCGGTGCTGGGAAGTGGAGGGAGGCATGGATGTGTGATTTCAACATGAGCCCCTCTGAGCCCCTCCATGCCTCTCCCAGCAGGGCCTGGGTGGAATGAACCTGCCATTAGAGTAACCTCCAGCCACACAAGCTCCTGATCCTCTCTGCAGCTGCTCCACAGCCGCACTGGAAGCAGCATCACTCTTGGCCGGCAGAAACAGCCCCGAGCAGGGAGAAGGCACAGGGAAATCCAGCCTTCCACTGGCAGGAGGAGCAGGGAGCAGGGCAGTAATTAGGTCTGTGGTTAAACATTTCATCCACTGGGACCTCTCTGCTGAGAGGAGATCGCTGTACTTGTGCCAAAAATCAGTTGTCGTGGTGCCGGGGTGTTAACCTGCCCCTTGGTACTTCCTCGGAGATGGGGGAGTGCTTGGGATGCGCCAGAGCACCCCGAGCTGCGCTGGCTCTGCTCTGTGCCACCCCTTGGGAAGCGTCAGGGCTGAGCCAACAGAGTGGAGAGGAAAACGTCCCTGTGCTGCTCAGCCCTCCAGGCTGGCTAATAATAACCTTCCCCCGGGCTGCCCCAGCGTTCATTCATGAATGTTTGCAAAGTGCTCCAGGTCGCAGAGGCGGGTGCTGCGTGTGGGCTCCGCTCCGTGGGAGCCCAGCACTGCCTGCTCGGGAGCCTGGGCCATGGCACAGGGGGCACAGTGTCTGTGAGGATGAACCTGCCTGCTGCAGGGGCACTCTGCTACGCCCTGGTGCCATCCTGCATCCCACTGCACTTGTGCATCCTGCTGCTTTCCTGCATCCTACTGCCTTCCTGCTGCCTTTCTGCATCACATTGCCATACTGCCCTCCATGGCCCTCCTGCATCCCATTGCCATTGTTACCTCATTGCCCTTCTGCATCCCATTGCCCTCCTTCATTCCATTGCCATTGTTACCCCATTGCTCTCCTTCATCCCATTGCCCTCCTGCATCCCTTTGCTCTCCTACATCCCACTGCCATTCTGCATCCCATTTCCATCCTGCGTCCTGCTGCATCCCACTGCCCTCCTTCATCCCACTGCCCTCCTTCATCCCACTGCCCTCCTTCATCCCATTGCCCTCCTTCATCCCATTGCCCTCCTGCACCTCACTGCCTCCTTCATCCCACTGCCCTCCTTCATCCCATTGCCCTCCATCCTATTGCCCTTCTGCACTTCATTGCCCTCCTTCATCCCATTGCCCTCCTGCATCCCGCTGCTCTTCTGCATCCCATTGCCATCCTGCAGCATCCCACTGCCACCCTCATCCCATTGCAGTTGTTCATCCCGTTGCCCTCCTGCATCCCACTGCCATGCTGCTGCAACCATGCAGGAGTCCCATGTGGGTGAGAACAGGGGAAGAAGGAGCAGGTACTTGGCAGAGTCTTGCTGTAAAGAGCCTAAAAAAGCAGCTTTTGTGAAGAAATGCATTAGTTGTCATTGCTGTCTGGGACACCACAGCCCCTTAAAATGTGTTTGTTTTCATCCCTGACATTAAGGCAAGGTCTGAAATAAGAGCTGCAATTTCCAAGCAATTCTGTGATTAGCGATAGGCAAGAGTTAACCATTCAGGCTTAAATTAATTGTGCTGTGGTGGGTTGTTTTTGTATTTTTTTTTTTTTCATTATTGATGCATAATGTATGATGAGAAAAAGTGAAAAAATAATTAAAGTCTGAAGAGCGCTGCATGGATTCATTCATTATGAAATCTGGGTCAGCAGCCGGAGAAGGAAAACAAGGAGGGGGGGGTGCTGCTGGAGTGGAAAAACAGGACTTCAGAAGCGCTGCAGGCACCGGAGGAATTCACCAAAGGCCCTTTTCAGGCCGCCTGGGAAATCCGAAGTTGCATCGTGGCTGCCCCCCGAGGAGGAACGTGCCTGCCGGGAACGGGAGGGGGCTGCGGTGGGCTCGGCACGGCTGGAAGAGGGGATTCCCTCTGCTGCCTCTGCCCGGGGCTTCTCCTCCAGCCGTGGGTGGGGGCAGGCGCTGCCGTGCTGAGCCAGCAGATCCACGCGGGGCTGACAGAGGGGAGAGCCCCCAGAGGCAGAAAGGGCCCTGCTGGGGGTTGGCAAAGCTTGGGCTCAACAGCAGCGTTTCCAAAAGGCTTGTCCTGCTCTGAGCATCCCTGTGCCATGGCATCTCTGAGCTGTATCCCTGTGCTGGGACATCCCTGTGCCATGGCATCTCTGAGCTGTATCCCTGTGCTGGGACATCCCTGTGCCATGGCATCTCTGAGCCGCATCCCTGTGCCATGGCATCCCTGAGCCACGAGAACCCTGTGCTGGCACATCCCTGTGCCATGGCATCCCTAAGCCACGAGAACCCTGTGCTGGCACATCCCTGTGCCATGGCATCCCTGAGCCACGAGAACCCTGTGCTGGCACATCCCTGAGCCACAACAACCCTGTGCTGGGACATCCCTGTGCCATGAGCTCCTGGGAGCTCCTGCTTGCAGTAACCAGCTCTTTGTACACCTCAAACCTTCTATTTTTATGCAGCAGAAGAGCTTGGAGAGTTGCAGGGCTGGGTTTGCAAGCAGCAGCGGGGATCAGAGCTTGGATGTGGTGTATGGAAGTGGTGGGAGGTACAGGCTCCGCTCGCACTCCTGTTGCTTGGATTTTGGGATTTCAGTCCATGTGTAGGACACAGCTAATTGAATTGCAAAGAGTGCGGTTGAAACTTGGAATCTTCCCCGCTGGCAGGAAGCGCAGAGATCTCAAACCGTGCTTTTGTTCTGATTTAGGAGAAAAATGCAGTATTTTTGGAATTTAATCGCAAAGTGGAAATTCCCCCCCTTCCTCTTGCTCTGTTCACAGGAAGCACAGTCTAAATTGATTGGACTTTGCAAACAGTCAGCATTCATCCTTGGGTAATGCTTCCATCGTGGGGGCATTCATCCTTGGGAAATAATTTTCTGACCCAGTCACATTGAGAGCTCTTTGGAGCAAGGACTCTCCATCCCTGTGCCCAGCAGAACCGAGTTGTGATCCCAGTGGGAGCTTTTGGTTTTTCCTTTCAAGCAAATATTAATTCTAGCAGTGCCAGGAGAGCCCTCCTCTCGTTTTACCCCACTGAGCAGCCACAGGAGCGTGGAGTTGTGCACCACACACTTGGCTGCTCCCGGGGAAGCCCTTTGGTCTCACTGGTGCACACACAGTTTTATCCTTCTCTGAAGATACATCCTCTGCTCTCTCACAGATCTGCTTGTGTCATGTGGGGACCATAAATAAATTGATGTTGAATTTAGATACTTGTGTTGCAGCAGTGAGGGTGATATAATCTCTTGCGCAGCAGACATGGCAGAATGGGCTGGGTTTAAGGATGGATATAAATGTGTATTGACCACCTGGTGGCTGCGGTGCAGGCAGACCTGCCTTTCCCTCCCAGTGAACTTCCTGGGGTAGATCCAGCTTTGTGTGAGGGCTGTGGTGGAGGCACAAGTGGCAGGGTCAGTCCCAGTGGAGCAGAGCAGCAGTTTGGGTCCCCTCAGGGTCTGGATCACTTGGGGTGTCCAGGGGTACAGCCAGTCCCCTTCCCTGGGCAGCAGCATCACTGGCTGTCGCAGTTTCTCTCGAGGTATCTGGTTTCTCTCCTGCTCCCCTCCTGCAAAGGCCAGTCTGATTTATTTCCAGGCTACATTAAAGGGATGCTTTGGGCTGGGAAGTGCTGGGAAGAAATGGTTAAACTGGAGATGCTGGGATGTTTTCCCACACGGTGAATGGTGAGGGAATACAGAACATGTATTGAATCGGAGGGAAGTAATAATGCTTCTAATTTTCCTGTGTGATTTAATAAAAATGTAAATTGACTTCGGCTGGATGACTCACTATGGAGGGTGGTGTCGATCAAGATTAATTGGTGGCTGCGTGAAACCAGTTGGGCTTTGTTCCTTCTCCTCAAAGGCAACTGGAATGGCTCCGTGGTGATGGTGAGGCAGTGGTCTGGCCCCAGGGCTGCCAGATACCCCTCCCAGGTACCTGCTGAACCCCTCATCCTGTTTGGCCACAGCATTTTGGGGACAGGGCAGGGGGGAGTGTCAGGTGGGCAAAGCTTCGTGGCTTTATCCAGTGTCAGTGGATGTCTCTGTTGGGAGAGTGGTCCTGGTGCCAGTGGGAAGGCAGGTCTCTGCCCAGGACTTGCTGTGTCAGGAGATTGAGCCGGGGTTTGGAGGGTCTTCCATCCTCCCACTCCTGCCAGGGTGAGTGAAAGCGTGCCAGGACACTGCACTCTGACCCGGGTTCAGCTCTGGACACTAATGGATTACAAATAACAATAATAAATTACAGGAGATGGGATAATCTACCTACTGTAATGTTGTATTACCATGACTGTTAGTTATATATTAATGTATAATTGTATTATATTGGCTACATATGCATAAACCTTGTGCTTCAGGGCCTCAGCCAGCCTTTAACTCTCTGTGGTTCGCAAAGAAACTTCAGCTGGGGGTTGATTATCCCACTTACCCCCTCTGGCATCCAGGCACCCTCTGCTAAGGCATCTCCGAGGCTTCTCCATCTGCCAAGGCTTTTGCAACCCAGGAGCATCGCTGCTGCCTCATGTCTGCTGCCCAGCCCTTGTTGGGTACCCATCCCCATCTGCCCGGAATGCAGATGGGGACATGGGCTCCCGAGAGCAGGGATAACAGGGGATGCTGGGCATGGGGGGGAAATCTCTGCATTTTGCAGTAGCAGGTCAGGCAGAAGTGGAAAATAAAGCCCCCTACATCCCCCTGGCCCCGTTAGCTTTGGCTGCACACCTGAGTAGAGTGAGGCAGGGCTGTGATTGCTCCTCAGCAGATACTTGGCGTGACCAAGACCCAGTTCTGTCGAGAGTAATGAAGTGAGAGCCCTTCCCTTCAGTTATTTTTAATGTGGTTCTGCTCAGGCTCTGGTAAATTCAAAGGAGCTGCTTTTTGTTTGCAGAGCCTCCCCCTGCCGGATTGCTCAGCTCGGGGTAAATTACCCAGTAGGTTGTGAAGCTGGATGGACTCAGATCCCTTTGGTTTTGGGCTCTCCCTGCTCTGATTAGCAGGGATGCAGGTGCTTTCCCTGTTGCTGTGACTGGGATTGAGAGTTTGAGGGTCTGGATTGGTGCCTGTGCTGGGAGTGACGGAGCAGTGAGAGAGAAGGGAGCTTCACTCCTCCAGGAGGGTTTTCCAGCCAAGGAGGATGGTCTGAGGGCTCTGTCTCTGTCCTGCCAGGGCACACACTGGCTTTTAGCAGCTCCAGCCCCTCTTGCTCTGCTTTTCCTGGTAACAGTGATGTTCTCCTCACTGTTCCCATCTTTTGCCGAGTGGTGCCTGCGGGATGGTTATTGTGGCATTTGGAGGGATGGGCGATGGGAATTCCTCTCCTGCTCCCCTTCCCATCCCAGCACGGCTCTCCCCACCATCCTGCCTTTAATTTTTGACCCTTCTCTCCCTTCTTCTCCTGCGAGCGCGAGAAGCAGAGGCAGGAAGCGCAGGCTGCTGCCAGATGGCTCGAAAGGCAGCATCTGTAATACTTTATCAGAAGAAATTACAGCCGAATCGCTCTCCCTGATTAAACAGCCTGTCCAGATCCTGCGTCAGCCAGCTGGACAGTCTCACCCTCTCGCGACAGGAGGGGAAGCCACGGGAGCTGGGGACATGGGAAGGAGGGTGGCACAGGGACGCTTGGATGGGGAAGGGGTTGAACTGGACCATCTCCCTGGGCATGTCCCATGTGATGCCAGCTCCTGCCCTTTGCTTTCCCGTGGGTTATCCGTGGGGCTTGGAGGTGAACAAGGGAGAAGGAGGCACAGAAAAGTTACCATTTCCCCTCTTGTTGGTTTAACAAATCTTTCCCCCTTTGAAAAACAACACAGTGATGCGAAGTCATGATGTTTTGCTTTTGGAGGTTGTTGTTGGGAAAAGGCAGAGTGTAAGGGACACCCTGGACCCCCGGGGCTGGGTGAACCATCACCCCCAGCCTCCCAGCCCCCCTGCTCCCTGCACCCCTATGCCTGGGGATGCTGTAAAAGCACCTAGAAAAAGGAGGCAGGCGAGAAGGGAAACTGAGGCAGGGTGGAGGGTGGCTCTGAGATCTGAAAGGTCGTCTGGAATGCTAGTGAGAGTTAGATCCAGAGTTTAAGCCTCTGAGCAACCTGTCCTCTGGCTCACCCTGCCCTCGTGCTTGTACTGAGCGCGGTGGCCAAAGCGCGGTGCTACCGGTTTCAATGGGCTTGGCGTGCGGACGGCTGTGCTGGGAGTTCACTCTGGCTGGCTGGTGAGACTCAGCCGTGGACTAATGCCACTAATTTCCACTAATGCTGGTGGAAAAATGCCTTGCTGGCATGAGCAGAGACTGCTTTCCCAGACTGCTGCTTGTGAGGGGCGAGCGGCCGTGTGGGTTGGGAGAGAGTGGGGCGCGCTGCCTTGCAAAGGAATTTGCATCCCGGCGTCCAAAGCTGCTTTCTTCCCTGATTGGCTTGAAGTGGTGACCAGATTTTTTCCTAAATGGGAAACAGGAGGAATCTGTGCTCTTAAATGTGTGGAATTAGCTGTAGGCTGTAGGAAGTTTGTGTATGAAACACCCTAAATAGAGAAGAAAAGTGTTGAGTGTCTGCATGTGAGAGAGGAAGATCCGGAGTCTGAACTTGGCCTGACGTGGGATGCTTTTGGCCAGTGCCTGAACTGTCCTGCATCCACATCCCACATCCTCATGCCTCTCCATCAAGCCTACAGAGACCCAGCCAGACCGTGCTGGAACCCTCTACAGGCATGGATGTGCTTATCCCTGTCATCTCTCTGCCCTTGGTGGGGTAGAAATGCTTGGCTCAAGAAAAGCACTGAAGAAGCACATTTTCCATTCAGATCCAATGGGGTTTAGCTGAAAGGATGCAGGTGGAGCAACTACACGAGGAGGGATTTGGGTCTCTCAGCCTCTCCTGGGGTTCAGGAAGGGATGCAGCCATGGGGTCCTGCTGGAGAAGGATGGAGCAGCAGCTTCCCTGGGTGGTGGAGCCTTTTTCCTGCAGCAGCCTCGTGGGGGACTGGGCCAGAGGAGGGGAACTGTACACCTGGAGAAACATTATCCCTTTCCTTGCCTGTAAATATTTTATGAGCAGATTAAAAATTGAAGCCAAAATGAGCTCTGCCATCAGAAGAAACCGGCTCGGTTTCAAGTTCTGTTTAAGTATTTTTCTTTATAATGTAGCTGTGTCAATTAGAAAATGACATTGCTATTTAAAATGCTGTTCCGTGGCCCTCTTTAATTAAGGCAGCGATATAATACCAATCTGCTCTCATTAATGAATTTTTAACAATCAAAATGAGAGCTGAATGACGCACAGTTGGATTTGCAGCGCGGGTGTTTTCTCCCGGAGCCTCTGACGGCGGAGTTAAAGGAGCAGCCGCTGGAGAGCGAGAAAGGCTGTTCTTCCTCAGGCTGAGCAGCTGGAAAATCATCTCAGATGCTGCGTGGTGGGCGTTGAAGGGCTTCAGCCCTCTGTTGGCACCCAAGAGTCATCCTTGAGGGAGAAGGTCCTCCTGAGGATGATGGGTGTGACCTGCACCGGAGCACCGGGAAAAAGCAAAGACACGCCAAAGTCCTGGGCAGAAACACAGCTGAAAATAGAGATGTGAATGTGGTTGTGAGCCACCTTGAGAGTCACATCCTGTCTACTTCAGCATGTCCTCACTGCTCAGGCTTGCTGGGTATCCTTGGAGCATCCCCTGGCCCAGTTTCCCCTGGAATCCTGCAACACCATCATTTTGCTGCAACAGCAAAGCACGCGATGCAGTGCCAGGGTGTGTGGCTTTGTGACCCCAGCTGAATACCTGATTTCAGTCCTCTTCCCCTCCAAGTGTTCCTTTTTTAGTTTTGACAAGGCAGGATAGATTAAAGATGCTCCTGCACCTCGACTTGTGCTAATTGTCTTCCATTGTTTGATCAGGAAGCCTTTTTTTCCCAGCAGTTATTATCTGGGATTGCTGGAGGAGCTCTCTCCCCTCTGGTTCTTCCTTCAAGGAGGCAAAACAAAAACAGGCATTTGTTTTAATCATAAAAAATTAGCCAGGCGTGAAAAGCTTAAGCGCAATCATTTCCATGGCCTGCTTTGATTTGAGTTGATATGATTTGTTTGCTCTCTGATCCTTCCTCCCCCTTTCCTCCTCGACACCCACTCTTTGCTCTGGCCTTTCCCTGACAAGGAAATTGGGCATTTTTGGAGTAGTGTGTGCATAGTGTGTGCACCTGCTGCCGGAGCAGGAGGGCTGCAGGCTGGAGAGCAGCATCTGTCCTGGGCTCCAGCCCAGATTCAGCCCAGCATCCAAGAGGATCCAGCCTTGGCTGGGCTGGGGTGCAGGTGCAAAGGGGATTTCTGCAAGCCCCATCCTTCTCCTGGTGTCTGCTACTCAGCTGGGGTCTGGTGACACCCTTGGAGATCTTGGACCCAGGTGAGCCATGCATGTGGTGAAGTTTGCTTTGTGATTGTTAAGAAGTTTTGCTTTCAAATAGTTTTGTGTCAAGGTGGAGAGACCAGCCTAGAGGGGCTGGAGCTGCCCCCAATTCCCTTGCCTGTGAGAGAGTTGGGTGAGTGGATTGAGGTTTCCTGGATGGGTTTTTGTTGACATAGGGAAGAGAACTGAAGCCTGGAAACCATCCTGTGGGTGAAGTGTCAATGTCTAGGAAAACATGGAGAAAATAGCAACAGGAGCACCACATTGTTGTCCAAGCCCAGCATGAGTCGGTACAAATTCTCCTGGCAGATGGGAAAGGCCAACAGGGTCGTGGTTGTCCTTCCTGGCATACATGTGCCTGGCACCAGTGGCACACTGGGATGTCAGTCACGGCCACGGGAGCAGGACAGCCACCCCAAGAACTCTGGCTCCATTCCCTTCTTGCAGGGCTGTGAGGGAGAAGAATGTATTCATAGCGAAAAAAAAAAGGGAATATATTCTCTGATGATTTCAAGAGGAGGAGGAAGAAGCAAAGGCGGCTTTGAGCTCCTGCCCAGGAATAGCCAGAGATCTGCTCGGAGCCTTGCATCCCACTGCTGATAATTTTGGAGCTGAATCATCTGCATTTTTGCTGTTCCTGAGACAGCGTCAGGAATACACATCCCCAGGCTGTCAGAGGCAACATTTTTGCGGGTTGACAATGGACCTGGTTAAGGAAAACAACCCAAATGACATCCAGCGCCGACATCCTTGAAGTCTGGACTCCTGTTGCTCAGACACTCCCACTCAGACACTCCGAGAGATGAGTGTGGTGGCCGTGGTTGCTTCCACAGTGGCACTGGAGCCAGCCCTGTGCACGCTCCGGACCGTGGGATGGTTAAAGCCCATCTGCAAACTGCAGAGGGAGAGGAGGCGGAGGGGTGGGAGGTGCAATTTGGAGGGGCTCTGCTTCAACCTGTGCATGAGGGTGGCCCAGATGGGGCTGGAGCCATCGGGGAGGGCTCCTGTGGATGCTGCTCGGGGTCTGGCTCAGTGCAGGGAGCAGGTGGAGCTGCAGTGCCAGCGCCTCTGGACACCGTCAGCCCTGCTCAGGTGTTGGGTCACTCTGACCCCGAGCCAGCACAGCGGGGTCAGCTGGCGGTCACTCAGGCTGGGGCCTCACCAGGTGGGTATCCCCACGACCCCTCTGCTGCCACTGCTGTGGTGGGGAGGAGAACGTGTGCCCAGCCGGGGCAGACGTTCCAGGGCATCCATCAGAGCTGGTTAACTGAGCTGTGCACCAGCCAGCATGGTCCTCGAGGGTCTGACCGGCACCTGGCTGAGCTCCTGCCTGGAGCGGGGACAGCACAGGGGTGTCTTAACCCGTCCTTCCCTGGGCAGCGATGTTGGGCATTACGGGTGCCACGTGTGTGCTGTGGGGGTGGCACAGCCCTGCCAGCGCTTCCTGACGCGTTGCTTGCTTGAGAGACGGGGCAGAAGGAGAGGAGAGGGTTGGACGGCTGTGCAGAGGAGCAGAGCTGAGGCTCGGCTGGCGCTGCAAAAAGCAGAGTGCTGGCTGCTCCCCAACAGGCACGGAGGGGGACAGATTTGTCCTTGGAGAGAAATGCCTTTTGTCACCCAGCCTGGTATCAGGCGTTGGCCGCTGGGCTTCTTCTGTCGCATCGGGTGCTTCCTGAGCGGCTCCGCTGTCTGACATCGCTCCTGACCTGCAAGAGAGCGGCTGCAGAGCCCGGCTCCTCTGAGCCCGCTGCTCCCGGAGATGGGGGGACGGAGTGAAAATGAAATCAGAGGCACCCACGACGGTGCAAATTGCTTTTTAAGAAGACCCTGGAAGAGGGCTCCCAGGGCTCCCCTGCATCTCTGGGGCTCTGTGGAGCACAGCCCGTCGGTGGAGAGACAGGGCTGGCATCCCCAAGGTGCCACTGCCAGCCCTGCTGGGTGGGCAGGGAGCTCGCTGTTTGTCACCTCTTTGTGAGCCCGGCTGCCACGAATTTTCCTGTGCCCAGGACGTGCCAGCTCATCACTGGCATTGTCACAGTTTCACTGGGGTGTGGGAACTTCCCAGTGCCAGGGATTTCGGGCGTCTGTAAGGACTGAGGCAGCATTCACCGACTGAGCCGGCACACTTGTGCCCCACACCGATTTGGTTTTTTCTTCTTATATCTCTTTTTGTGACTTTTCTGTCTTGAAAGTCCCTTTATTCCTTCTCACGCTGATTTACTGTCCCTGCAGCTCTCGCCCTGCAAGCGGCAGAGGCACCTGGGGAGCTGGGGTGGACCTGGCTCAGCAAGAGGACAACCCAGCCCCACCTCCATCCTCTCACACCTGCTCTCTCCCAGCCAACGAGTTTCATTAGCGCACTAATTCGGGTTAACACACTAATTAGGGTGTCTGTGCCACGTCCCTGGGAAGGCAGCTTGGCTCCTGGGTGCTAATGGAGCGTCTGTCACAACAAACACCACGGCACACACGTGCTGCTCCTCACCGAGCCCAGCTGGGCAGGACTGGCATCCCGGCACCCTCCTGCCCACGTCATGGCACAGGAGCTGATCCTGGCAGCATTTTCTGTCCCTGTGTCCCTCCTGTCCCGAGGGGAACAGAGCAGGGCCAGCACTTCCTCGCTGCGTGGTCCCGACTGGAACCCACCCACCAGGACAGACTTCAGACTCCTGCCTCCATGGGTAAGGCTGAGTTAAAGGGAGGATTTTTAATATATTTTATATTATTGAATATATTTGAGTAGTAAATTTTCTGCTAAGTGGTGCTTTGGAAGGTCAGACACAGTTTGTGAAGTCTGGCTGAATTGAGTGAAGTTTGATCTCCCCGTAGAGGACCTCAGTATTTTTAATACTTCTTCCTCTTCTGATCAACCTTCCCCTTCAAAATACCATTTCCCCTGTAAAAATAGACCCGTGCTGGCTAAACAGCCCCCAGATGACAACTCGGCGCTTGCTTTGAGCTCGGAATAAGTGTTGCAGCCCGACAACAAAAACATTTCTCCTGCTTTTCTGGATTGCTGAAAAACCTGGAGCTTCGGGGCTTTGCTTTAACCCCGTCCTTCCCTTGTGCTCGCCTTTCCCGGTCCCTCCTCGCCAGCGGGAAGCACCGGGCGGGGTTGCCGCTTGCCTGCACGGCTCTCTCCGTGTCTGAGCAGCGCGTTCCCCGGTGTTGTCATGAAACAGAAGACAGGATAATTAAATTGCCCTTTTTTCCCAGCGAAAAGCTGCGGCGGCGGCCGCCCGGCTGTGGCTCCTTGCCAGCCGCACATGCCTCGCTGCTGATGGGAGGTGTGAAAAGCGCCGGGGGGGAGGCCGGGCTGGTGATTAGTCGAGGGGGTTATATGGGCATTTGTCATCCCTTGGAAGGAGAAGCGCAGCCGACCGCGGTGGGGGATGCGGCGGAGGGGTCGTGGGTGCCCCCGCCGGTAATTCCCGGCCCTTAAGCTGGGGCTGCTCGAGGGCTCCGGGCGCGGATAATCGAGATATTCTTGTCGCTAAGCCTCTCAAGGGTTGCAGGTCTTAAAAAAGGGCTCCGGCTGTCGAGTCAGCCCGCCGCCGGCTCGGAGGGGGCTGGGGCTGGCTGGGCTTGGGGGGCAGTGGGGCAGCATGAAGGAGCTCGGGAGGTGATGCCTGTGGGTGTGGAGGTGCATCAGTGTTGCTTTGGAAGCTCTGCTGGTCCCCTCTGGCAGCGGAGGAGCTGGCAGGGAAATGCTTCAGGTGCTGGGGAGCAGCAGGGCTTGTCGCCTCATCCCGTTGCTGGCTGGCTCTGCTTCCGTCCTGGTCCCTCTCTGGGGTGGTGTGATGTTCCATGCCTGGTAAGAAACGGCTCGAAGAAGCTCGTGGCAACCTCATGCAAAAGGCAGAATGTGTTTATGCTGTTAGTCACCCTTCCTCGCCTGCTTTCTTCCCTCCTTCCCTCCTCCTCCGCCCTCTACCACCCCAGATCCTCAGATCCATCAGTGTTACTGCTTCGCCTTCAGCAATAACCCTGCTGGTTGACTTCCCAGAGCTGGCTCTCCCTGGCCGTTGTCACCCCTTCCCTTCCCTCCCCTGCCCTCCCCTGAAATATTAACGCCACAAATCACGAGTGACAGCCGCTCGGCTGGGAGGGGGTGTTGGAGGAGGGATGGGACACGTGGTGGCTTTGTGCTTCTCCTCGGGGCTGTGTTTTGCTTCCAGGGCAGAGGGCAGTGGGTGAAACCCACAGTTAAAAGGTAGGGAAATGGAAGGGTAAAGCATCAAGGCTGGGGGTTATTGTGTCCAGTCCGCTTGGGGGGTGTCTATGGATGTGTGGTTTTCCTTTCCGCCATCCAGCCAGGTCCAGCTTGGACGTTGGGTCTCCGTGTTTGCAAACTTCACGGGTAATGGGAATCACAGAGCTGGACTGGGAAGGACTCACATCCCCTGGAAATGTGTGCACCCCAACCTTTGCTGTGAGGGGACAGTGGTGGGGAGCTGAGGAGTTTCCGTGCTTGGTGGATGATGGAATCTCTCATGTGAGGATGAGCTGGGAAGAGCAGATGTAAAGGGAATTTCGGGCAGCTTTTTTGCACGTGTGTGTCCACATGTGCAGCTAGCCAGGCAGGGATGTGGACTGTGAGGCACATATGAACCTTGCACCCTCTCTACGTAGCCTGGAGAGCCAAACACATGGGAGAGCAGAGGTGTGGGCACAGCACTGGAGGGGTCCACAGTGGTCAAGGGGCAGCACTGGGGTCGTGGCTCTTCTTGTTAGGCTCATGTTGCTTAGGGGGGCTGCAGCTGCCCAGGGATGGGTTTGCAGTGTGGGGAATGGGCGGTGCTGTGACGTGGGTCGGTCTCTGGTCATTGGTGTTCATCCCTGTTGGGATCCCTCCATGCCTCAGTTTCCCTCAGCAGCAAGGCAGGAATGGGATGGCTGTGGCTGGCTGGAAGAGTCACTGCCCATGCTGGGTGCATCCCCATGCACCAAATCCTTCCAAATCACGCCCTCCTGTAGCAAACAGCATGCTGGATCATCCCATTGCTCCAGGAGATTGCCAGAGCCCCAGATTTTCCCTAGAGAGAGGTGGGAGAGCAGGTGCCAACCAACCCGTTTGGCTTTCGCAGCAGAAACAACAGCAGGGATGGGAGCGGTGGGACCCGGAGGCACGGGCAGCACTGCTCAGGGTAAACACAGACATGGCTTTGCTGTTCCCTCCCGTTCCCCCAGCGATACATCTGCGAGGTTTATTTGAGCTCTGCTCCGACATCACCTCCCCCAGGACAGATTTGGGAAGGGGCGCCCCGGCGCGGGGAGCGGGCGTGCGGCGGTCGCTGCTGCCCGCGGGGCGCCGGCTCTGCCGCCGGCCCGACCTTCCCTCTCCGCTGACCTTCATGCCCATCAGCATCAGCTGTGCTGCCTCTCCACGGCTCGGGATGCTGACAGGGGCAGGGGCTGGGCTGTGAGGCTGGGCAGCTGTTCCCCGGGGGACGCAGAGGGCTTGGCAGAGCTGGAGAGAGAGAGAGAGAGAGAGAGGTGGTGGTGCAGTGGGCTGGATAATTCAAGGACTTCGGCTCGCTAACAGAGGTTAAAAGGGGAACGGTGTGATCTGCTGGGAAAATCATTGGTGGGAACCTCTGCTGTGATGCTGCTCCGGAGCTTTCCCCATCGCTCCTGGGGGGAAGAGAGGGAGGGTGGGAGGGGCAGCTCTGGGGGAGGTTTAGTGCCAGAGCTGCCCACCAAGGAGCAGCCATTATCCATGGCCTATCCCTGAAGGAAATAAAGATGTAGTTGGCGTGGAAAATCCATACAGAATGGGTGTCCCTGGAGCAGCTGGGAGGTGTAGGCACTGGGTGCTGCTCACCCCGTGGGGAGTTGCCATTGTGTCATGGGGTGATGGGGAGCAGGGCGCTGGATCCATGTATGTGTCAGTGTAAAGATCTCTGGATGCACAGGTGGGAATGGCAAGGGCAGTTGCCAGGAGATGGTCCCTGTTTCCAACTGGTTTGGCTCCAGCTATTCTGAGGGGTCCTGGGAGATGTTATGTACTGACTGGAGCCCTTTCATGGTGACCATCAAACTGTTGTGGGAGACAACAAAGGGATTTGACTTTTTTGGCCCATTCCATTGTGACTTTATGCCTTGTTGGGGGACAGGTTGGGCATCACCTGAGTGGAGCACTTGGAATTATCCATCCTTTCAGAGCACGCAAGAAACCCTCAGCTGTCACCCAAGTGTCACTGGAGGGGTTTTGGAGCCAGCTGCTTGTGTGGAGGGTCCCAGAGCATCCCTGGAGCTGAAGTGTGCCCCAGCATCTTGTGTAGTCCTTGAACCATCCTGTCCCCACAGATGCCCAGGGAATGCTATAAGGAAATGGGTGGCAAAACCACAATGCAGAGGTCTCCCCGGTGCTGCACCCAAAGTGTGTGGTGTGTTCATGCCTTCCCCCACTCAGCCTCAAGCAACATCCCCCTTATTTTTAGAAACATTTAATATACCAAGCTGCTGGAAGGATGGATGCCTGAAGTTCCCATCAGCTGGATTACAAATGAGAAGAGCCATCACCTAAATTGGGGTACCCCAATTTCCATGGGCTGTCAACACAAAGGCATTTTAGGACTCGTGGTTGAACTCATCAGTGCTTTGCTGCTGGTCCCTGCCCCGTGTCACCCATTCCCGCACCAGCCCTGTTTTGGCCCTCTGTGCCAGCTGAGCCAAACCCAACTGATGCCCCAGGAGACCCTCCTGATTCCCTGTGGTTGGTTTCCTCTTGGGCCTGCTCCAAAGCCTGTTGACAGCTCTGGAAGCCTTTCTCAGATGACTCTGAGTGTTGAAATGCCACAGGAAATGGTGTTTTTCCAAGAGATCTGCCTTGCCCAGAGATGGGGAAAAAATACCCCTGATTTTGAATGAAAGGCTGGTTTTCTTGTCCTGGACTTCAGCTCTCTGAAGTTCATTTCAGCCAGGAACTGGCCAGAGTTTGGGCACAAAATGGGTACAAGTGGCCCTGAGGGAGTTGCTGGGTATGGCTGTGGGTGCCACCCTCCTGGGGCTCAGGAGGAAACTGGGAAACCAGGCAGAGTTTTTATGTTCCAGCTGCAACCTTGGCTTGGGTGCCCATGTGCCAGCTGAAGCAACCTCAGTGGGTCCTGAGAGGCACAAAGAGACAGATTTTGGCCACTGGGGACCCTCCACACACTGACACACCAAGGGAACTGTGTGCAGTGGCAGTACTGGTGGCATCACAGCCAGCTCAGGGGGCACTGGGGACCCTCACAGCCAGACCAGGGCTTTGCTTTGCCAAATGGATGGTGATTCTGGGTTTTTTTGAATGCAGGTGCTGATGTCCTGGGGCATGGATAGCTTGGAGGCAAATTCCTTGACTTTGGCCTTGTCTCTGTCTTTGGTTCCTTTTATTCACTCACAGCAAACATCTGTTTTAACCCACTGCAAGTCCATTATTGCCAACTTAACTGGACCCCTATCAGGACCGGCTGTGCAAATACCCGGCAGCTGAGGAGGTGGCTCTGTGCTGCAGATCCTGCTGGGAGCAGCAGCTGCCCTGCTGCTCTGTACTCCTTCCCAGTGGCTTCCCTGACTCAATGGATGATGAGGGAGGACCATAAAGTCACTTGCTGGTGTGACCCGGTGGGCTGCTGCTGGTGAGCTGCCCAGCGCTGTGACTCGCTGCCCAGTGAGGTTTGGGCTGGCCACTGGTGGGGCTGGGGCAGCTGGAGAAGATGTGAGGGGGTGGGTTCACTCGGGGGGCTGAGTGGCTGTCCCAGGTTGCCCCATGGATATGGGGTATGTATCTGGAGGCTGGAGGGTTGCTGAAGGTGTGTATCGTATCCTCTGCATCCCCAGTCGCCCTCTGAGTGATGATGGTTGGGGATTTCTGCAGCAATTCCCTCCCTTGCTGATGCAGAACCCTTTTTAAAACCTGTGTTTTGGAAACACAGGATCCTGCATCTCCTCTGTGAGCAGCTCAGGAGCTGAGAGCTGGGCAAACCAGGGGGTGCCTCCTGTGTAGGAGGGGACATAGGGAGCATAGGGACACCCCCTGGAACTGGCTTGGCTCCTCTGTAGCACCCTAGAGAGGGTTGGCAGTGGATGGGTGCCCATCTGTGCCCAGTGTGGGGCAGGGACTGGTCCCTCCATGTGGCTGGTGGTGGACTTTGCACAGGACTAAGTGGGAGGAAGAGATCACCATGTAAGACAGGCAGCGAAGGCAGGGACCAGTGGCACCACTGATTTGCCTGCCCAGTGCTGTGCCAGGTACCTGGCGAGGGGGCCACAGCCTCCCTCTCCGAGAAAGAAGGAAAAACTAATATAATCTCCCCGCCAAGGAGCCCGGAGCCTCTGGGAGCAGATTTATCACGGGGAAGAAAAAGGCTCTGTTCCCTTGGCTCTCCGCAGCGGCTGTTTGTCACACTCACAAGGGCCTGGAGAAAATGTTCCATTTGTTGGGTACAGCCGTCAGCCCACACCGCGTTTAAATTAAGGGCTTTTACATGCAGAGTTCCCGAAATAAAACACACACACACACACACACACACACAAAGGAGAGCGGGGCTGTGCACGGGCCCCGGCGCTGCCTCTCCCTGGCTGTCCCTGCGCCCCGGCCGGCGCTGGCTCCCGTTCAGGAATTCCACATTATCTCCGACCCTTTCCAGCTTCCTCAGCAGGGAACAGCTCTGCTTCTGTCTTCCTGCGGCCACATCTGGAAAGTGTTACACCAGGGTGTCAGCCGTCAGAGCCGGGGGCTTGGCATGTGCTCCCTTCCCCAATGCCCTGCCTGCCATCCTGCCTGCTTCATGCCCTGCCTGCCTCCCTGCCTGCTCCACGCCTTGCCTTCCTCTGTGTTCAGTGCCCTGCCTGCCTGCCTGCCATCCTGCCTGCTCTATGCCTTGCCTTCCTGCTCACCATCCTGCCTGCTCCATACCTTGCCTTCNCTCCCCACCTTGCCTTCCTCTATATTCAATGCCCTGCCTGCCTCCCTGCCTGCTCCACATCTTGCCTTCCCCTGTGTTGTGCCCTGCCTGCCTGCCTGCCATCCTGCCAACTCCATGCCTAGCCTTCCTCCATATTCAGTGCCCTGCCTGCCTGCTCCATGCCTTGCCTTCCTTCTCACCATCCTGCCTGCTCCACACCTTGCCTTCCTCTGTATNCATATTCAATGCCCTGCCTGCCTCCCTGCCTGCTCCACGCCTTGCCTTCCCCTGTATTCAATGCCCTGCCATCCTGCCTGCTTCATGCCCTGCCTGCCTCCCTGCCTGCTCCACACCTTGCCTTCCTCCATGTTCAATGCCCTGCCTGCCTCCCTGCCTGCTCCACACCTTGCCTTCCTCCATATTCAATGCCCTGCCTGCCTCCGTGCCTGCTCCACACCTTGCCTTCCTCCATATTCAATGCTCTGTCTGCCTCCCTGCCTGCTCCACACCTTGCCTTCCTCTGTATTCAGTGCCCTGCCTGCTGCCCTGCCTGCCACTCCTCTCAGACTTCAGGCTGCCTTCCCCAGAGTGCTGCGGAGCTGAAGTTTCTCTGCCTCCCCTTTTCAGAGAGTTTTGAGGGAGCTTTTATAGCTGCTGTGTGGATGGTGGGGAGGGAGGGCTCCAGGGTTGACCTCTGCTGGGTTGCTCTGCTGTGGTCAGGGGTGATCTGCTCCAATCAGGGATGCTCTACTGCAATCAAGGATGCTTTCCTGTGGTCAGGGATGCTCTGCTGTGGTCCTCATCTCTGCTGTGGTTCTCAGCTCTGCTGTGGTCCTTGGCTCTGCTCCTTGCATGGGGAGATGGGATGTAAATCCTCTTCACATACTTTGCAAGGACTCCCTGCCTGCTCAGAGGAGTTTTCAGCTCTTGGCCCTGTTTCTGGAATGGCAAACCCCACATCTCTGAGCCGTAACACAGTAGGGATGTGGTGCTGCATCTGCCGAGTGCTGGGGGATTGAAGAGTGGTGTTTGTGGGAGGTGAAACCCGGGTGATTCCCCAGTGCTCTGGAAGGTGCTGGAGCAGTGCTCCCTGCACTGTACTGGCTTGGAATACCCGTGGGTTCATCCCACTGGGATTTCTTCATACGTAAGGGAGCACCTGGGGTGTAAAGGCCCTTGGCTGCCAGCGTCAGTGCCCCAGAAGAAATCCCCACTGCACACAGAGATGCCCAGCTGGATGATCTTAAAGTATTTTCCAATCTAAGTGTTTCTGATTGCAGCAGGACAGTTGAAAATGAAAGAGCTCCTATGACACCCCTGTATTTTTTGATTCCCTCTGTGTTCCTTGTGACACCCTGATTCTTTGCTGCAGCTGTGGGTGACATTTCACAGAGGGAGGGAGCTTTGAAGAGTGTGGGTAGTTCAGGGACTGATGTGCCCTTGAGACCAAAGGACATGGAGAGAGCTGATGTCTTGTTTTCCAAAAGGGTTAATGACAATGACCTGGCAGCAGGCGTGTGCACCTTAATGACTGGGTCTTTGGCAGAGAGGGTGGTGGAAGTGGTTGGATGTGCCCTAACTTATCATCAATGGGAATCAGACAGGGCTCTCTGCACTTGGCTTTTGCCCTTCTTTTTTTTTTTTTTATTTATATTTTATTTTTTTGGTACTTGCTTTTAACCTGGCAGTCCTACCATTATGGGATTTTAAAATTAAAGGCCAAAAAAAAAATGAAAAAGAAAACAGGCCTTGGTTCTATAGACCCTACAGATGCATCCGGCACCAAACTGATCCCAGACGCAGCTCCGCTGTCAATAGTGTTACACGAGGGATCAATCCCCTTCATTGTTTTATGTGGCCTCTACAGCATCATCAGCTAATTAAAGCTAATGGGTCCCAGAGCAGCACTGACAGCATCTGATCCTATCAGCCCGCGCAGCCCCTGCTGGATCCTGCACTCCAGAGCCCGGCAAAAGCCTGTATTGACTGGGGGGATCAGGCTACAGATCAATGGGAGCTGTTGTTAAACAAACATCGCTGGATTAATGTCAGCTCCGCAGGGGGAGGAGGTCGATGGCTGCTAATTCGAAAGGGGTGGGAGGGAGGGGACACGGTGACAGCGGTGACAGGGGATGGAGGGGGAGAGGCCAGGCTGTTCAAATGGTCCCTGTGTCTGTGGCAGTGTCGGAGCATTTCCCAAGCTCGGATATATCATCACCCTGGGTGGGAGGCTGCACTGGAGAAGAGCCCAGTGGTCTCCCCAAGGGCAGTCGAGGTGCCTGAATCCCTTTGCTTTGTGTGTCAAGGGCAGTGAGGTGGCCTTGGACTGTCCCCAGAGGCCACAGAGACCCCTGTGTCCATTCAGCACACTGGCCTTGACGTAAACATCTCCCCTGTTGTGGTGGACCACTGACTCTTGGGTTTCTGCTTTCATTTTCTTGTGGCTCCTGTTGTCCCTTGGCTGGGGCTCAGGGATGCCCAGGGATGCGGGTTGGGAAGGTTTCCATTCCCACAGTGAAACCACCCTGTGCTGCAACCAGTCAGTTTGGGACTCTCTTCTGTTTCCCCCTCTTTTTCTGCCATTTCTCTGTTGCTCAGAAAGTCTTTATCCCACACCTGCAGTAACAGAGCTGGAAAGGGTCAATCCTGCAGGACCAGCTGTTGGCTTTGGACTTTGCATTCCCTTCAATCCATCCATAATTTTATGGAGTGAAAGAGCCTGAGGAAAGTTCCCTCCCACTGCCTCTTTTTCATCCTTCACCCCCTTTATCCATGTCTCTTATCCAGGGTGTTCCCCCTGGGGTTGGTGGGAAGATCTGAGCAGTTATTTGGACGCTGGGCTCAAAGGAGGCAGCAGGAACACTCCCAGAGCTGTTCCCAGCTGACATCTGGGTGCTCAGCAGAGCTCTGGTGTCTGCACAGCTGAGAGCAGAGGAGGTGGGAAGCCCCAGACACCTGCAGTTTGGTTAATATTTATTTGGAGGTGACAAATACTCTTCTGGATGAAGCCAAGTTAGCAGGAGGAGGATTGCGGGGGAGTGACGGGGTGTGCTTTTTTTGAGGGTTTACCATGGGGATGTTGAAACGAGCAGCTGATGAACCAGAGGATGTTGAAATCCACATTCATTTCCCTGACGTGGGCTGCCTGACGTCAGGGGGCACAGGAAGCATCCCCCCTTGGCAAGAGAGTGCTTGGCACAAGGAACCCTTGTCCTGTGTGGATGGTGGTAATGTGGCTGCTCCCACAGGTAAGATGTGATGGGAAGGGGTTAGGAGCCAGGAGGATGCCAGGACAGAGTCTGCTATGGATGATAAAAGGGCTAAAGTTTAATTCTTCTCTTAAAACGGTGAAATTAAAGGAGGGGAACTGACCTGGGGTAGGAGGGTGCTGGGTACTGTCACCTCACTATGTCTCTTCATGATGCTGGCAGTGGGTGGATGCTTTGGGCACTAACCCTGTGGAAATAGGACAAGTGGTTTCTGTTTCTCCCCTGGTCCATCTGTGTGTGATCTGGGCAGGGGAAGCTTTCTGTATGCAAGCCCAGTATTTAGCAGTCCAGCCATCCTGGTGTTGTCTGGGCATTGGGGTTGCTGTGTGGTGCAGGCAGTGGGGACGAGTGACATCCATCCCTGCCCTGAAGCTGCTGCTGCTCCTGTTGATGCTGGGCCCTGGATTGCAGAAGTGCCCATGGCCCCTCCAGCTGCAGAGAGTGAGAGGAGGGAAGAGGAGGAGTCCTGCAGCTCCCTGCCGATGACTCACTGTCTTCTGCCTTCAGAGGAAGCGGCTGCTGGGATGCTGATGTGCGTGGGCAGCAGGGCAACACTGGGCTCTGCCCTGCCTCATCCTGCAGCAGCTCAGCTCCATGCCATGCTGGAGCAGGAGCCTGGGATGTGGCAGGATGTGGGTGTCAAACCCACTTGGTCCCTTGCAAGGCATGTGCTCCCAGCATGTGATCTGCTGTGTGGCACATTGGGATGCTGGGCCGGTGTGCTGCTCTTGGGGCAAACCCAACCACTGAGTGTTTCTGGTTAGAAACCTTCCTTGGGGCTGGCAGTCCTTGCTTGGCAGGTCTGCAGACACCACCCTTCTCAAGCTGTTTGTTGTGAGTTCTCCTGGATGCTCCTGTCTCTGTGGCTCTTTGCACCCTGTGGTGCCATGGAGTGGGGAGCTGCTGTTGTCCCTTCTGCCACTTGCTCATCTTCTCTGCGGCTGCAAAGTCAAACCTCAGGAAGCTCCCAACCCTGGCCTTGGAGGAGGCTTTACCCCACCAGGAGCCAGGAGTGAAGCTGCCAGGCCACGTGTGAACAAGCACAGAGGGGCTGTTGAGCTGCTCCACTGTCCCTCTCCTGTGAGCACAGAGGGTGGCAGTGGCAGAGCTGGCAGCGATGGAGCAGGAGGGAGCCCACGACCTGGGAGATTAATAATAGAAGCGCTGGCATCCGTTTTAGATTAGCGAGAGAAAGCTCAGTACCCATCTCGCCCAGCATGTAACTTTAATGCCGAGATAATGAGCAATGATATTTATTTGTAAAAGATCTGGAGATATCTGTGCCCGGGGAGCAGCCAGGAGCTGTCAGAGCCCGCTCCGGCCCCGCTGCTGCCGGCTGTAACCCAAGCACTCTCCTCCGCCCGGCTCGCTTTTCACGCTCCAGCTCCGTTCACCGAGCAGGACACGTGGTGTGACGTGGAGCCCCGGCCAAGATTTGCTGAAGCTGCTCGTGATTTGGGCTCTTGCAGCGAGGACGTGTTTGTCTTGCAGGGTGGGTTTAGGAGCATCTGCCGGCACCTGCGGGTCAAGCTGCCAGGAGAGGGTTTAAACCCATCTCTGAGCCGGCTCCGACGCAGTCCCTTGGAGCATTGGGATGTGCCCGGGGAGGGCTGGCAAGGAGGATGTGGGATGCAGGGAGGAAATGGCACATTAGCCGAGCTGGTGAGGGGTGGGTGGTATGCAGAGCCTGTGGCTAGGTCCTTCCCTTCATAAAGCCATTGTGCTGGCTGGGATTTTGGGGAGTCTGGGGAGGCTGGTTTTCCCGGGGTGGGGTTTGTGTCCTCCCAACAGGGTCCATGAGGATGTTTGGGGATCTTGTGGGCGCCTGGGTTCCTTCAGACCACCCCTCTCGCAGTTTGGGAACAGAGCTGTTCCTGCTTCCCTCAACCTTCCTGGATTGGTCCAGGAGGGCTGAAGGATGCCAAACTCTGCCGTGCCCAGCGTGGTGTTGTGTAACTGGCCAGGAGGCAGGCTTAGGCTGCCTTTGGCAGGTGGGTGTCCCTTCCTTATTAAGCCATCCCCAGGGTAATTAGTGGGCTAAATCCTGATGAGATAACGCTCCATTATTTTTGTGCTGTTGGGGGATTAGGAGCAGTGGGATTTCTCAAAGGCTTTATCTCTTTAAGGTCCTTGGGTTGGGCGGCACGTTTGCCGGCGGCTAAGAGGACCTGGGCTCTGCCAGCCCTCCAGCACCATCGCCTTCCCAATCCCCGTGGTGAGCCAGAGGGGAGCCCGGCACGGGGGGCTGCTCCGGGAGGGATCTCCGTTCGGAGCATCCCCATCCATCACGGCGCTCCCGCGGCGGGGGCTGCGCGCCAGCGGAGGCAGGAGGTGACACTTCCAAATAAACAGGGAGGTGGGTGGTGCACGCCGAGGCAGGACCGGAGGGCATCCCCGGGGGGCTCCTGCCGTGATTTATGGCTCCGGCGCCGCGGCGCTGTCAGCGCAGCCTTTGGAAGCTGTTTACTAACAGTGCTGTTCCCTGGCTGTCACAGCGGCGTGGGCTGCTCGTGGGAGCTGCGAGGACAAACATCCCCCGTGCACAGCTCCCGTGCTGCTCCTGCCCTTCCCGGGAGCCCGGCCAGGGACACCCTCCGGGTGCTGATGGGGCTGGCGTCCAGCCCTCTGAGAGTCCCGGAGATGCTCTTGTTAAGGAGTTTGGGTAGCTGGAAGCGGGAATAGAGTAAAACGTGCTTAATGAAACAGGCCTGGCTTGGCGGGGGCTCCCCTCTGCCTGCCACCGCGGTGCAGCCAGCCCTCGAGCCGGAGGGATGGAGCTGGCATTGGAGTAGGGAAGCAGGCAGGCTGGATGCGGGCCAGGCTGTGCACTTGATCCAAACACAGCTGGAGCTGATCTGATGAAGTGAGAGGTTAAGAAGAGAGCATCTGTTATCTAAAGGGGACACACAGTGGGAAACTGTAAGCTCTTTATTCCCCCCACCCCACCCCCTCTGTTGAGTGCATCATCCCTGACTTTATTTCTTTGATTTATTAAGGAAGCCTGCGCTTCCGGGGCTGTAATTAAGTGCCACTGTGTGAGCTTTTGATAGTGCGTGAATGATATAATGGCTTGCACGCTCGCCGTCTGCTCAAGTGCTTTAGGATCCAGATAACACGGGGAGGGCTTTCTGCTACCCACGAGGGAGCTGTGGTGGTGCCGGGGCTGAGTCCGGGAGAGGGATGCGGGAGCCACTTAGCGCCGCGGTGGGAACGCGGTTCGGGAGCGGATCCGTGACCCAGGCTGCAGCTCAGCCGAGGAGGGAGTTCACACCCTCTTGCAAAAGTCCATCACAGGCAGCATCGTTACAGGCTGCTGGAGGCTAAATCGGGTGTTGCCGCTCCCAGATGTCCTCGTTCCCTCCCAGCCGAGCGTTGCTCTGGATGTGGAGAGGGGACCGCGGACCCTCAGCCGGCTCCTGGATGCACCAGAGTGCCACTCCAGGGGTGTTTTCAGGGTAGACACCGGCTTGGGCATCCGTAGCCTCAAAGAACAGTCGGTGTCAGCATCCTCAGCGTCCTGCCTGCTGTGCAGGTTTCCCTCTGCTGCTGGAGGAGTTTGCTGGCAGTGCTGGACGGCAGGAGCTCCTGCTGCCTCTGCCAGCCCTGGAAAGGGGCCAGTGCTCGGAGCCACGCGAGGCTGGAGGTGCCACAAGGAATGCTCTGGAGCTGTGTCACCCTATGCACCCTCCCGGACCTGGGAGGTGCTGCCCTGTGTCTCCCTGCACAGCCAAAGGCTCACAGACAGGGGTGGCATTTCTAGGCAGACATGCAGAGGGTTTATTGTAATGCCAAGGGAAGGGTCTACTCGGAGCCAGTGGTCCAGTTTTCATTCCCACTTGGCATCTCCATGTGCCACACTCCGTGCTCCCTGGTTTTTGGTCATGGTGTCCCTGTCTGTGTTGATCTCCCAGGCTATGCTGGGGCCTGACAGTCACTGCTGATGTCTCTGGCTTTCCCTCAGGGCTTGATTTTTTTCCCAGGACGGGCTGCTGAGCCTCCCTCTGTGCCCAGCAGTGCTGCTCTGACACCCCACTCGGCCATGCTTGAGTTTTAGGCAGAAATAAATTTCTTTTTCCTGTAAAGGAACATTTTTGAAACATAAGCAGGATTATTTTGATGGCTTGGCCACCTGCCACAGGAGGAGCGAGCTCAGGGTCCGGAGCAGCATTTTGGTTCCATGCACATACATTCCTGCTGCTGTCTGAGCGGGTGGCAGGAAGAGCCAGGAGGAGGAAGAGATAAAAGAACCCCAACTATACATGTAAATAAACTTAAAAAGTGACAGAGATTATTTGCTTCTTAATGAACTAAAATGTCCAACCTCCCACCAAGCAGCGACATTGTTTATAAACTACAGAAAGGGCTTTATTTTAATGGGCAGTAAATCCCATTCATCCCTGGCAGTCTGGAGCGTGCGGGATGAATAGGCTGGTGCTGGACGCAGCCTCCTTGCTCCTGCATTCCCTCTGGCAGCTTCTCCCATGGGTGTTTTTCCCCCCTGTGCCCACATTTGCTGTTTTCCTCCCTTCCTCCTCTCTCCTAATCCCCTCCACTGTGTGGATAACGGGGTTATCTGGCCAGGAAGAGAGGAGGAATCCGTCCCTGTGCCTCGGCATGTCACATCCGTTCCCTTTTGTTTATTCACTTGAGAAGCACTCCCCCCTGTTCTGTCTCTGGGTGGCAGCTGGAGAGTGGCCTGAGATAATCACAGCTTTATTTTTTATTTATTTCTCTTAAATAAAGCCTCCTGTAGCCTGCAGGCAGATTTTGTCCAGTTGCCCCCATCCTGTGCTCCTTGCTCTGTGAACAGGGAGTGAGGGTCATTGGAGGAGAATCCTGGTCCTACAGGCAGATCCCACTGAGGATCCCGCTCACAAGGGGACATGGTGGCTCTGATGTGGGGACAGTTCCACTGAATGCTGGAGAAGGACAAGCGGGACCACAGGAAGCAGTCAAGCAGTTGTAGGCAGAAAATACAGGCTAACATTTTGTCTTGGGCAGAGAATTGTGGAAAATAAATAGTGTGAGAATCGGTGGAAATGAGAGCATGCAAGCTGAGGGGTGAGGTCTGGGAGAAGGTTTGCTGCTTTAGGCTAAAAGGGATGATTAGAAATTGAGCTAAAAACAGATTTGGAGCTGGTCAGGCCTTGCAGGACACACGGCTGTTTTGTGGGAAGCACTTTGCTGAGATGTGGCCTGGGTTGTTTTGTCTCAAGGTGCTGGGAAATGTTGGGATGTTATACTTGCCATGGGAGAGGGACCACAGTCAAGTCAGGTGGGAATTTTGGACCTGCATGACTTTCCCAGCAGTGCAGAAACTTCTGACCATAACTCATAGGATGATGTACTCCTAAGGCAAGAAGGAAAACAGTAAGTTATCTGTTCCTGCTGGAGTTTAATATCCATATCTGCCATTAATCAAACTAGGGCTGTAAGTTCCTTACTTAGGCCTAATCAGTGTATAATGGATTATCTACAGGAACTAATAAAAGGTAATTATCTATGCTTTGCAAGTTCCAATTACTGTACTTATATGATCAATTAATTCTTGTAACAGTTTCACAGGTGCAATTTGTGTGACAACATTGGGCTGACTCTGGGCAGAGGCTCAGTGCCTGCCTGGCTGCAGGGACGCCAGCAGGGATGGCTTAAAGCTGAAGGAAGGTGGATTTTAGAGTAGATACTAAAAAGAAATTCTTCCTTGTGAGGGTGGGGAGGCCCTGGCACAGCAAAGCTGTGGCTGCACCATCCCTGGAATTGTCCAAGGCCAGGTTGGACGGAGCTTGGAGCAAACTGGGCTGGTGGAAGGTGTCCTTGCCCACGGCATGGGGTGGGACTGGATAAGCTTTAAGGTCCCTTTCAACCCAAACTAGTGTGTGATTATCCTGTGATGTGGAGGGCCGCTGGTGTCAGTGGCAGGGACACCGTCACAGCCTCCACGGCACACCCCGGATTGTCCTGGTTCCCGCACCGGGAAAAACCACCTCCACTCAGAGAGCTGAGGGACAACAAAGGGCTGCCCTTCACAGACTTCCAGCCACTCCTGGTGGTCCTGCCCCAGCAGGATCCCCTCTGCCCTGTGCTGTTCCCTCCCTGAAGCAGCAGAGCCGTGCGGGTTCAGCAGCCGCTCAGCCCCGGCCGTCGCTGCACGTCCCAGGGGACGTTGCCCCGGTGTCAGCATCACCTCGGGGACCCCCTCTGCTCCCTTCCCATGCCCCAGCCCACCCAGCACAGCCAGCAGAGCCAGCTGGCTCCACTCATCTTCTCCTGTCTGTCCTCGGGTCCCTTGCACTGGCTTGCAGAGTCATTGGAGGGTCCTGAAGAAGGAGGAGAAGGTATTCCAGCAATGTCTGTGCAGTTTTAGGGGTGACTTAAAATTGCAATAAATTTGAGACACTTTACATGTCCACTTGAGGCCCAGCATTGTTGTGGTAATTTGAAGCAGATTGAGGCCAATGGCAGATCTGAGGAGTCTTGCAGGACCCGGGGCTGGAGGAGGAGAGGTGGTGGGGGGTTGAAGGAAAACACCATTTCTGTGACGCTGGTTGGAGCCACGGAGCCAAATCCTCCCAGGCTGACCCTGGGTACGTCTTTGCAATGGTTCAGCCCTGACTCGTGACTCAGCCTCTGGTTCTTCCTTCTCTTTTGGGGGGATTTTTTTAATCCAGTGTCACCTTCTGGTGTCCCCAAGACTATGCTGTGTCGGGGTGTGTTTTGGGTGAAGCTGCTCCCTTGGATTTGGGTCCCAGAGTCAGGTCCTGTCCCTGAGGTGGCCTTAGTGGGACATGGGGAAGTGTCACCTTATCCCTGCCCACAGGGTTTGGATATTGAACCAACCCCTCCTTGGGATCCAAGGCCCAAAGGTGTTGGGGAAGATATTCAGTGGGTTGAACGAAGTTCTCTCAATATCTGTTCCAGGTGGTCCTTCCTGTTTGGTTTGATTTCAGCCTTTGCAGAGGGAGTTTCACGCAAAGGAGCAGAAACAAGAAATTGTTTTGATACAAAACATGTTTGGTTTTTGTTTGGTTGGGTTTTTTTGTTTTGTTTTTGTTTTTTTTTTTTAACTGTCGACATGAGATCTTTTGAGAATTTCCATTGTTGCTTCCCCCCAAACATGAAATGAATTCATCTGTGTAAGTCCTTTTTCTGGGAACAGTCCTGGTTTAATTGACATTTTTGTTAACAAGGAAAAAACCAAACCCACAAAAAGAAAAAAAACACAAAAAGGAAAAACCAACTCCCCCCAAGCCTTTCTATTTAAAAAAGAAACTCCCCTCCCAGCTCTCCCAGTGACCATGATACAACCACTGCTTTGTTCCCGGCATGGTTGATGTTCCCAGCTTGCTCCAAGCTGCTCTGCTGGACAGGGCCAGAGGGGAAGGGGCTGTTTCCTTCTCTCTGCTCCTGAATGAGCTCTGGGACATAATGGCATGATGCAAGAGGGCTGTTTGCTGGAGGAGCACGTCTCTGTGGTGGCCACAGCTGCCTGGGTTGCTGTGAGTGCTGCGTTTTGGGGGCTTTGGCCGTTCCTGCAGCTCCAGCGAGTCACGGGATGGGGAGGTGGGTGCTGGCCACTGGAACAGCACACCTGAGCACACATGGGACATTCACCTAAGAGCTGGACTTGTCAGTCCTTGTGAGTCCCTTCCAAATCAGGATATTCTATAACTCCTGTCTGTAAAATGATGCTGAGGACAGGAACCAGCTCTCAGTGCAGCCCAGCTGCCCCAACCCAGCCCCCTGCCCGTCGCTGCAGGGCTGTCCCCAGCCCTGTGCTGTCCTTCTGCACTGATCCTGCACCCAACAGCTGCTCTAAGCTCCTGGCCTCACCCACCACTTCCTTCACTTTGGTTTTCCAAGCCTTGGCCATGTGTCCAGCCCCACCAGTGCACCACGAGGAGGAAGCTCTCTTCGTGCTGCTGGGAGATGCTGCCACATGCAGCTCTTGCAGTGCCAGGCCCCTGCACCAGCCTTTCCACAGCTGTTTTTTGATTATTTTCTTTCTTTTGTTTCTTTTCTCCTTCCCCCATCCCCTCCCCTTTTCCCAAGCAAGCCACCACAGGCTCCTTCAAACATTCCCCTGAAGACTGTTCTCCCACATGTCTGCAGTGCTGAAACTCCCATTGCCCCATCCCAACCTTCTGTGCCTCCTTTCTTTTCATGGGCTGTAGGGACCAAGTCTGGGCATGTCAAATCCCATTCGGTACAGTCTCCTACCTTTGATTCCACCTTTCCCTTTCCCTGTGCAGACGTGACTCACTGCCTGTGGATGTGCTGGTGTCGTGCATGGCTGTGAGGTTTGTGGACAGCAGAGGGTTTCAGAGCTTGACACCCACCCTCTGGCTGCCTCTGGCTGGTTTACACCTTTCTGGCACAACTCATCTTGCACTAAATTTCAAAATGAGCTTGACAGCGAGGTAGCAGGGTCAGGTGGTGATGCTGGCCAGGGGGCTTGGAGTCCTGGCAGGAGTGCTGGGCTCGTCTGTGGGTTCCTGGGAGCAGGAAGGCAGGGGTGCTGTGCCCCAGCCTAGCTGGCTGACAGACCCCTCCAGATTCTGTTCTGTGTAGATGGTTACAGTGAGAACAGTTGAGTGCATTAGTTTAATACTTCAGATTGCACTAATCATAGGTCTTGTTTGATAAAAACCCAATCAACCTTATTTGATGGTATTTGTGAAGTGTGGTTTTGCAGAGTTGATGGTTTTGGCACGTGTAGAGTATGACCAGTACAGATCACGTTGGAAAATGCCACCCTTGGTGACAGGGAATTGTTGCTGAAGAGCTGCTTGGCAGCAGGGAAGGCCAATAGCTGTTTGTCTGGATTAGGAAGCGTGTGGTTTGGCAAAGCCTGGCTTAGCGAGGGCCGATGCAGATAGACACGTGTTTACAGACCATCTTTGTGTTTGTTTGCTCACTTTGTTTTAATTTGAAACTCAAGCCTCTTCCCTGTGGTTAGATCCTCCCAGCTAAGCAAGCCTTAGCATAGAGAAGTTGCTTAAGGAAGAGAAAGGATGCTGGATGCGGTGTGAAGTGAGAGCGACCGCTGTTGCCGCAAACGCTTCCCGACCTCTGGCAGCAAAACCATCGGGGGTTTTTTGCTCAGTTCCCTCTCTTCATCCCCTTTTCCAGAGCTTTATTTTCTAAGCCAACATTGCAAGTTTTATTATAATAATGCTTATTGTTGAAACAGTGCCAGAGGTGTGCACAGTGCTTTGCAAACACCAGGGAAGAAAAACTCAGAGGAGTTTTTGCTCTGATTTAGGTGGTTGTAGTAGAAGTAATTAAGGCTGAGAAGGATGGGCAGCACTGCAGAGCAGTGTCAGAGCAGCAAGGCAGAGAGACCAGCTTTGAGCAAAGTCCTTATGCTGTCTTTAACCTGGGACTAGGAATGCTGAGCTTTAGGAAGGTGGGGAATAGGAGAATCATCAGCTCTGCCACGCCAGGTGAAGCCATTGCTCCCTCAGACACAGCTCTTGTGCCAAGGGCGAGATCACAGGGCTTCAAAAAGGAAAGGGAAAAACAATCATGGACTTGTGGCACCCGGTAATGCACTGACCCAATTGTGCACTGCTGTGTAAGGGGAGAGAAATTCCTTCCTGACCCTTGTACTCATCAGCCCATGCCCTGAAGCATGAGATTTGATTTTCTTTATCTGGCTTTCTATAATTGCAGATGTCGTGTTTGGTACTCCCCGTATCCCACCCCTTGGAAGCAGCATCTGCTGCATTTAACTCAATGGACCTTTTCCTCTGGGAGTTCGATCCTGAATCGTTGCTGGGAAGTGCCTGGAAGGAAGGAAGGAAGGAGAGCTGGTTCCATCAACCTTCCCAGCACTTGGGGGTTTTCCCAAGCTGGTTGCTCAGCTGGGGTGGGCAGGTGTCCCCCAGCATCATGGCATGTTCTCCCCATTGCCATGGACAGGCTCTGAAATACTCAGGATTTCTGTGGGTGCCTTGGCAGGGGCTGGGTCGGCAGAGCCCTTCCTGAAAGAGTTAAAGGCTCTTGCCCCTTCCAGCCTGGGGAAGTGGAATTAGTCACAGCCCTCAGGAGAAGTGCTGGCCAGGTTATAAAAATGACAAATGAGCACAAATCAATAATGAAGTTAGTGTTTTCTGGGAATGCCAGACACGAATGGAAAAATACATCAGCACGGGTGGTGGGCGCCGTGATGTACAGGATGAGCTGCCCTCGTGTGCATCCCTGGAATGTCCCTTTCTCCCTCCCGTCACACTTGAGTCTTTCCAGCCCTGGGAAAAGCCGGGGTGGTGCTGCACACCAGCACCTCCCTGGGATTTTTGGTTCCCTGTGGAGCTCCCACTGGGTGCTCCTTCAGTGTGAGGCACTGAGGAGGCAGCTCTGGGATACTGGCGATTTGGGATTGCAGATAGTGCCACCGGGGAAGCTGACTGGCTAATTAATCTTCAGGATACAGGGTAGCATTCCCACAGCAAAAAGGTAGCATTGGAGGCCACATTTTCCTTTTCCAAAGGGACTTGGGCATGTCTGGAAAGGAAACAGCCTTCTAATTAGATGGCTTGAAAATCTTTACCGTTGCTCGTTACAAATACATTAATCAGCCCATATTGAAAGAACCACACTGCAAAAATGACATTATTCTGATTATTATTATTTATGGTTTAGATATGAATGAGTTTAATCCCTTCCTAGCCTGGGCTGGGTTCAGAGAGTGACCCAACATCCCAGTGCTGCTTCTTGGCCCCAGTATCACCTGGGTTTGCTGCAGCCATAAACCTGCTTGGGATGTCTTGGGAATTTTCAGCAGTGCTTTAAGATGGGCAGCTTTAAAATGTGTAAGAGAGGGGAAAAAAGGGTCCAGGGATGTGAACAGGAGGTGGGAGTGAGAGGGCTGGGACCTGGCAGAGGTCACAGTGCAGGGAGGGAATGGTGAAGGTTGCAGTGGAGGTGGGGGCTGGGGGAGCAGGAGGGATTCCAGTGGCTTTGGAAGAACAATGCTGTGTCTGCACAGGGTTTCTGGGTTGGTGGCTTTCTCAGGGTATTAACACCTTTTTATAATTAATATAAACTTCCTTGATCAGCCTTCCAAATGTCCTGGATTCCAGTTGCGTGCCTGGACTGGGTGTCCTGCTTCCTCCTGTGTGATGTGGTATCTCTTGGAGGCAATGCCTGGTACCCAGAGCTCTGTCCCAGCCTGGCCCTGCACTGTCCCAGCTCCCTCCTGCTCATGGGTGCCATGCAGAGCCTGAGGGATGGGTGTGAAAATGCAGATATTGATCCACGATGGTTCTTCCACCCCAGTGGTGACCTTGGTGACAAGTAACTACCCAGATCCTGAGGAAAGTGAGCTGTCAAAGAGAAGGAATTGATGGAGGCTGAGGGTGATGGATGTCTGGGAAGAACTCTGTGGGGAAACTCTTGTTTCACTAAGGAAGTTGATAATTTGGGATTCTTATGCTGCTCATTTTCAAGGTGTTGTCTTCATCACCAGTTTTCTGGTTGGAAATAGAGGACCCAGTGTCGGCAGCCTTGTGTTTCCTCCTCCTCCTCAGCTGACCTTACAGTGCTGCTGAGGTCTCACCGGCCTCCAGGCCAGCTCTGTACAGGATGGGGAATCCAGAGCATGTTCCAAAGTGGACCCAAAGCACCAAGACACCCCAAGAGCTCAGCAAACTTAAAAAACTCCCAGCAAACCAAGCCCAGCTCCCCCACCGCGTGCTTGGATGGAGCGAAGCAGTAGTGGGGAGTGAAGGTTTCCCATTCCCTCTTTGCTGTCAGCTGAATTCGCCTCTGGGAGGGAAAAAGTGTGCAGAGCCCTGTGGGAATGAGATGGACCTCAGAGCATCTGCCTGAGGCACATCAACACGAGCTGCAGCACATCCAGGCTCTTGCCATGGCCACAGCTCCATCGCTGCTGCTGCTGCAAGGAAACCTTCCTGCCTTGGGTCCTGGCCAGTGCTGAGAGCTCTGCCCCACGTCCCCTGAGCACACCATGGCACTGCTCCAGCCCCCAGGGTAAAGTGGTGGCTTCCACTCCGAGTTAATCATCTGCCAGTGAACGCTGCGGGGGTGTATCTGAATTCCTCGCTCCTATGGACACGCTGTCGTGTGTGTGCTCGGTTGTCGTGCTCTCGCCCCGAGCTGCTACACCAAATGTTTTGCAACAAAAAACCCCAAACCACATGAAAGCAGTCGAGTTTCATATTTCATTGTAACCCAAAATTCAGGTTTGCCAAGAGTTTCAGTCGTTTTATGAACCTTTCCCATGAACCTCCAGCGAAGGCCGTCGTTTAGCTTGGTTTTGATGAAAAGTCAGGTGTGACCTGGGTGCTTTTGAGGTTTATGCAAACGTAAAATTCGAAGGGGTTTTGAGAGGAAGGAAGAAGGGAACCCAGACACATGTCAGAGCAGTGTTTGCAGGGAGCCCTGTGCACATCTGAGGCCAGTCTAATTCCTGGAGGGCCAGGGACGCTGACACCCACATTCTTTGCGCCGGGGGATTTTCTCGGGGGTGCTTTGGACCAACTCTGCAGCATCACCCCCAAACCAGCTGCTACAATTTGATAAACCACGGTGCTCTGAGCATTGTGGCTCCAGACACCAACCCAAGGCCCTTGTGGCAGCATATCCCACTGCTGGGGCTGCTCTGGAGTGGTGGTGGGTGATCCCGGGCTTTGCTCTCGGTGTTGCTTCAAGAAAAGCTCAGTGCAGGTCTGCGATGTGCAACGAGAGCTCCTGAGCCAAACAATAAACGCCGGGTCCCGCGGGGTGGGGATGGGGCTCCTTCCGAACCACGCCTGGCTCACACCCAGTCCTGCCTCTGCATTCTGTGTGTTATGATATCCACCCGCGGATTGCTTTTTCGGCAGTGCCGTCTTGCCTTTCTCCAGCAATTTCCTGAAATAACGTTGGGGAAATGTGAAAATCTTGAACTTTTGAACCTCCCCGGAGGACGGCGTGCAGGAGGAGGGGACGCCCGCCTTCTCCCTGACGTTTATTTTGGCTACAGAGCCTGGGGATGGGGAGGAGGGGGCTCTGGCGGGCTGAGGAGCCGGATCAGCGCTGCCCCTTATTAATTAATGGCTTTCTTGTCGCTGGGTCACGGAGGCGAGGAAGGCAGAGGAAGTTTTCTTTTGCTCGCAGATGCCGGGGAGAAGGGGAATGCCTGGGCTGGGTGGCGAGGGCAGGGGGTGACACATGGGGGTGATGGATGGGACCTTGGCTTCTTGGCTGGGCTCTGGACATGGGCAGCTTGCACCGGTGAGGAAGAGAGAGGGGAAGGGGGGATACGCTGCGCCTGGAAAGTACTTTTCCCTCTGATGAACTTCAGAGGCGTATAAATCACTGCCAGGCTGCAGCTGCGGAGCATGTGACGCTGGCAAATTAATGGTCCTTCGGAAAACGCCGGCATCACGATCCCCTCCTCGCCTCTTAAAGGCACAGCCGGAGGCCAGGCTGGTCCCAGGCTGAGGACTGGGGGCTCCTCTTGGTCTGGGGGAGCCTCGGGGTCCTGCCAGCCCCTGGGTGAGCTGGGGCTGGGTGTGCCTGTGGAGATAACCCGGTGCGAGGGCCACTCGATGCTCTCAGTGGTGTTACAGTTTTGCGTGGTGCAGCTCAATCCGAGGTGCGAAGCTCTCCGTGGTGCAGCTCAATCCGTGGTGCAGCTCAGTCCACAGTGGGCTCCTGCTCTGCTGCCTGTGGACAAACAGGAGCAAGGTGGTCCTGGGGGTGTTGTTGCTTCCAAGGTGCCTGGTGGGAGCTCCTGGTCTTTGTGCAGTAGTTCCTCTGTGCTGTGGTCTCGCCCACTGGAGCTTTTAGCAGAGCAGTGACTTGTGGAGGATGGAGACACATCCAGGGCATGCCAAAACCTTATGACTGGAGTGTTGAATTTGCAGAGGAGATGGGCATCATGCCAGGGGGCTGACCACCTGCCTGGGGCAGCAGGTTGCCAAGTGCCATAGCAGAGGACATAGAATATCTTTCTCACCATGGCACTGAGGCCACCACATGCCAGGGTAGGGAATTCAGAGCCAGCTTGTGCAAACCTCACAGGCAGAATTCTGTAGGGTAGTGGGAGATTCTCTCTTTCACTGTGGGTCACCTGGGCCACCACCTGACTCTCAGCCCACTGCCTTCCCGCACCACACCATCCTGCTTTTCTTCCTCTGTCTTGCTCTTTAAAGCAAAGGAGAGGAGGAGAATCCAGCACTGCAACTCCTGCCCAGCGCTGCTGGAATGTGGGAGGGGGAGGGAGGAGAGCCACCAGCTGAACAGTTAAAAATTACTGAATACTTCCCTAATATAATTAGGTTTCCATGCAGGCAATTGCCTTAATTGCCAGAGGGATGTGGGGCAGTGGTGGGGGGAGCCAGCCTGGGCTCTCCCTGCGCTGCTGCTCTGCTCAGTGTCTCACACGTTCCACTCCAGCTGCTCCAAGGGCCTTGTGGGGGGACGTTGTCTCAGTGATGCCCCAGTAAGGATTTGTCCCAGGCTGAGAGTAAAGTAGATGAAAGCATTTTGTGAACACTGTGGGGCTCGTGGGGGGCTTGTCAAGACCCCTGTCATCCCCCTTGGCTGGGTTTGCTGGGAGATGGGACATGCTGCAGTTTAAATTGCTCTTTATTTCCTAAGTGCTGTTGGAGCTGGGAAGGTTAGGCAGGCAAAAAGAACCAGAGCCCACTCGGTGATTTACGTGGTAAAGGAGATAAGTGGGGATTTAAGGAGAAGGGAATACATAATTGAGACGAACGTGTAATATGAGCACGGGTCCAAACAGAGAGATTGTAATCAGAAGTGTTAGGAGAAGCTGAGGTTTATTAATGAAACGTCTCATCTATTTGTCAGCTGAAGAGGAACAGCCTTTCCCAGCAGCTGGAGGTGGAGGGGGTGGACGGGGGGATCGCTCTCGGCGTTCCTGCTGCTGGTGCAGGGATCGAGGCTGCCATCCTCCTGCCCATGTGGATGGTGCTTGGGCAGAGGGTTGGAGGCAAAAAGGAAGTGTGGGGTTTCTGGGAAGCTGGATATTGTTGTTTTCATGGCTGTAATATGCCCTCGAAGTCAGGAGCTGGTGGACTGATCAGTGAGAGCTGCCCGAGGGAGGGCTCATTGGAGCCTTCCCCAGAGCCCTTCGTCTTCATCACTGCTCTCCCTGATCGCAGTGTCTGGCTCCCTGCAGGCCCCTCATCTGGCTGCTGCCTGGTGGCAATGCCCAGGCACATCTGGGCACTGCTGCTGCCCCTGTCCCGCAGCCGTGTTGGCTCCCAGAGCTGTGGGGTTGGCTTGGACAAACCCCTCTTTCATAGCCTGGAGGCTGCAGTTGGGTGCAAATTCATCTCATCCAGGAGCACTGGGAGCTGTGTGGAGAGAATGGACCACCCTGCTCCATGGTCTTTACTCTCACTGGTTTTCAGGAGCCAAATGACTGGAATTCCTCTGGTTTGCCACTGTTGTGTGGTTTGGAGGTTCTGTAGCATGGCTCACCAAAGGACTGTTCTTGTGGTGACACCGTGACAGCGCGGTGGGCAGCCACCCTGTTTCATCCCACGCTCACTTTTCATCCTGCCCCAGCAATGCCATTGGGGCTCCTCCATCCCTTGGGGTTCCTCAGGCAGGAGGACAAGGCTGGTGGCGTCTGAGGGGTTAACCCAGAGCTGTACTGAGCTCTGGCAGGGAAAGACTCTGACTGTCCGTGAAGGCAACATTTTTGTGAGGGTCCTTCCCAGGCCCTGGCAGTTATCTGTGGGCTGACAGAACTCCTGGAACGCTGAGACCAGCTGGACATTGACCCATCCGTGCCGAGCTCAATTAGCTGACACTATCTGATTGGACTTGGCACAACCTAATTAGCTTTGGACTCGAACCAGAAACTTAAACCCAAAGGCAGCTTGCAGGCAGCCCATCCTTTGCTGCAGCTTGCCTGGGGGAGGGAAAAGTTTTCCCCAACCTCCTCTCTGGCTTGGGAAGGGGGAGCAACCCACCAGCCCTGCCTGCCCATCCCTGTGGCCACACAGCTGGTGTGGAAGGGGCTTAAACCTTCCCTCCTGTGTTGCTGAGCCCCAGTGGGGGTCACACAAGACCAAAGGCAG
Organism: Formicarius rufipectus; assembly: GCA_013399695.1. NCBI lineage: Eukaryota > Metazoa > Chordata > Aves > Passeriformes > Formicariidae > Formicarius > Formicarius rufipectus. The sequence goes on from VXAU01003810.1 coordinate 672,072, forward strand.
CTCCTTTCTCTTGGAAAAAAGTGCATGCTGTGTAGTTTCCAAAGGGAACTTGCTTTTATGGGAGGGAACCTGGCTCTGGCAGTTGCCTTCCCTGTCTTGCCAGGCACCTTCCTGGGTAGGCACCCAGTTCTCAGGCTCCTTCTCCTGGACCTCCAGCTGCTGTGCACAAAGTGGGTGGTTTGTCCCTGAGGGAACTGGCTCACTCCAGAGCGTTCTCCAGTCCTCAGTGGAGATGTGGAGGAGGAGCTGAGATGAGGAGGGGTGGCTGTTTTGAGACCCTGGGATCCTTTGCCCATCTGTGTTTCCAGCTCTGTAACAATTAAAGCACAAAAATGCTGGTGAGAAGGGACCTTCAGGGATCTGTTGACCAACCTACTGCCAACTACGGTTCTGAGAGGTGGGCATTTCTTCAAGGAGACTTGGAAAACAGTTCCCATGGGCTGCCCTTGTGCAGTTCCCAGCAGTGAAGCCCTTGGAGCGATGGCTCATCCCGCTTGGATGCTCATGAGATGTCTCCTGACCAGATGACATCTCGTGCCTGAGCCAGGCTTGCTTGGTCTCAACTGAGAGATGGGAAGACCCACATAGCCTTGCCACCATCCAGAGTCCCCTAAGGAAAACTACCACAAGGGTTTCCCTGGAAAGCTGTTTTTCTGGAAAGCCAGTTTGGGGGTGTTGCCTGTTCCTGGTGGTGGTGTGGCCAGTGGCAGCCCAGCTTTGGCATGTTGGGCTGCCAGCTGCACCCTGGTGGTGAGCACCAGCACCAGCCACGCTGGATCAGTTAAAGCCCATTATGCCAAGTGAATGACTGTAATTATCTCAAATCTGGATTAATGTGCACGCACAGCACCGTAATATAATCCGTCTGGCTGGTGGTTTCCAGGCCGTTGTTCCTGGGAGCCAGACGGAGGAAGGAATCCACAATACATGGCTGTGTCCTCCTCCTTTCAACTCCTGCTGCTGTCTCAGGCCCTGAGGATGGAGCTTGTCCCATCACACGGGTCCTGTAGAACTTCTTAAAGCCATGTGGGCTGGTGGTTGCTCTCAGCACTGACCACAGACTGGAGCAGAAGAGCAGCTGGGAGGTGTGGGGGTGCAGTAATTCCTGCCTGTGCCTCTGGGCATTCCCCCAAATCAGCAAAACAACAATAGATGTGGCACATCCCTTGCTGTCCTGGAGCTCTGCACATCCAGGGCCCATTAACAAGTGGGGAATACATGTTTTAGCCCATGGATCTCAAAGTTGGTGGCTGGGAGAGCTGCTGGGCTGCTGCCACTCCTGGTCTTTAGGATTCGGCTCATCCCAGATCTCCTGGAGGGAGAATATGGGGAGCTGAGAGCTCCCATTTCCCAGATGTCTCATTTTCTGCTTCATTGCATCCTTTTGGCTACTTCTTTCTCTGCCTGCTTTGGAGAGGGCTATTTCAGGGCTCCAGGCAGTGGGTTCCCCAGGAGAGGAGAGCTTAGCTCCAGGTCTGAGGCCCGTGTCCTCTCCACATCCATCCTCCTGTTGGATCCAAGTGTTGGGGGCAGTGTGTGGGACCAGCTGGGGCAGTGGGGCACCACCTGCTCATGGTTCTCTGCTGGGCCCTGCACGTGCCACATGTGTGGCTCATTTCTGGGTGGTCCTGGGGGATCTTTGGTGTGAATCTTCGGTTCTTCCTTCTGCTGGAATGAACCTAATGCTTCTGAGCTCCCCACATGTCTCACTGGGTTCTGCTTGGGTTTTCATAGCTCAGAGCCCAGCACCCCCTCAAGGGCAATTAGATCACTTCCAATTTGCCCATAAGCCCATAAAACTGCAATTGAATGTAATTAAAAGGCCATAATGAGCTCCAGCAACCTGTGGGACCATTGTGCTTTTGCTCTCACCGTGCTCTTTTTGGAGAACAGGATGGAGTCAGCGAGGCTGAGAAGGTCAGTGGTTGCTGGGGGGCGTGAGGAGCTCCAAGCAGAGCTCCCTCATTCCCAGGACAGGATGGGCAGGCGTTGGGAAGCACCCAGGTGCCACCACCATCATGTCCCCACATTGGTGATGCCCATCTGGGAAAGCTAAAAGGACCCCTGAGTGCAGTCCTCTGTGTTTGTGGAGCAGGAGGAGAATCTTCCCCTCTGCTTTGCTGCTCTTTTGGCTTCACCAGTGCTCTTTGGAGGCTGGAAGGGGACCAGCAGGTACAAATTCCCTCTTGGCCTGCTACCTATGTCGAGGAAAGCTTAGTGACAGGGGACAATTGCAGCAGTGGTGGCTGAGCCCTTGTGCTGTGTGTCCCCCATACCTCCCTTTTGGGGGTGCGTGAGGACACCCAAGAAGATGGAGAAATGCAACCTCAAGCAGGGTTTGTTCACGCTGCTCCTAGCTGCCACATTTAGTGCAGAGAGCTGGGCTAGGGGTCATCTGTCCCCCATCCCAGAGCCTGGAAGCTCAGGTCTTGGAGGGGACAGTGAGTTCCCACTCGGAGCTGCTTGTGCCAGCAAGGGCAGTGGTTCCAGAGAGCCACCACGTGGAGCCCTTCAGCAGCCGGGGAGCCCTGGCAGCCCCACTACACTGCCCCTATTATTGCCTGTCCCTGCCGCGGGTTCCCAGCCAGTAAATTAGGGGCACTCGCTGCGCCGCTGACAGCAGAACAGAGCACATTGTGAGAGCAGGGACAGCGCCGGCCCTTGAGGGGTGAAATAGGAGCCTGTAATTTCTCAGCGCTGTTGTGACATCTTTGCACAAGCGTGTGATTGAGTCACATTTGCTTTATCAGCAGAATCCTTGTTTGCCTGGGTGCACCCTCCCCCTCCACCCACTGCTGCCAGGCTGGGGGACACAGTGCTGCCCGCTGCCCTCCCCCTGGCCTTCCCTGCTCTCCGAGGGGCTCCTCACACTTTCCATATGTCCTGCTCGCTCACGCTTCCTGCTTTTCCCTTCTCCACCCCCTGCCCCAGCTCCTTCTCCTCCTGCTGCAGGGGCTTGGAGGCTGCAAACCAAGGCAAACATGGGTGGGGGTCCTCCACAGGAGGGGGAGATGATTTGGGATGGGGGTCCCCGTGGGGTGGGAAGCCAGGAGTGCTGGAGGAAGAGGCATTTGCAAGCGTTTCCTTCCCTGCCACGGTGGTTGGAGAGGGGAGCAGCTTCTGGAAAATTCCTCTTTTGAGTCCTTCCCCCTCGGAGATGGGAGTAGCCCCCAAAGCCTTCCAGCTCTGCCAGTGGCTTTACTTTTACAGGGCTGCAGAGAGGGTGGGAGGGTGTTTTAAGGCGAAAAGTACAAAATAAGCCCCTGTGCTGGAGCTGAGCCTGCTTGCTCAGCCCTGTCGTGGGGGCTGTGACTCCCCTGAACACACGTGTCCTCAGCAGGGTTCCCCTCTCCTTCATGCCACCTGTGAAGCATCAGCCACAAGCATCCTGTTTCTGGTGTGGATCCTGTGGTGGGGGGATCTGCAGACCTCTGGGCAGCCAGGCCCTGGCAGCTGATGGGGTGGGTTAGGGCTGAGTGTCTCCCATAAGTGACCCTGTGGTGCTTTGAGCCAGATTGCCAAAAAATGGGAACACTGCTTAGCGTGTGATGCAGGTTGCCTGGGAGAGGCTCCCAAATGCCACCCAGGACTTGCCAACCTGTGATCACACCATGGCCCTTCCTTGGGGCACTGGGAAGGGCTGAGTTTTGTGCAAAGGAGAAAATAAAATAGGATAGAGAGGGAGAACAGGTGTTGGAGCTGCAGGGACAGAGGTGACCCAGCTCTGCTCCGTGGGATAGGGATGCTGCCAACTCCTTGGAGTGCTGCTGTAAGGTTTGGAGTGAGTGCCACTTTGGGGAGCCCCCGTGGCTCGGCAGTGGGATGCTTTTGCACTTCTTCTTCCCCTTCATCTTGTGGGAAGAGAGCAGAGGTTTCCTGGGTGGTGCAGCACTCTCTGGCTGAGAAGGGAGAGGTTGGTGTGCAGAGCGCGGTGGGAAAGCTGCTCGTGGGCACCGTCGTCTCATGCCACGGTCCATCAACCCGTGAGGTGAAATGCTGGCAGGAGGCAGCAGCGAACGCCTGCAAGGGGCCAGGCTGGCAGCACGCAGAGGGTGCTGCTGGATTTCCTGCTGCCAAGGGAAACTCCTGGAAGGGCTTTAGCATGAAGCCCCAAAACACATCTCTGCTCCCTGCTGGGTTTGGTGGCGGTGCCGAGCGGTCCTGACAGAGGGTTTCGGGTGGGAGCAGGGAACCAGAGGTGAGAAGCTGTGTGGCTTTGAGGTTTTAGTTTGGTCAAAGTGAAACCTGCTGGGAGGAGGAACCCACCCGGAGCAGAGAGCAGCAGAAACTGAGTTTTTCGAGCAGGTTGAACCACTGCAGCATCACCTGGTGCTTCCTGGGGGATGAGGCTGAGTGTGGCTTAAGGAACACTCCCAAACCTCAGAGCAGGTTCCCAAAGAGAAACTGCACGTGATGGTCTTTAAATGCCTGCAAAAAAAGACAGGTTTCTGTGTGCTGTCTCCTGTGCAGACTTTGGAGAGTCTGAGAGGGATGTTCTCAGGTTTGTTCTTTTGTACTCAAGTTTAGAAATGTGAAAAGAAACATCAATTCCAGATACTTTTTGGTGAAATCAGAGCTACTCAACACACTTGACTGTGCTCCTACATCCTTTTGCCTGTAGCCGTGGAAGCAAAACTCAGGAGGGATCCTCTCAAGTCTTGGGTGCCCATTCCCAGGGATGTCCCTATGTGCCTGGCACCTGGGTGATTAAAGAGGATCAGCTGCCTATCCTGTCTGGGAAAGTGCTATGAATGCAGCTTAAAGTGCTTGGGTCACAGGATGCTGCTTGTTTTTTGGACCCGTGTGTGATTTTCTGGGATAACAGCCACACTGCACTATACAAGTCATCACCCTGAGTTTGCCCGAGTCCATCCTTGGAATGGGAAGAGACAGTTCTTGCTCCATCCTTGCTTCAGTTCTCAGCTGTGCTGATATAAATTGAGAGCAAACTTACTCAAGATTGTAGGCCAGGGGCTATTTAAATTCATCACCGAGTTTGTGATCAGGACAAAAGTGAGGACCTGACCTCTTGTGGTCACAGTATTACCATGGCAATTTTCCCATGAAAACTGCAGTCAAACCCTGCCCACTCTGTGCCTGTTGCTCCCCTCATCCCACTGTTTGCCACCAGTGCCTTTCTTTGCTTGGTAAGGCGAGAGGAAGGGAGGGGGAAACCTCCATCATTTGAGGTGCCTTGGCTGGAAAGCGTATGAGATTTCTGAGGAATAAGAAATTGTGAGGAATGAGAGCAAAAGGACACTGATTTTCACTACTGAGTTCGTTTAGGTTTAGTCACATAAAGGGAACAGTGCTCGTGGGCTCGGGGTGCTGTATTGACATGCAGATCCACGTGCATTTGAGTGTCAGTTTGGAACCTGCTCACCACCAAAGTGACACTGGAGAACAGAGGAGGAGGAAGTTTCCCAAAGCCTGATCTGAGTTCCTGGTCCCACTCCCCTCCCAGTGTGGCCCCACAGCACTGCAAAGCCCTACTGTGGAGGGCTGGCTTAAGGAAGGGAGTGGCAACCCAAATTTAGGATTTCCTGCTGTTTAATACCCAGAATTGATTTGCTTTCTGATTAAGGAGGAAGAGGTGCCGAGGGAAAAAAAAAAAGGAAAAAAAAAAAAGCGGAAGCCAGAGGTTGTGGGTGCCTTTCCAAATCTCAGCTGATGCTGGGACAGGCTCATGGTGTGTTCCCACCAGGATGACTCCCTGAGCCCTGGGGTGTCTGCAGGCCCCTCTGATCCCACCCAGATGGGCTGTGGGCTGTCCTGTGGCCCCAACTCTTCTCAGCTGCAGAAAAACACGGCTTGGGGAGTCTGTTTGTGCCTTGAAATACGTGTTTTTTTTAACTTCCCCTCTCGCAGGAGCTGACTGCAGAGCCATTGAGCTGCTGAGGAAACTCCCTGGATATGCCAGAAAAGGTTTTCCAGCAGAGCTAGGTCACTGTAGTTTTACTGGCAAAGCCTCTTAAGCATAAATGAAGATTATTCTGGGGAAAGCTTATGCTGGTACAGTTTATTCCGGTACAAATGAGCTATCCTGGGGGAAAAAAAAAAAGCACCTCTGTGCTGTTGGAATTGTTTCTGCTTTGGGACATTTTGTGGTCTACAAATGTTAAAATCACAGCCCTTTGTGATACTGTTTGGTCAGCAAAACCTGGTTTAGCTGCTGCAGACGTACCCTGGCCAAGCAGCAGCACTTGGAGTGCCATGCAGTGGGTGACAAAATGCCACAGGGAAGGTTTGCCAGGGCTGGTGGCATTCCAGATGCTTCCAGCAACCACAGCTCCCAGAGGGTCTGACCTGCCCATCTGGGATGCATCCAGCCTTGGATGTTTGCTGGTCCTAATGGGAGGTTTGTGCTGTGGGCCCCACGAGTGACAAGGGAGTGGAAAATAGCAGTGGGGCTGGCCAGGGACATTGGGTACTCGGGTGCACTGGTCTGATGCAAAATGGGGACAAATGTTTTATGAAGAGGGATTTTTCCCTTATTGAAAATTATTAAGAATATTCTTCTGATGTTGATTATGATGATGATGATGATGACAGTAAAGTGTTCTGTCTGTCACAGAGGCAGGCAGGAGGGAAAAAGAACCTCCAGGGAAGGTTGATTCAGCAGTTGAGATGCTACCCTAGATCTTGCAAGAGCCAGGATCTATTCCCAGCTTTGGCTCCCGTTTCCTGTATGACCTTGGTGAAGGGCACAGCAACCTGGGCCAAGTTGCTTCATCGCTGTCTGCTGGAATGGCTCCTGCCTCCTGGGAGGCATTGCTCGCCCCGTGCCTCAGTTTCCCCACCTGGGATGGGAGATCCCAGAGATACCTGCTAAAGACAGGTCTCTGCTGAGGGAAAGGGCAGGGATGAGCATTGTGCCAGCAAAAACAAGACTCGGGCTCCTTATCTGGAGGCCAGATCAGAACCCTCTGGCTCCGGTCTCCGTGTGGTGGTTCCTGTGCCACGGAGCAGAGCTGGGATCACGCACACGGCTCTGTGCAGCCACACAGCACCATCACTTCGAGATGGATCATGTGGCCCTGCCTTAAATGTCATATTCTTTGGGAAAAACTCCCATCCAAATTTTGTGGCTGGCGGGGTCGTTGTTTGGAGGCGGAAAAAGAGCTTCATTGCAAATTCTTCAGCTGCTGATGAGCTCTGGTTTCTGATCTCCCAACTGCCATGGGGCATCTTCTGGGATATGTAGAGGTCGTTGTGCTTAAACAAAGGACACACAGAGAAAATAGCTGCAGTTGATGGGTGTGACAGAGGGGAAATGCTTTCAGAACTTCTTTTTTTCAGTTTAGAAACAGGCACAGTTTATTTTGACCAAGAGATAGTCACACACAACAGCTTTAAATGGCAAAACTCTGCAGGGAAAAAGGAATAGTCTCACACTAGAACTGAAAACGCATTTGGGAAAATGCCTCCTGTGTTTGCTGCAGTCCAAGTGGTGTTCATCCGTTTGGGAATTTATTTGTTTCTATTAAGGATATTTCCTCAGTCTAGGCTTTTTTTCCTTTATAAAGCATTCCTTTTGCATTCAAGGTCTTCTAGGATACTTGTGATGAGGAAGGAGGGTGGACTCCTCATATCCTGTTCCCCACCCACTCCATGTCCCCATCTCCCCACCTCAGTTGTTATATTTTCTCCAAACCCATCTTCCAGCTGGGAACACTCCCCCTTGAGCCAGAGGCTGCCAGCACCTGCCCTGAGTTGCCCAAGTGGACTCTTGATTTTGCTAAGGAATAAAACCCAAACCCTTTTCCATATTTATTGTTTTCGTGGAGGTGAAATGTTTCCTATTGCTGCAGCTCCTCCAGGGGGGTTTTGGAGCAGGGAGTGTTTGGAGGGGCAGTGGAAACATCCTGGTGTCGAGGGAGTTGCTTGAACTGGGCTCTGAGTGATGGTGCTCTGAAGGAGTTCAGGTCTGGTTCAGATTTCAGAGCATGTGGCCAAAGGCTTTGGGTGGAAACACACCCAAACGTGTGCCTGCACCCACATCTCCCTCTTCCATCCTCAATCCTCTCCTTTCATTTTGGTTGTTGCCTGCATTACTCTCCCTGGACCATCCCTCCTGAGTTCCCTCCTGGGTGCTGGGGATCACAGCGTGTGAACAGGAGGGATGAGGGGAGCCAGTGGGCTGTGCAGGGACAGGGAGCTCCCGTGGTACCCCTGGCATGGGGGTTTTGGGAGAGGTGCCGGCCCCACACGTGCTGTGCTTTCTGATGTGCTCGAGTAGGCGTGGGCTGGTCGCCAGTAACCTGCCTGTGACCTCTCCTGCCTTAAGTAGTCAGGATCTTTTAAAAGGAAGGACTGTGCTTGGCTGCCTTTGCTTTGCTGGCAGGTCAAGTGCCTGTTTCCCCTGGCTGGGGATTTGGTGCATCCTTGGAAGGTGTCCATCCATCACTTTGGTTGAGGGTGTTTCTGGGGTCCTTCAAGCCTTCCCCTGGCTGGGGGCCCCTCCCCTGGCACACGCTGCTCTGGAATCAGCTCCTTTCCAGGGTAGCAGTGGGGGCTCTCCAGAACACATCCCAGCTCCCAGCCCTTTAAAAACACCAAAAGCAGAGAGCTGGAAAGCACAGTCCTGCTGTGCTGAACCCCCGGAGCACACCCTGAAGAGCCAAGGAATTTCCTGGGGTTCCTGTTGTGCTGCCTGCACGTCACTCAGCCACGGGTGACGTGGGGGCTGGAGGTTGTTTTGTGTCAACATCCTGTGAGAGCCCATCGAGGCCAGGCCCCCAGGGACAGGGATGCTCCCCTCCACCCTGACCCAGAGATGCTCATGGGGATGGTGGGGGCTGTGATGGGATTCTCGAGGTAGCAGTGAGATTCTGGGTGCAGCAGTGAAATGCCGGGGTCAGTGATGAGATTCTGGGTGCAGAGGTGGGATTTTGGGGGCAGCAGTGGGATGCTGGGGGCAGCAATGCGACTTGGGATGCAGTAATGGGATGCTGGTTCCACGGCTTTGTGCTTCCTCATGCTGGGGTTTCCCCACTGGGATTGGTGATCTCCGGGGAAGATTGCTGGGGCTGGGCTGCTGTGTGTTCAGGGAGTACGTTTCCCACTGTGTAATATTCATGTGCTAATTGCTCCAAAATCCTGGGGAGGCAGCTGACTTCACACAGAAGATGGTATTCTCCAGAATTTAGTTCCCTTTGGGGTCTGTTGCCCAAAACAGTGACCATCACGAACAGCCCCTTGCCCAAGCAGCTGTGCTGGTGCTTCCCCCCTCTCTGGATCTGTTTGCTGGTGTGAGCTGGGGGGTCCCAGTGGGTGTCAGTGTGGGGCAGTGGTGATGCTGGGGGGCCCCTCCAGGCTGCCCATCCGCCCCCACCGCCTTCCGTCCGCCCCTCCTTGCAGCCCCCCCCGGGGGCCACGAGGAGCCAACCCCTTCCTCACCCGGGATTGTTTTGCAAGCAGCGTGACAGGATGAGGAGGAAATGTGCCAGGAATGGCTCCATGTCTCCTCTTGGGAGAACCGAAGTCTATTTATAACCCCCCCCCTTTCCCGCCCCCCTCCTGCCGCTCCCCCGGGACGGCGCAGCCGCTGGGGCTCAGGCAGACACAGTGCTGTGCCTGCAGAGCTGCTCCCACTCCCCACACAGCAGGGCAGGCGTGTTCCTGCTGGCCAACACACCGAGTCACAGACTCATTTAGGTTGGAAAAGACCTCCAAGATCGAGTCCAACCCTTGAGCACACAGGGCACACTCGTGTGGATGGAGGCACAGGCCACATGTGTAGTGCACACACATGCTGTTGCTGCTGAACCACTGCTGCAGCACGTGGGTGCTGCCCTCCGTGTTTTCTACACTTGGCCTGGCTCTGTGAGAAATCCAAATTATCCTGTGGCATGGAGGGCATCAGCTGGAGCGGTGATGCTCAGTCTCTGGCAGAGCTTAGAGCCGGGCAACAGGGTGGGAGTGAAATGGAGGAGGGCACTGATGCCTGCCTCGAGGTAGAAGGTAGAGGTAGAAATGCCACCTTAGTGCTGGCATGGGTATTCCAGCAGAAGGTGGTTTGGGAAGATGGAGGTGCACTGGGAATTTTTGGGGAGGATGAAAAGCAGCCCCTCAACAGGGTGAGGGGCAGGGGGCTGCATCTCAGGGGGCTGCATCTCGGGGGGCTGCATCTCAGGGCTTGCTGTGGTCATGTGTCAGAGCTTGTCCCCGATGGGAGACTCAACCCCATTTCTCTCCTTCTTCTCTTCCAGATTTCTCCAACCAAGTCAATTCCACATCCCTGAACTCTCCCACGAGCCGGGGGCCCATGGCCACGCCATCCCTGCACCCGTCCATCGGGCCGGGCATCGGCTCCTCGCTGGGCTCCCCGGGCCAGCTGCACTCGCCCATCAGCACCCTGAGCTCGCCCATCAATGGCATGGGCCCTCCCTTCTCCGTCATCAGCTCCCCCATGGGCCCGCACTCGATGTCCGTCCCCTCCACGCCCAGCCTGGGATTCGGCACCAGCAGCCCACAGGTGAGGGGGAGGTTAGGGTGGGCTATGAGGGACCAGCACAGCTGGAGTACAGTCATTCCTTGCCTGAGGGTGGAAGGGGAGATGTGACCACCCCTGGGTTACCTAGGAGCTGGTGAGCCACAAAAGAATGTCTGTACCCTGGAATTCTCCCATCCCATCTCTGGAAAGCACCATATACCCTTTGGGGCCAGCTCATGGTCCCAGCAGAATCAGAGAATTGTTAAGGTTGGAAAAGCCCTCTAAGATCATTGAGTCCAGTCATTAACCCAGAATTGCCAAGTCCACCACAAAACCATCTTTCAGTGAAGAAATTGCACAAGCCTTTTGAGCAATTCCAGGGATGGTGATTCCTGCAATCACCCTGTGCATGTGCCTCTTCCAATGCCTGACAACCCTTTCAGTGAAGAAATTTTCCCCAATACCCAATCTAAACCTGGCACAACTTGAGGCTGTTTCCCCTTGTCCTGTCACTTGTACACACCCAGGGGTCCCCTGCCTGCTGCCCGTTCCTCCTTGCAGGGGAAAGATTGGCCTTTGCTGGCAGAAGATTATGAAAAAAACCCTCCAACTAGGGAGAGATAAGCTCTTTTTAAAAATAGCCAGATCGGGGTGCTGGCCAGCCCCTGCCACCTGTTGCTGGCTGCTCGCACGGTATGTGTTTAGTAAAAGGGCAGATTAAGGAATTGGCCACCACCTGCCACTCGCTGTGGGTTTATTTATCCCAGCCCTTCTCTGGGAGTCAAGCACCTGCCAGCACCTTTATTTTTAAATATTGGCCTGATTTATTTCCAGAGATAACAGGTCTTTCTGCATGGGGCTGTGCTGGGTCCCATCCCTAAGGACCCACAGGCAGCTTCCCCTGGATGCAGCATCCCCATGCTGGACAGAGAGGCAGCAGATTTGTTCTGGATGGGCTTTTCCCATGCAGGATTTGGCCCATAGATGTGCCGGGACCTACGCCCTCCTCCCCACTGCAAGAGAATGGGGTGGACACGTCGCCTCCCATGCCGTGGCCGAGGGAAGGGGAACTGAAACGGCGCCTGGGAACGGGCAGTCGGAACAAAATTAGCAGCAGCAGCGCCAAGCCGGTCGGGAAGGAGCGGGGATGGGGAAGAAGGGGGATGTGAGGCAACACGGGGTGAGCCACAAGCGGCGACACGACGGGGAAGGGGCGACGCACCCCCGGCCGTCGATTATAGGGCGCAGGTTGCTTTTGGGGCCGGGGAACCGAAACGAAGCTCGGCGACGGGGCAGGAAGGGGAAGCGAGAGCGGGGTGGGATGATGGTGCCGGCAGCGCCGCGGCTCCCGCCGTGGGCGCGGTGCGAGCGCCCGTCCTCCGTCCGGGGACTTGTCTTAAGTGCTTTTCCTCGAGGTGACAGTTCAGAGGCCTTCAGCCTAATGGCTCCTGCCATCTGCTCCCTGTCTGGACGCATTAGGTCCCCGTCCCCGTCCCCGCAGCGGGCAGAGGCGCCTACCTGTGCCCGCAGAGGAGGAGGGTGATGCGCGGAGGGGAGCGCAGCCCCCGCGACGCTGCACCGGTCGGCAAAGCGCCGGGGTAATGAGGCGTGTGGTCCCCGTCGCCGGGCGGGGATGGCACTGATGGAAGGTGGTTTGAATCAGATGGCAGATGCCACTTGCCATCAGGCCATGCCTCGTCGCCCCTGGAAAGCCAGCAGAGCAGAAGGGCACGCGGTGCGTGAGGTGCGGTGGGTCCCCTCCGCCCCAGCTCCTCCAGGGTGGGGAAGAGCCGTGAGACTCCCAAAAATTTGAGTGCTCTCTCTGTCCCGTCTGGTTCTGTAGAGGTGAGGACCCAGCAGCCCTCAGTGCCGGTGCTGGAGGATGCTCCAGGTGCTCCCACTGAGCTCCCGCCAGCACTGTGAGCTTCCCAGGAGCTTGCATGGTTTCCAAATGCAGCCCTAAAATCAGGGCATGAGGCAGGGGGTCCTGCCGTGGGATCCCAGCACCAAGGGAAGCCTCTAGGCCCCCTCAGGGAGAGGATGCTTGTGCTGAGCAGGGACGAGGTGTGTGAGGCAGGAGTAGTTCATGGTGGTAAGCAGGGTCCCAGCCACACTGCGGGGTCTAGACCCGGCAACTCTGCACCTTACTGGGATTTAACATATTATTTAAACCCTCTTACCTGAAAATTCTGGGAAAACGGGGGGAAAAGTGCAGGATTTTCAGTAAGAGCTGTAAGGGAGGGACGTTGCATGCAGTTCGCAGGGCTGTGTGGCACAGCCGCCCCAGGCATCGCTGGCAGCAGCTCAGGGCGCCCGGGGGCGAGCGGGGAGAGATCAGACACGGGATTAGGCTTTTCCAGAGCCGCCGTCTGCCTTTGCACAATGCTCTTTGTGAGGGTGCCTGGGGGACCGGAGGAGGGGTGGGATTTCTTGGTTTTTTTTTTTTGGATGGGAGGAGGAAAAAAGCTCTGCTTGTCCGAAGGGACGGGATTCGGTCCCTGGTGCCATGAGCTGAGGAGGGAAGGGAAGGAGCCAAGAGGTTCTGGCATCACGGGGGAAGAAAAGCACTGGTTCCTCCTGCGTCCCCAGTCTCTGGCTGAGCTGGAGCCGTGCTGTCCCGGAGCAAAAGTGCAGTGCCAAGGCGAGGGGCTGCTGCCTGCCCCTCTGCCCCCTCCCTGCCTGCACGTGCTGCTGGTTTCTGCTGGGGAAGGCAGGGGCAGGCGCTGTGGGAACCCCGGGGTGCACGTGGTGCCTCTGCTGAGGTTTCGGGCCAGCGCTGGGAGAGGAACCGATGACTTCCCCCACCCCAACCCGGGGCTGACTCAGCTCTGACAAGTTGATGCACAGGGCCACGGAAGGTCACAGGACCCCCACCCTTCTGGGCAGCTCTTTCTCTGCCTGTCATCCCCCCTGATGCTCCCAGGGGGCTGCTTGGGTGGACTTCTGGGGCTTGGGGGAGTGGTGATGAAAGGCTTACCTTCATCAGGCAGCCCTCTGCCCTCAGTCCCACGTGTCCATGGGCAGTGATGCAGCGTGACACGAGCTGTAGCCACCAGCTGCACCTGGGAAATGGCTCCATTTCCCTGAAAGTGTGCTGGGAGGAATTGCTGGAGCTGGTGACCCTGACTGGCAGCCCCTGCTCCCAGGGTAGCACAGTGAGAGCATGTGCTTGGGGACTCAAAAGGAGATCCTCCTGCCTGGGGACCTGCTTGTCCCTTCCCTCTCTGTTCTATCAAACAACAGCTAAAGCTCGGGAGTGTGTCCCTTGGTGGCACTAGGTCCTGTGACTGCCTTTGATTCATCAGGTGGCACAGGCAGGGCAGGAGAAGGAGGTAGATCCATCACATTTCTCCTGGGTGGGTTTACCTGGCTCTGTTCTGTCATTGTTAGTCATCTGCCTGCCAAATATTCCCCACCAGCCTGGAGACTTAAAAGCCAGAGGAACGACTGTGCTGCTCTAATTGACAGATCACAAGCCCTGGGACTTCCCTGAATTAATTTGTGACAAGTGCTGAGGATCTCTATTAGGCAGAGAGACACAACAAACTGAGGCACAGTCCTGTGTATCCAACCTGGAATTAGAGGTTGACAGGGATAGTGACTCTGGGATTGTCCCTGGAGCAGTGGTCCCACCAGAGGATCACTTTGGTCCCAGAGGTGACCAAGTCTGGCTCCCCCATCCACCCCCAGACCCTCCTGGGCAGGATCTCTGTGAGTTTGTCTCCCTTATAGATGGGCTGATCCTACATCTCCCTACCTCAGTTTCTTTTTGTACACGGAGGGATAACAGCCCTGCCCTGCTCCACAGGACCATGGGGGAATCAGCCCAGGAGTTCTTGACTCCATATCAGTGCCATGGTCCCGTGCCAGCACTCAGCTTCCACCCAGTTCTCTGCTTGTTGGAGGCCAAGCTCACCAAGGAAGGGAGGGGCATGTGGAAGCTGCAGAGATGTGTCCCACCCAGGCCAGTTCTGGAAAGCCAGGCCCTGTTGCATCTGGGATCTGTTTATTTACCGTGAAGCTTTTCTTGGGAGAGATAAGGCTGAAAGGAAACCATACATTGCAGAGCTAAAGCAGGAGTGTCCTGGCCTTCATCACCCAGCCAGCAGTTCTCCCGCAAGCCCTCACTGCAGATCATCTTCCCTGTGGCCCCTGGTGGTGTGAAGCTTGTGACCCCTGGCCATGAGGGCTGTACTGTGGCAGTGCCATGGGTGGGGGTCTGGCAGTGAAGAAGCAACTTGCCTTTCACTCAAACTGTGTAGAAACATCCTTCTTGGAAGGGCCCCGTCAGCTCTCTGGGGCTGGTGGTGATGCCAAGGGGGCTGGCCATGTCCTGTTCCATCTGCCCTGGTGCTGGCAGCAAGAACTGGTGGCATCCTCTTATACCAGGGCACCGGATAAGCACTTGTGCTTTTGGTCCCTGGACTCATGTGCCCAAATCATGAACCCAAAGGTTGTGGTGGGTGTTTTAAGCAGTGCTGATCCCCACTGGAAGCTTGTCCCCTGCTTGTTCCTTCAGCCCCCTGTCCCAGCTGGCACAGCCCCACATCCAATGTCCCTGGTCCCCACTGAGCCCTGTGCTTCTGATTTGACAGCTTAACTCGCCCATGAACTCCGTCACCAGCACAGAAGACATTAAGCCACCCCTGGGGCTCAATGGGGTCCTCAAAGTGCCAGCACATCCCTCAGGAACGATGGCCTCCTTCACCAAGCACATATGTGCCATCTGTGGGGACAGATCTTCAGGTAAGGCTGGTGCCTGCCCCAGAAGGGACTCATCGTGGTGGGCTTGGGGTGGGGGTGTCCTGGCAGAGAGGGTTGTCCTGTCTCCCCAGCTCCCTGTGGCACAGCTACCTGTGCTCTTAGAGGAGAGAAGAAAAGTCCCTTATTGACCAGCCTGACTCTGAGCTGAGCTGGCAGACCCCAGGTCCCTGTTCAGCAGTGGGGTTACATCCTCAGCCCCATGAAAACGAGGCATCAGTGAGTGTCCCTCCCTCTCCCCATCCTTTGATCCGCAGTGGTGCTGTCACGCAGCACCAGATAAAACTATGAGCTTGACACAGAGTCTCTCCAACTCCTGGGAGATAAAGATGTGCTAATTCCCTTTATTCTCACACTGTTCTGAAAGCTTTCTGATCCAGAAGAACTCTGGTTGCCTAGTTTGTGAGTCCATAGGGACCCCTTCTGTGCCTGCCCGGGGTTGGACTGGAAGGGGAGGGTGGGAACATGGTACAGAGCAGACTGGCTGTGTGGCTTGTGTGGGGTGGTCACAGGGGCACAAAGGGGGACCCTCTGTCTCACTGCTACACTGCCTCTCCCCCGATGTGTGGCTAAGAAATGCCAAGGGCTTTTCCTGCACGTGAGGCAGGTGGCAGCCCACGGAGGTCAGTCACCCTGATCCTACAAGAGTCAAGTCACTGCCCTTCAACTCCAAGAAAGCTGTGCTCGCCCCAGTTCCCGCTGGGAGAGGCCCTGGGAAGAGCTGTGTGGTGATGGGGGAGACACTTTTTAACCCGAGCCTCACTCCCTGCAGGAAAACATTACGGGGTTTACAGCTGCGAGGGCTGCAAAGGCTTCTTCAAGCGCACGGTGCGGAAGGACCTCACCTACACCTGCCGCGACAACAAGGACTGTTTGATCGACAAGCGCCAGCGCAACCGCTGCCAGTACTGCCGCTACCAGAAGTGTCTGGCCATGGGCATGAAGAGAGAAGGTAAGGCCTGGGTGCTGCAGGAACCTTCCCTGCTTTAGGAGGCTCCGTCAGGCTGGTGCCTGTGACGTCGCGGCGGGCACCAGCGTTGCCCTGGCGGGGTGACAGAAGTGTGTGCCTCTCGATTGTCTTCTGCTTTAGCTCCGCAGCCAGAGCCTCTCGTGGGCTGCAGGGCAGCACTGAGTCCCAGAGAGGGGCCTGGGGATGGATGTGTGGTGGGCAGCACCACCTTCCACGAGACCAGGTTGCTCCAGCCCCTATTCAACGCTTCCAAGTCTGGGGCAGGCAAAACTTCCCTGGGCAACTTGTGCCAGGGTTTCACCACCCAGTTCAGTATCTGATTTTTTTCTCACTGGGAAAAAAAAGGCAATTCAGTCTCATAAAAAGTAGCTCTCCTCTTACTGGGACTTAAATTTAGGATCTAAACATCCCTGGCAGTGCCTCTTTTAAATGCTCTTTTTAAATGCTGACTCTGTCTGTTCTAATCTGCTGGCAGAACAGGCTTTTACCAGACATGACGTGAAAATGACCCCAGTTCTCTGCTGCCTTCTCCCCTTACATCTTCAGAGCCACACTTGCCTCCCTGACAGGCTGATAAAGCCATCCCTGTGGCCAGCAGAGCTCCAGCCAGGGTCCCTTTGAAGAACACTTAGTCCTGTCTGGAGCACTGACTAAATGGGCAGTGCTGGAGCTGCACTGAGTGTTGGGCAGACCCTGCCATGCTCAATTTATGGGGTTACCTGAGGACCCACAACGTGCAGAGTCATCAAATGTCAAAACTGTCTGTGCTGGAGGTGTGGGGGCATTGCCAGAGCACCCAGAGAACCTCCTTGGTCTTGCTGAGCTTAACCCTTCAGTGCTCAGAATGAATCTTCCTGCCCCACCTCTAGTGTTAAATGGAGAGATTGAGGCATTCAGAGAGTGCCTGTGAGGATGAGTGGGACAGTGCAGGGGTGGAGCTTTGTGTGTAGCAGGCTGGCATTGCCCTGCGTGCTGTGCACAGGGACAGAGATGTGCAGAATACTGGATCCCATGGGAGATGTGCAGCAGGACGAGGAAAATCTCATCCAAAACCTGAGCCATGGGAGACTCAGGTGACTATAAAGAAGCCAAGAAGTCTCCTGTGTGTTCAGCAGCAGCGTTTGCTTCTCAGGGGAGAAGTGTGGATCATCCCATTCCCCTGGTGTTGCCTCCAGAGCCTTCCACTGGCAGCTGGAGACCCTTCAGCCTCCCCAGACTATCTCAGCCAAGGTCTGTGGGGCTGGGGAAGCCAGCAGGAATGCTGTGACTGCTGCCTGCAGTGACATGCTGTGAGCAGGTACGTGCTCCATGCCTGCCCTCAGCGGTGATTGCATGGGCAGCACCGCTCCAATTATAGGTCCATTAATTAATTTCTAAATGGTGGTGGAATTCCTCAGGGAGCGTGTACAGTAGGAGGACTCTATTAATTCATCTTGATTAACGTTATCACAATGAATAGCAAATGAATTCATAACGATCAGACAATTATTTAAAAGTGTGACAGATGGGATCTTGGTAACTCCAGAAGTGAAGTGCACTCAGGCAGCGTTGGCTGGTCGGGTGAGGAAAGGTTGGAGAAGGGCAGGCAGCTGGTAATTTGGCAGACAGTAGATGTATGGGGCATAACCCCCATGTAGGGAAAGCTGGAATAACTCCCCCGGTCCCCAAATAAAACTCTGGCTTGTTACAAACCTAAAAATTCAGTGCCTTATGGAGATGTCTGAGTGTTCGTCCTGGAGCTGAAAGTTAGGAATTGTATCTTGCTGAGCTTTGGTTTTGAGCAAAACTCTCTTGAGTTTGGAGTTTTTGAGTTTCACGTGTGCTATCCACGTGACTTGCCAAAGAAAAAAAGGCTCTTTTCTCATTGCAGCCATCCCAGCTCACTGCTGCTGCCCATCCACTTGTCAGCCAGGAATGTTGTCCTTGTCCTTACACCAGTCCTGTTGCATCCCACCTCTATTTTGGGGAAGAGTTTTGGGCTATATCCTGCATTGCTAATTTGTTTTGCCTAAGTACAACGTAGCTAGCTTTTTATCCTCTAGCATAAACTGTTGTATCTTTTAAGTAACAGAGCCAGGGTAATGGGCCTCATTTCCCTCTAAAATAACTTGCTCTGGAGACCTAATTTATAGCTGCATAAAGGCACAGCAGATTCCACAGGGAAGTCTCTCTGCTGTAGCCCAAAGGTACTTTGATGTTGTGGAAGTAGAGTAAAACCCTCTAAAGTGAGTACTGGATATGTGGTGAGAGGTAGAGGTGTGGTGGTGATGCTGGGAAGAAGAGGGATGAGGGTCACAGTTGTATCCAAAAATCTGTGCCCAAGAGTAAAAGGAAAGGAGCTCTTCCATAGCTGAGAAGTTGGATTAGAGAAGTAAAATCAACAGGACCTCTTGGGCAGCTGATGGAGGTCTGGAAGGGTTTGATCCTGACAGCTGAGGGTTCTCCAGGTGAATGTGCCAAGAGCAGACCTGGAGGGATGAACCTTGACCATGTGCTCGGCCAGGGTAGGAAAAGCAGCACCCGGGGAGGTGAGAGGCAGTGGTGGAGGCGGGGGGGCACTGTGGGGCACTGTGGGGAGGTCAGGGATGGCTTCAGGGCTACAAGCCTTGGTTTAAAGGGGTGAAAGTCTCCAGAAGCAGAAGATTTTTCCTATTGTGTGCATCTCATCTTGCCTCTCCCTGTTAAAAACACACAGGATGGATCCTGTGCTGCGTTTGTGGTGAATGAGACTCATGGGCTGTGAGATATTGCAGCTATAATAAATAAGCAACTGGGAACATTTTTCCCCTATGAATTACTGCCAGCTGTGTGAGGCTTTGGTTTTTATACTCTGTCTCCCACTAAATACCGGATAGTCAACAAAATTAAGATTACCATCAGGGATCTTGACTAATGCAGGGATTATTATTATTATTATTATCGTGGGGGTGGCTGTTTGTATCCAGAAGCAGAACTCTCCCTGCTTGATCTGTTACTCATTAGGGTCTAAGGTGCCTGTGTGTCAGCAGTCTGGGCTTTCAGAGGGGAAAAGTGGGAACTGCCTCGGAGTCGGGGAGGCAGGGGCGGGAGGGGGCAGCGAAGGGGTCTTGGGTGCAGTGCCACCAGCTGGGGGTCGACAGAGGAGGCGAAGGG
This sequence comes from Formicarius rufipectus, assembly GCA_013399695.1. Lineage (NCBI taxonomy): Eukaryota > Metazoa > Chordata > Aves > Passeriformes > Formicariidae > Formicarius > Formicarius rufipectus. Next base: position 691,370 of record VXAU01003810.1, read on the forward strand.
GGTGTCACCCCGGGGCTGCGGCTCGGCGCTCCCTCGTGTGCCCGGGTCCCGGCCCCTGCGCTGCTGGCAGCGCCGCCGGATCGCACAGCGAGCAGGAAATTCCAGCGAGCAGCCCTTTCTCATGCTCCCGGCCCTGGCCGGCTCGCAGGGAGCAGGGGTGGGGAATCAGCACAGCTCCGTCTCCAGCCGGCGCTGCCTCCGTGGGGAGCCGGGCTGTGTCCGCACGACAGCTCCGTCTCCAGCCGGCGCTGCCTCCGTGGGGAGCCGGGCTGTGTCCGCACGGGCTGCCCGCTTTGGGAGCGGGGGCACCGGCAGGGATCGGTGCCAGCTTTGTGCAGGGGATGCTTCTGTGTCTCCTCCATCGGGAGCCGGACTGTGTCTGCACGACCTGCCCGCTTTGGGAGATGCTACTGTGTCTCCTTTGTGGGGAGCCGGGCTGTGTCTGCACGGGCTGCCCGCTTTGGGAGTGGGGCTCCCAGTGGATGCTGCTGTGTCTCCTCGATCGGGAGCCGGGCTGTGTCCGCACGACCTGCCCGCTTTGGGAACGGGGGCACCGGCAGGGATCGGTGCCAGCTTTGTGCAGGGGATGCTTCTGTGTCTCCTCCATCGGGAGCCGGGCTGTGTCCGCACGACCTGCCCGCTTTGGGAGTGGGGGCTCCGGCAGGGATTGGTGCCACCTGGGTGCAGTGCATGCTGCTGTGTCTCCTCTGGGGAGCTCGTAGCCCATCTGGGGACCAGAAGGCTGTTCTCCTGCAGCTCAGGCTGTGAGTTTGACTCCCGGGGTGGTTCCTAAATCCAGGTGCAGGGACCGGAGCAGCGTGGCTCGGGTACAGTGTGGCTGCAGCTTGTCTCCACCAGCTGCTGGGACAGGATCCAGAGCCATGTTCTGAGCATCCAGGACATCTGTCTAGCTGCACACCTGATCTCTGACTTCAAGGCTTCGTTGAACTTCACCACTCGAGTCAATTCTTCCTCTTCTCCCGTGTCTTTGGGTTGGTTTAGCCCCTCTCTCTTGCAGTGCCATTGAGCTGAAGGATTTAACCTGGGAGAGGGGTTGGACTTGCAGCTTCTGTAGTCCACAACCCAGAGACCTTCCACCGTCTCCAGGGAGCTGCTCAGATACATCACAACCCAGCGGGACTGAAGATTCTCCCTGTTCTGACTTGGAGCTCAGCTCCTGCACTAACAGGAGTCTCTCACTGAGCTGTGCCCTGTCCCCTGCCATGGCTGTGCATCCCCTCTGCTCCCCACAGAGCTGGAGCCATCCTGGCTCTTGGAGCATCTCTTGGGACCAACAGGAGCAAAAGGGGTCTGGGGAGAAAGAGCAGGAATTCAGGTTTCCAACCCACTGTCCAAGTGAATGTAAAAGCAGGCAAGTGGCCATAGCCTAGCAGAGAGGCAGAGTTCAAGAGCAGTTATTTTTAGTAGTAATTTTGGAATGGAAAATGTCTTCCAGCTTAATGAGCTTGTTTCTTATATCCTTTTAAAGTGCTGCTGTTTAAACCAGCTGGTTAAATGATGTTGATTTGTTTTTAAGGATGCTCTTGGGTTGAGAAAAGGGGTTTGGTTTATAGTTTTCTCTCCTTTACCAATGTTGCTGTTTGCTTATACTTCAGTGGCTTTGGAGAGTGAAGTGAGCTCAGGATTTTTGCTGTTGTTTTCCAGAGCTGTTCCTCATGTGAACTAGCTGCATGGAAACATTTCAATCCACCTTTTTAATGCTCTGAGCTTTTATTTTTTTAATCACCATGGTGGCATTTTGTATTCTTAAAAAAAATTCAGTATTCAATTGAAAACGTTGAGAGAAAAAAAGCACTATTTATTTCATATGTCTCAGCTTTTGAGGTTGTTTACAGGAGCAGAAAGCTGCACCTCTGAAAAAAAGAAACCAAAAAAAAACCAAACAAAGAGGTGACACACGAAAGCAAAGCAGAAAAAACACTGTCTGAATTAGTTTCCTCAGCTGTCGTGGCATTTTCGATGCTAACAGGTACCTGAGGCATAAGCACTTCAAGATGCTGATGTTCCACAGCAAAGACAGAGCTTCTTTAAAGGCAGCAGAGCCCAGTCAGTTCCACTGTGGGTGCACCAGAAACCCCCAATAACCCCCCACCCTGCACCTCCTAAATAATGAGCCACCCACTTGCAGGTTGGGAGCAGACTGAGCAGGTCTGGGGCTCTGAGGCTCTCTGGGCTGAGCGTCGGTGCCTTCTCCATGTGCTCACAGGGACTCCAGCCACTGAGTGTGGCACCCAGAGGTGCTGATGCCACACTGAGTGTGGCATCCATTCAGTCTGGTTTTGGTGGGCTTGAATTGTCCTTCCTTCAGTCATCCCCTCTGTTGCTCCTGAAAGGATGGAATTTTTATCCCGTGTGTGACAATGTTGGGTGAGTGGTCATTAGAGCTGCTGCAGCCTCCATGTCTGTCCCAGCAAACACACAAACCTGTGATGGTCCCTCCCACTGGGGCTCTCAGAAACACCTCTGCCCTGTGGAAAATCCTGTCTCCTTTGGGCCTCTTCCTTCCTTTCTTAACATTCCTTTGGAACAGAAGTGCACTGCCCGATGAGCACCACCCACAGTGGGTGGTTTGGGCACCTGAACTGAGGTGGTTGTCACTTTGCAATGGACTCAAACCCATCACATGCTGCCCCATGAGCAAGGACAAGGTGTCCAGTGTGATGTGGACACCAGCAGAGGATGGATCTGGAATTTTGGCACATCAGCCCTTGGACCCCGTAGCTGAGACTCATCTGCGATCCATGGCATGGGACATTTTGGATCTTAAAGAGAGAGAGGTCACCAAGAAGTGGTTTGGACACGTGGGGTTCCGTGTCTTGCTGTACCCACGGCCTGGGGAAGTGCAGATGGGCTGGAGATGCTTGAGATGAAGAATGACAGCAACTGGCCTGAGGCAAGTACAGACCAAATCAAGCAGAATAACACAAGAGCCTCTTCATCAGGTGCCATGGAAAACACAGGCTTCTGTCCTTGGCTCGGTGAGACATAGCTGGAGGAGGTGTGGCTGCCTCTCCGAGCTCTCTGACTACAACATCTTTTTTTTTCTCCTCAAGTGGATTGCAAGGGTCAAATGCTTCCCTTATGTTTAGAAAACCAGACTGGGAAGGCTCTCAGCTGTATGAGTCTCCTTGAAGAAAAATATAAGCGTTAGCACAGCTGTCAGCACGGAGGAGGGCACTGGGAAACACCTCTGGAAACGTGGCATGGCTGGGGGAGCCACGACCGGGGCCGTGTTGCTTTGCAAGAGTGTTTTTTGGGATGCAGCAAGCAAAATGTCTGGCTCACATCCTGCTTTTGAGATGGACAAGCCCAGGCTGTTGATCAAATGCTGAGCCACCCTCATGACCAGAAAAAGTCAGCATTGTTGGGAGCAACACGGTCCTCAGAGTGGATCTCGTCTAACACCCACGGTCTGAGAGGGAGATGAAAGGACGAGGACACCTGCTCCTCTCCATGGCTTCCCCACATCCATCCGAGCCAAACCCTGTGGTTTGTCCAGACAAACCTGTCTGCTGAGGCAGGAACTGAGTGTGATGGGAGTCAGGATGATCACACTGGTCTTGCAGAGCCCTTGCCAGCCCTTCCCTCCCCCTGCCCGGGACGGGTTCCCAGCCCTTCACCTCGTTATCACCATCACACTGCAGCGAGAGCAAGAGAGCCCAGCTGAGGTTTGGAAAGGTCTTCAGAGGTCACACTCTCAAGTGCCTTGTAATCACAGGCACTCTGTAGTTTAATCCTCTTCCCGAGGTTCTCTTGGACAGCAGCTGGATGTCTCCTTGTCCACCCAGCAAAGCAGGAGGGCACAGTGCAAAGCAGGCACAGGAAAATCCAGCAGAAGCAACAAGAATCAAATGATATAATCATCTTTGTTTCTAAAGTCCACTGTGTTAGAGGGATGGAGCACATAAAAAGCCCAGTTCCCAAACCAAATGCATTTGAAAAATGTGAGTTTGTCATCTGCACTGTGATTCATTTGACTAATCCCCCGTGGGAGTGGGGAGTGGACTGCAGAGATAAAGTCCTAGGTCTGTATGGTGAGGAATGTCCTCACTACTGGAGATTTTTCTTCATACAAACATCCCATGTTTCATGATTTTAAATCTTCTTTCCTTCCCTCTACCTCATTGTTAGTTTTCCCTACATCTGAAGAAGCACAGTGCCCATTCTTTTTCTGAGGTGGTGATGTGTCCCTCAGAATCTCTTGTCACGTCCTCAGTAGCTCTAGGGAAATTCAGGAATCCAAGAAATCCAGGATTCAGGGAAATCCAGAAAATTCATCCATCTTGTGCCTGAGAAGATTGGAGACATGGAGGACCCTGCTAAGAAGGTGCATGAGTGACTGGCAGCTCTTAGACACTTGTGCCTGCTCCTGGTGCCTTGGATATCCTCTCTGAGCTTCTGAAGCAAGAATGGCTGCACCTGCAGGGAAGTCCAAGTCTTGGAACCCACAGAATCCAGGAGTCCTGAATGCCAACTGCAAATCCCTGCACCTTTCAGGGCAACGTGTTGGGCTTTTCACCCCCAGAGCTGTAGGATGCTTCAGGGGGAATCATAAATTAGGCAAATGGAGACACGAGGTTTGAATTCAACCCCTGGATCCTGAAGGGGGACTTTGGGAGTGCCACACCTGGAAGAACGAGGTGACAGTGAGATGATTACTGAGGGGAATTCATGTGTACCCCAAGGCCAAGCCAGAGCTGTTGCAGGAGCAAACCTGTTGCACACATGAAGAATGAAGCTGTTGCCACTTCATTCCTGGAGCTGCCTGTAGGGAGAGAAAATAACATCTGCAACTGAGTCAACAACCTCACAGGCATCCCTGAAAGCTACATCCATCAGCCAGGGCTGGGCAGGTGTCCTGCATCATTCCCAAATGAGGAACAGGTTGGGTACCCAAACACCTAAGGAGCAGCTGAGCTTCATAGTGCAGTCACCTGCTCCTGCAGATGTGCTTGTGGGTGAAGACCTGTGCATGAGGCATCATCTCAGGAGGAGGGGAGGATAAAAGAGTCAACAGGGTCTCTGAACACTGTGCTGGGAAACAGCCATTGTTTTCCTGCAGACCAGAGAGCCAGTGGTGGGATGGATGGATGGATGGATGGATGGATGGATGGATGGATGGATGGATGGATGGATGGATGGATGGATGGATGTGATCGCAAAGTGATGCCAGGCTGGTCCTGCCTTTGGAGAAGGCAGGCGAGGCTTGGAAACACAGGGGTAGCCAAGCAGGTAATGCTCTCCCTGGCAAGAATGGGGTTTATCTTTGGCTCCTGGGTGGGAATGCACCATCTGTTCTGCCCGGGGTGTCACAGCAGCCAGCTGGGACTGGGCGAGTGCTGGGATTGCATGGGGCTGAGCTGGGATGAGTCAGCTGTCCCTGCCCAGCTCCCCAGTGAGCTGCAGCACCAATTTTCTGATGTAGCAGCTCAAAGGAGAGAGATCAATAGAAATAACTACTTACATGTATAAGCTCTTCCCATCTGCCTCCCCTGTCTGTCATTTGTATCAGCTGGATTCAGCCTAATCACAGGCAAGTGCTGTCGTGATGGCCTGCAGGATTGTCTCTCCTATAACCCTTGAGGTTTCTCTGATTCTTTGTGCCAAGAATGTGGCTATTGGCTCTGATGAGGTTGAGATTTGCAGATTTAAGGCTTTGAGTAGCCACTGTCTCCCCAGACCTTTGTGATGCTTTCCCACAAATCTCATTGCCCAGCACGGGGATGTGTTTTTGGGGCTGACACTCCAGTGGTGGTGGTGGTTGATCTCAGAGCAAGGAGCCAACTTTGCCCCTTTATCCTTTGACTGTGCATCAGGGCTTTGGCATTTAAGTCATTTTATAAGATCCTATTTGTTGAGGGTTTGCCTTTCTCTCAGGCTTTTCTGTTATTTAATAGGTGTTTTATCTCTTCTAATGTGCCGAGAGGAGTTTTGGTGCATCTGTGCTGTTGAAAAAGGGATGACATTAAGCCAAAAAATTCTATCTTTTTGATGATCGAAGAAGCAGGAGTAGGGGTGGGGGGTGAAATTTGAGCAGGATTTTTACGTTGGCCTGGAAAAGAAGAATCTGTGCCAGACAAGAGCCGGATGGACAAAAGCCACGACACAAATCTGAGCCCTTGACAGCAGCAGCTCACCTGGCTCTGGCAGCCCAAGCAGAGCATGTCACATGGGCCTTGGGAGCCTCTGCAGCCCATAAACTCCAGAGCAGTCTGCAAAAAGAACCACTTGCCTTTTTGCATGACAGCTTTCACATGGAAGCAGTGTGAGTGAGCACTGTTGACATGCAGCAAAGAGCAGCACTGAGGGAGGGGAGGGGAAGGGAGAAGAGGGGAAGCAGTGGGAACAAGCCCCAGGAGCTGAGTTAATGGGATCAGTGTCCATACTGCACTTGGTTAGCATGTGCCTTAATTTCCTGGGTTGTAAGAAATGAGATTTAGATTGTAGGTTTTATTTTTGCACTTGTCCCACTGATTGCCTGAAAAGCTTCCTTGTGTTACAGATAGCTCTGATTTCCCCCACAAAAAATACTGTGCCCCCTACTGCTTTCCCTGAACATCACATAACCAGCTTCAAATTCAGCAGAGAGGGAGTGTTGGGGTCATTGTCAATAAAGAGAAGGGCTTTTACCTTACTGAGTGTCTCATTCAGTCCTCAGCAAAATGCTGGGCAAGTTCAGGGAGTTGTCTCTCACAGCCAGTGATGGATCTCCTGTTGCTTGAGCTGTTCTCTAGTAGACTGAGCTAAAACAAACTGTGAGAAACGACGGTGTGTGGAAAAGTTGGGGATTTATGGTAGATGACATGATGATGGAGAAGGAAATAGTTCCCACTGTAGCTGCATAAAGCTGCTTCCCAGGTGTAGGGAAAGTGTGTGCTGGCTTCAAAGGAAGGTCGTTAATAATAATGTTATTAGCATCTAATAAGTGTTTTGCATCTCTGTACTGCTCAGACATAACTCATCAGCATGTGACAAGCTTCTGGCGAGATTCCTCCTACCACACAGGCTTTGGGACAGGTCTCTCCTGTCTGTTCAGGGGTTGCCCCCAGCCAAAGGCAGGATGGTGGTTTGCATGGAGCTCCTGTCCCACGGGAGCACCATCCTGCCATGGAGCCCTGCTCAGCCTGTGGCATCCCTGGGAGCTGGATAGGTGCATGACATGACCCTCCTGGGAATGCAACACTGACAGCCTCACAGGGTGCTTGAACTCTGGATTTACACTTTAAACTGACCAAATTCTTTAGGATTCCCTTATGCTATCACTTCAGCCATCCCTTTCCCCCTCCTTTGGTGACTCTCCATGTTGCTTCCTTTGCTTTTTTTGTCTTTATCCTTTTTGTTCCAGGGCCTCTCCCTCTGCAGCAGCCAGGACCAGGCAGGATCCTCCCTTGCCACGCTCCCATGGGAAGCACACACAGGGCAGCTCTCCCAGGCTCAGTGGCTTCCCCAAACCTCACAACCCCTTGGACTATCCAATCCTGAGTCCCACCGACCACGCTGGTGGGATAACAAGACCTCAGATGTCTGTGTGATCCTGCAGGCCTGAGGATACTTTGGGATTTCCTGACCTGTTGCTCCGTGGAGCCTGGAGGTCCCATGTTTGGGAGCCCCAGAGTGACACTGACTCTTCTCTGTCCAATTCCAGCTGTCCAGGAGGAGAGGCAGCGGGGGAAGGACCGCAACGAGAACGAGGTGGAGTCCACGAGTAGTGCCAACGAGGACATGCCTGTGGAGAAGATCCTGGAAGCTGAACTCGCTGTGGAGCCAAAGACAGAGACGTACATCGAAGCCAACATGGGTTTGACGCCGAGCTCGGTGAGGAACCTCTCCCCTCTGCCCCAACTCCATCCTGGGCAAGTGGGGTGGCTGTGGGGCATCAGGAGAGACTGAACATGAGTGCAGCAGTGAGCTTAGGGCGGAGGGGGGTTATCCTGTGGGAGAAGAAAGAGCTCAGAAGTGCAACTTCTCGTCTCTGCTGCAGACTCTGTGTCAGCTTAGATGGAAGCACGAGGAAAGCAAACCCAGCAGCCACCACTATTGGCACTATTCTATCCCACAGCACAGGCAAGGAACAGATAGTGTAAGGCATAATTAGAAGGGCTTGCAGAGAAGATTTTGTTTTAATTAACAGCCTTCAGTGCTGAAAGGCAGAAAGACACTCCATGCTCTGAAGAGCTCAGAGTCAAATCGAGCCAATAAGCAGACCTGTGTGGCTGAAGTGCAGGGAGATAAGAGCTGTAAACTGAGGGTGTGACTTTTCAGATGCAGAATTACACAGCTGCTTGGCTCTGGGAAGAGCAAACCTGCAGAAATTTGCCTAGAAGTTGGCTTTCAAGTTCCTTTCCCATTTAGAGACTTGCACTATAACTGGGCCTGCTTGGAGCATCTGGGCTCTAGCAGTGCCTTGTGTAAAAAAGAGGGAGATGACAGGGAAATAGGACAGGGCTTAGAGCAACCTGGTCTGGTGGAAGGCATCCCTGCCCATGGCAGGAGCTTGGAACAAGGTGGTCCTCGAAGTCCCTTCCACCTCCAACCAGTCTGTGATCCTCTGGAGAGTGAGGAGCTGTGATGAGGGAAACGGTGTTGGGCCCTTTCCTAAGAGATTCCCTCATCAATGGGGATAAGTTTCCCTGCAAAGCAGTGTGAGAGCCAAACCATCCTCTGAAATTCCATTCACAGGATAGGTCCTCTGCAAAGCCCTCATCAGGAGTGCTGTTGAAGATCAATATTTGGTGCCAGCCTAGGCAGCATTTAGGATGCAGCCCCCATTCCTCAATAGTCCCTGTTCCTGTGAAAGTAATGGGAATAGAGGAATTCGTCTGAAAGAGCAATTGAGGCTGGAGTAGAGACCATCTCCTGGTTGCTTCACATGTTTTGGGGGGTACTCTGCCAACATTTGGGCTGGCTAACCACAGAGAACAGGATCATACGGTGAAATATCCTTGTGCAATTCCTAATGCTCTGTGCTGGGTATCTGTGAGGCTGGGATGATGAAATGCAGCTATTTCTAGCAAGTGGAAGGACTCTGCAGTATTTATTTTCTGCTACAATAATAACTCATCTCTTTCTTTATATGAGACTTGGAGGGTTGAGTCAGAAATACCTTCATCCCTGCCCATGGCATGGGAGTTGGAATGAGATGATCTTTGAGGTCACTTCCAACCTAAACCATTCTGTGGTTTCTGCTTGGTGGGGCTGGACAAGGGACCTCAAGAGTCAGGCTGCTCCTTGTAGGAGTCTTAACTGGATGGGATGCTCTTTTTGGCCTTTACCTGCAAGGACACCTTGGCTGGATTCCTTAGGTGAGGCTTTTCAGTGAATATGGTATGGATAGGACAGACTTGGACATTCAAGGCTTTCTGGTCTGGGAAGAGCCAGTTCCTCAGTGAAACTCTCCAGAATCAGGTACAGGGCTGTGGTGCTCACCTGCATTTGAGAGGAGGGTCCCATCACTACGAATCTGCAAGGGACTTTGGTTTTTTTGGAGGGGGCAGCTGAGCCGTGGTTAGTGAGGGGCTCAGAGAGGCTCTGCCGGCTCTCAGGATTAAAAATACTTCAGGGGAGTTGGAGCCAGCGCCGTGCTGACTTGAAAACAAACCCCAGAGAGCCAGCTGAAATAAATGGCTTCGTCTGGCACTTCGTCTCCTCAGCCTCTTGTAGCAAATTGAAAGCTGGTTCCTGCATAATTCAACACGCATTACTGTGAACAGGGATGTGTGTTGCATCTAAATAGAAGCAGGAGGCTTGTTGAAATGCCCTATTATTGTCAAGCGGCTTCTGCCGATGAGGTGACATTTGTAGCAGGTTTAGCAGATGTATGAGATCAGCAGCTCCCAGTGGCTGGGCCACCACTGGCAGAGGAGGTGCCCTCCTCCCAGCCCTCCCCTGAGAGCCCAGGTGATGGAAAGGCAGACAAATTGAGTCCCTAATAGGCACGGGGTAAAACACGAGCTGTCTCCTGTCAGCCTGGTGCGGTGAGTCCTTTCATTTGTGCCTCTGCTCCTTAGTCTTTCTGCTTTGAACGCTGCTGGTGACCTGCAAGGACATTTCCACTTGGCTGTGCCAGGCTGGGGTGGAGGTGGCCGGGTGCTGTAGGAATTAGCACCCTCCTCTCCCACATGGAATCACAGGATGGTTTGGGTTGGAAAGGACCTTTGAGATCATCCAGTTCCAAGCCCCCGCCATGGGAAAGGACATCTTCCCTTAGACCAAGTTGCTCCAAGTCCCATCCAACATGGCCTTGAACACTTCCAGGAATGGGTCATCCACTTCTCTGAGAAACCTGTGCCAGAGCCTCCCCACCCTCACAGGGAAGAATTTTTTCCTAATGTCTCATCTAAACCTTCCCTCTTTTGGTTTGAATTCACTGTCCTGTCACTTCACATTGTCATGTCTGTGACTGTCACCTTGTGCCATGGTTCCTTGGAGAGGGTACCTGTCCCTGGACACTGAGGGTGGGTTTTGCCCTGCCCCACGTCCCTGGCAGCTGTGAATCCAGGCTCCTGTGGTGTAAGCACCACCTCGAATGGGCTCCTGGCCACTGAAAGGCAAAGCCTGTAACTGAGAGGTGTTATCCCCATTAGCTCTTAATTGGCCTTTGAATGTCTGGTTTCAAGTCACCATTTTCTGGAAGATGCCTCCAAGCTCCCGTTTTCCAAGAGGATCGAGTGCCCTTTCACTCTGTCACACTCCGGCACCATGCCCTTGCTATTTACTGCAGGGGGGATTTGCTTTCCCTGCACGGGGAGGGTTTCCAGCCCCTCTGTGCCTCTCCTGGAGCCAGATCTCCAAGGAGGACACTTTTAGCTGCCTCTCACTCTGCAGTGATTAAGCTCTGCCGGGAAACACCGTGGTGGTTCCAGGAATTGCCATCTGAGGTGGAATTAAAGGCTGGGCCCCTGGCTGAGGCTTTGTGTGCAGCCCCAGAGGTTGGGTGCAGCCTGTGCTGCCCATGGAGCAGCAGTGGCAGCCCGGGCTGGGGCACCTGGAGCCCACCTTGTGAGTCCTGGAGATGCTGACAAGCTGCCCAGAAGCAACTCCTGAAAAAAGCTTTGGCAAAAACATCTTACTTGCCTGATTTACCCCTTCTGTGGGGCTGTGCAGGCACTTGCTGCACGGGTTCTGCTGGCAGATGAAGTCTCCCATAAGTGAAGTCCCCTCTGGAGCACACAGGGCTCCATTCCCATCCCACAGGAACTGGGATGCAGGGTTTCTCCACCTGGCTTTTCTAGCTGACCAAACTGAGATAACTTGAGGTTGGAGACATTCCTGTGGGCTGCACCACAGGTGTTCCTCCTCACCCTTCCTGAAAAGACCTCTAAATGCCAGCATTCCCTGTGTTTCCAGTGAAACAACCCTGCAGAGCTCCTCCTTACACCCAGTTTAGTGTTTTCTCTTTCTCCAAAGGAAATCCCATCTTTTTTTCCCCTCTGCTGAGTAAAAGCCCAATCCCTGCTCACATCTCCTTCCCTAGGGAAGAACCTCAGCTCCCTGGGAGTGGGACTGCCCTGCCCTTGCACCCCTCGTGGAGCTGCCAGAGAGGGGCAGAGCAGGGGGCACCATCCCCACAGCGGTGCCAGCCCATGCCCATCCATCTCTGCATGCAACAGGTGAAAATACTTCGAAGGGGAGTGCCCTGAGCTTGCCAGGTCCTGGTTATTTTAAGCCTGGAGAATGGGAGATGTTGGCCACTGAGGCACAGAGTTTGGGATTGCTGCCAGGGGACAGCAGAGGGCACTGGGCCAGGGTGTGGGGCACAGGTCTGCGGGGCAGGAGGGTGACTTAGCAGCGTGGTTCTTGTCTGCCCAGCCTGGGAGAGGAGTTTGCTGTAGCACAGAGAGCTCATGAGGAGAAATGGCCTTGCAGGACAGAGACATTCTGCCTGTCTTCGTGCCTGCTCTGCCTCTGAATTCACACCCCTTCCCCCTGCAGTCCAGGGGTGAAGTAAACACTGCTCCTTCTGAATTGGAAACTGCTCTTTTAAGGACATGGAAGAAAAATAATTGTACAATCCAAGCTGGTAGATATCAGCAGGGATTACAGTGGGAGATGTGGAAGGACTCATACATCCCTGTCCAGAGAGGTAAATCCTACATACCACTTGTACCAGCGAGCTCTGCCTCTGTCAGGGTTAGACAGGCTCTTCCAGTTCCTAATCACAAGCCCACTTGAGCTGTTAGCAGTTCCTTTAAACAGGGATTTGGTGTGTTTAGGCTGACTGTCCTCCTTGAGAGCAGATGTTTTTTGTTACTGGATAATATTTCAAAGGAAAGGGGTTTTCTCTTTTTTTTCTGTAATGCCCCCTCTGGTGCTGGTTTATTGAGCTGGGAGATACTGGCAAGGGAGCCTGCCCTTCCCTAGGCTGGAGGTCCATTGGTTCATCAGTCAGTGTGATGGATATTGAGACTCAGCTCTTTCAGTTCCCATTCTGGAGCTTGCTAAAAACTGTTAAAACCCACGTGGTGTAGAATCCAAACGACCTCCTTTCCCTGTGATGGGTACCATCCACCTCACTGGGGACAGGGGGGCAGAAAGCCCCTTCAGCTGCTCCTCCAGCCTCTCCTCTCCTTGCTCAGCCTTCTCTAAGCCTTTCCATCTCTTTTCCTTGGCAGCCCAATGACCCGGTGACGAACATATGCCAGGCAGCAGACAAGCAGCTCTTCACCCTGGTGGAGTGGGCCAAGAGGATCCCCCACTTCTCCGAGCTGCCCCTGGATGACCAGGTCATCTTGCTCAGAGCAGGTGAGTGGGATCTGTCCCCAGCGTGGGCTCTAGGGAGCCTGGCAGTGCTGCATCTCACTGTGACAGGTCCTGGCAGCTTGAAAGCCTTTTAACTGCTTCTGAGTAACAGCCTCTGATCAGTCGATTTCTAAATAGGATTTAAAAAGCCCCAAGGGACCGTGTTGTTGAATGGGCTCCAAAATGTTTCACCAGCTGCCAATCAGCTGAAAAATGGCCTGGCTTCATCTCTCATGAGTGAGGGGCTCAGAGATGGGTGCTGGGTGGTTTAAACCCAGGGAATTGCACTCTGCCTTCCTCCCAAACTGAGACTGGAGAGACCAAGCGGGCTTGGGCTTCCATGAAATTTCATCAAACTAAAATGTTTGATCATAATTAAAACCAGAAAGGGGAGAAAAAATATATCACCCTCCTTCTCCCACCCACCAAGATGAAAATAAAATTCTCTGGGTTTATTTTAAATTTCATTGTGCAGCAGGGGGTCTGCAGGAGCAGGATTTGGGAGGTGGAAAGCCATTTGCTGTAGAAAGGGTCTTCCCCCATCGAGTGAATTCAAGCCCCTGCTGCTCTACAAAAATCTTGGAGGGCAAGAAATCAAGAGCAGAGTTCAGTGAAAATGTGTTTCAGGCATGAAGCTCTTTGTAAACTGGGGACTTTGAAGTCCCTGATGCTTTTAGAAGTTCCTCTTGTTTCCCCAAAATTCTCTTTTGTAGGGAATTGAAGAGGACAGAACCCTGCAGGGTCTGACTTCTCTCTCTGCAACCTTCTGGCCTCAGGCTAAGGGTCTCTGTAGACGAGATGCTGTGATCCACCTTGATGGCAGCATTCTGACTTTTTACCATAGCAAGTGTGTCCCCCAAAATAAATGCCCATAAAATTGGGCAGGAAAGTGCTGTAAGAACCAAGTGCCAGGTATTCACATCAACACAACGTGTAGGAACTGCCAGAACTCTTCAGGTTCCAGGTCTGTCCAGGTTCCTTCAGGAGCAAGTGTAGGCACTCCAGGGTAGGAAGATGATGGGATCAGTGTTTTCCCCTCCCACACAAACTCTAGCTGCCATTCTGTTTACTAAGGCTGACTGTAGCCCAAGTACATGGATCTTTTTTTGTTGACTATCAGCTGGTACCTTGGCCCTACACACAGATAGTCTGTCCCTCTCACAGCTTTGACATCCTTGACCTCAAGAGTGTCTGGTTGTTTAAGTCACACTATTTACTGGTGTGTGTTTCCCAGTTATTTTACTTGAAAGGAGATTTTTGTAGTCACAGTCCATGGAGTGGCTACAGCAGTGGTCTGGGAATGGAGATTTTTGGGGAGTTTGTTCTTGCTGCAGACTTGGCCAGGTCCTGCACCCTCCTAGGATGGCTCCTGCAGGCCCTTGGTGAAAGTGCTCCTCTGGCTTTTCTGTGGGTGTGAGTATTCCTCTTTGGAACATACAAAAGTGTGTTTTTGAAGAGGGTCTCTAGAGCCTCTTGTGAGAGTGGATGAGCAGGGAAGCTCATGTAAGAGTCTTTGAGGGCTTCCTGCAAATATGGCAGCGAAGAGCTGGATTCAGACCAAATTCCTTTTGTGAAGTGGGACCAGAACCCACAATAATTCCAGGCTTTCCTTTCTCTTTAGAAGGCAGCTAATGAAAGGTGAATGTCCCTGACCTGATGTTCTCTCCCTTATGCTGGTGCTTGAGGGGCCACTCCATGGGCAGGAAGAGCTGCAGACCCCATCACATCCCAAATTTCGTGGTGGCTCTAACCCTATGGGAATGAGGTTGCTGAGCCCCTGGAGCAGCTCTGATGAGCTCCCTGCTCCCAGAATCTCTGCCAGGGCCTCAGATAACCTCCCCCAAGTCTTTTAACCAGTGGCTCTATGTATTATTGAGTGGGGAGAGCGGCCTGCTGAGAACAGCTGCCCATGAAATATTCAAGTATTAAAATTCAGCTAAGAGAGTCAGTCAGGCTCAGTCATGCACCCTGGGAGGCACCATAAGTGGAGCACACATCTTTGGAGGAGCAGTGCTGGATGGGCTGGCAGTAGCTTTCCTCAAATCGTGAATCATTTAAAAATATTCCCTCTCTGTGCTTCTTGGAGGGGAAGGAAATCTGACTTTTTAAGCCTGTTTTCCCCAGGTTTTCTTGTTTCCAAGCTTGCTAGGGCTGAGACAGGAATGGACTGACGTTTTCTCAGCCTGGCAAAGGATGCTGAGCATGACATCTCTGCAGCTGCAGTTGGTTTTATAGGGCTGGTGGGGAAACTTGGCAGAGAGGTGGATTGACACGATGGTCACTGTGCTGCCAAAGTGCCTTCCCTATCCCAGAGGAGCCAAAGCATCCCTGGAGCTGCAGCCACCTTGTTTGGTGAGGAAGGAGTCACTCCAGTCGAAGGAATCTGCTCTGCTTCTCCAGAGCTTGGGCTGAAATGCAAAAATCTTGGAGTAGACTTGTTTGCTCTCTAACTCAAATTTTCTGCCTGTGGTTACACCTAATTTTTTCTGCTTGTCTGTAGCTTGTAAGCTCATGTGGAAACAGCCTCCCCATTTCAGCTGTAACATCCCAGCTCTCCATGGGAGTAATTCAGCTGAAGGATGTTGGTTAATCCAGTGCTCCTTCACTGGAATGAGCCCAGCTTGGACTGGATGTTGTGAGCCAGCTCTGGTTTTTGTTGGTTGGAGCTGCTGTGGGTCTGTGTGTGATGGCTGGTGGGAGGCACCCCTGGCACCTTCCCTGGTTCTGGGTGTTCCTCTCCATCCAGGGAACATGGTTTCTGCAGGCTCCTGGGGCAGTCCCACGTCTTCTCCTCCGTTCTCTTTGGGTTTCACAGTGTTGCAATGCCTGTGAAAGTGCCAGGCCTCACCCAGTAAATAGCCAAATAAATGTTCCCGTGATTGGGGTGGAAACATCCTGTGGCCACTTAGGAAAGAGTGAACTTTATTCCTAGTCAACATTTCTAATGGCACAATCCATCGCTGCAACAGTAGGTAAATACAGCACACATGGACCTTGTATTTATTCCAGTCAGTGAGACATGACGTGCTCAGGTGGCAGGAGAGGTGAAGGATTGTTGTGTTGCTTTTCCAGACTGGGAAAAACCACTAAAGCCAAATATCCTGATGTTTCTGGACCAAGCAAGTCTGTGCTCTGAACTCCAGGACATGTTCAGAACATGAACCAGCCATGTGATGGGTGTTGCAGGACTGTTTGTCCTACCAAAGATGCTGCTCTTGTTTGAAAGTCACCAGAATTTCCACCCTTCAAACTTCGCAGCGTTTCATCTTGTTGTGGCTTTGGTTCAGGAATTCTTGAACTGAGCCTGTGATGGAGTTAAGAATTTGAAGAGGTGTTGGACTGGGAAGGGCACCTGGAAGGTGGAGAGGTCCCATCTCCCTTTCCTTCCCTTCCCTGCAAGGTGTGGGCTCAGAGGATGTGTTTCCTATATCCTGAAGTAGCATATCCAGTAGGTATTAAGACTAAAAGCTGATGTCCAAGCAGCCATGGAATCAGTTAGTGGAGCAGTCATGGACGTTGGACACCCCTCTGCAGAGAGCAGACGAAATCCCTCCCACTGTTAACGTGGTGGAAGCAACAAACCCACAAGACAAGAGTTTTTCTGGTCCCTTTTACGGAGCTGAATGATGGTGAATGAACCTTTGTGCCCTGTTATGGCCTGGAAATGAGCCCAATTAGCTGATACAAAGGGTTGATAGGGCTGGAAGTGCTCGGAGGCAGCGGGTGAGGGCAGAGTGGCTCGCAGGGCTCCACACCCACGCAGAGGTTCACAGCGAGAGGAGCAGGCAGAGCCGCTTGCTGCGGTGTCTGCACAGTTTACGGAGGAAACTGCTTCCCTTATTAACGTTATATTTTTAGTGCATTTGTTTCTTGATGGTTTTTTCCTTCCCTGACATCCAAGAAAAGGCTGGCTCCCTTCTCCCTTCCCAAGGCCAGCCACGTCCCTCTAGCAGAGGCGATTTCCTCCTCTTTTTTGCGCTGGGGAGGTGACGTTGATCCCCAAACCCGCTGAGGTGGCTCTAACCTGCAGCCTTGGTTGTTCTCTCCTCCCCAGGGTGGAATGAACTCCTAATTGCCTCCTTCTCCCACCGCTCCATAGCTGTGAAAGACGGGATCCTCTTGGCCACCGGGCTCCACGTGCACCGGAACAGCGCACACAGTGCTGGCGTCGGGGCCATCTTCGACAGGTGGGCGGGTGGAGGGATGGATGGATGGATGGATGGATGGATGGATGGATGGATGGATGGATGGGATTGCATCTCAAGCCACCTTGCCTGGACATCCCCATCTCTGTCTCTGCACCAAACCACCTCCATTCCCCACGTTGCAACCCCTTTGAGGGGTCAGAGAGCCTGGGATGAGGGTGTCCGTCCCGTGGCGTGCATGGAGGTGCTGTGGTCCTTGTTGAAGGCAACAGCATTAAATCCTCCTCTTAAACGTGCAAAACCCAAGAGCCCAAAGCAGGGTGGAGGCTGCCCAGTGCAAATCAAAGCCTTTCATGGGGTCCAGATGCCTTCTAATGTTACGAGGAGGCCACTCCTTCGTTTCTTTTCATCTTTAATTGGACCAAGACGCGATTTTTATTTTCACAATGAAAAGGCACCAAAAATACTCACAGGTTCCACATGTGTATCCCGAGGGCCCTTTAATCTCATGCTTTGGGAAAGTGTCTTAAAGCCAGACTTCCAGGGTGTTTGACCCCCAGTGTGGCTCCAGACATTGCTGGAAGGCTGATTTCTCTGCCCAAGACTCGTCTTGGGGCGACTCAGTTGAAACCAAATCACCCTTTGAGCTGTGCTGTGCGAGGAAATTGCTCTGCAGACCTTGGTGACATCATTTGTTCCTGTGAGGTCATAAGTGCAGGATCATGACTTTGCTGCAGGATCTAACATGAAAAAGTGGGCAATCAGTGGAAAATATTTCACGACCGGCACCTGCAGCAGGAGCGAAGGGAGCAATAAAAATTACCGGCAGAGGAAATTACTTTTAGATACCTGTTGGGGTGGATTTTTATTATTGTTTTTTATTTTTAGGCAGCTTTCTCAGGTGCCAAAGCCATTCAGTGAGTCAATGAAGCCAGTTTTTATGGTCCCTGTTGTATCTCACAGGAACTATTGATGTTCCTAATGAGCTATTTTTGATAGGGGAGGAAGATGAGGCCACATCCTCAGCTGGTAGCAGCGAGCAGCAGCCCCTGACTTGGTTAACTGTGACCAGAGTATCTCCCTGTGGGTCTGCCATCTGTGTGTTTTCATTTCTTTTTAATGCTGACGCCTGTGATTTCTGTGTCCTTTGCAGAGTATTGACAGAACTCGTGTCAAAAATGCGAGACATGCTGATGGACAAGACAGAGCTGGGCTGCCTGCGAGCCATTGTCCTCTTCAACCCTGGTACATGGCTGTGTCTTCTCTGCTGTTCCCTCTTGACTGGTGCTCTGTCCTTTTGGCTCCTTTTCTTCCCTATAAATCCCCCTTGCAAGTAGCTGAGGGCACCCATCTCCTGAGGAGAGGGCAAGGAGGAAGAGAGGGAAGGATGAAAGTTGAATTAGGTGCTGCACGTGCATCTGCCACCTTACAGGCGTGTCCTGTGCAGGTCAGGGGTGGATCTGGATCCATGCCCAGTGCTGCTCTCCATTCCTTCCTTTCACTGAATCACAGCATGGTTTGGGTTGGAAGGACCTTAAAGATCATCTTGTTCCCCCCCCTGCCATGGGGTGGAACCATCACCAGCCCTTGGGCTCCCACCAGCCCAAGGTTGCTCCAAGCTCTGTCCAACCTGGCCTTGGATACTTCCAGGGATGGGGCAGCAACCTCTTCTCTGCCCAACCTGTGCCAAGGTCTCACCACTCTCACAGGGAAGCATTTCTTCCTACTGTCCAACCTAAGCCTTCTGTCTTTCAGTTCACAGCCATTCCCCCTTGTTCTATCAGCTTTCCCACCCTTTTACAGGGACTCTGTGAGAAGAAAGTTGCAGTGCTTGAGGGCATTGTCCCTGAATCGAAGCAAAATTGAATCTAGACATCTTTAATTTTCTTTATTTTTCTTTAAGAGAAAAATATGGATTAGAGCAGTGCTGGAGCATGGACATGATTGCCTCTGTTTCCTGATCTCATCACCCAAGGGATTTTTTTACTTGTGTTTCTGGAAAAGCCCTCTGCAGACCTGGAGGGGTGAAAGACATGAAATGTGCTCGTAAAATACAGAAGAACTTGAATTTTTGTCTGCAGCTTTCTTAGTTCAACAGACTCAGGAAGGTTCATACTGCTGACTTTTTCCCCCTGGCCTCAGCTGCCCAAGGGAAGAGGAAGGTTCAGTGCCAGGGCTTGGCTCCAGCATTTTGGGGAGCAAATCCCTGTGCAGCAGGAGCCAGCTGGCAGCCTGCACATACCTGCACAGCTCTGCTGAGGAGGGTCTCTATATTTTAGATCAGGTCAGTCCAGAGCAAAATCAGATGGAAGCCAAGGACAGACCTCCACAGCCACTCCTCCCCTCCCTTTCCTGCCCTCACAGGAGCACAGTTTGTGCCCAAGCACGCCTCCTTCCCTGGATTTTCCCACCAAACCCAGGCCAGGCCATTTCAGCAGGGTTTATTGCTGTTTCTTGGGTTTGTTTTTCTTTTTCACTTTTTTTTTTTTCCCCATTTCCCCCTCCCCCCCCCCCCTCCTT
>VXAU01003810.1:720011-900914 GCA_013399695.1 Formicarius rufipectus
AAAAAAAAAAAAAGATAAGGAAAAAATATCTAAAGCATCAATAAAGTTAAAATCTATTTTTGTACAAATGTAATTTTATCCCTTACCATATTCTTGGATATTTTCTTTCTGGATTGTTTTGTTTCTTCTACAGAGATTGTTAAAAACTCTCTCTATTTTTTCTCTCTTTCTCTCTGTAATGTTCAGCCACAGGGATCTGGAGAAGAGGGAGAAATTTCTGATCGTGTTTTAAAGGCTTTATATGAAATCTCTTTTGAAATAATNAAAGAAAGAACTGCTGCTGGAAACGCCAGTATTTTGAGAACAATTGTATTAGAATTGTGGAAAAAAAAATGAGGAAAAAAAAAGAAAAAGAAAAAAGGAGATAAAAAAAGAGAAAATATATGAGCATTTTAAAATATAACCCAGTCCAAGTCTTTTGTTCTTTGCTGGTGTGTCATGAGTTGTTCATTCGGGGCGGGGGTGGGAATTGTCCCCACTCGGGGTCCCCATCCCTGCTGCTCACTGTGAGTCTGAGTAAATCCCACCTGGCTGTAAGGAAGGAGCAATAGTGGGAGCACAGGGGGAACCCCACATCTCAGACGTGGAAACTGTTATCCTTTTCCTCGGGTATTTTCCATGAGTGATTTTCCCATCCCTTTGACTCCTCCGGCTGAACCTGCTGGGGTCCCCATCGCCCCCTGCCACATCCCCCTCCTCCTCCCCTTCCAACGGGACGAGTGGCCCTTGCGGCCCCTGGGATGCCCGCGGCCGGTCCCACGGAGGGATGTGCCAGCCTGTCCCTGCCTGGGTGGCACCGGGGTGACCAAAGCCACCCTGAGCTCATCGTAGGACGATCCCTGTGCAAGACCCCCCTTGGCACGGGGGGTGCCAAGCTTTGATCGGACCCAGGGGCATGAAGGGTGGGCAGCACCCCCAGCCCGAGGGTGCATGGACGAGTGTTTTCCAGCCCCCCTCCCTCCTGGAGCCACCCCATGGAGCAGGAGCAGTGGGAGCACAGGAGCCGCTAGCGCTGGCCTTCGCTTAACCTGGATTTGTTGCCAGGTACAAACAAGATTGAACTTGCTGTTGGCTTTACAGCGGAGATAAATCGTCCCCCGACGGCAGCAGAGCCGGTCAGATAGCGAGGGGAAAATCAGAGTCAAAATTCGGTTAGTGACGATCCGCGCGTTTCCAGCTTGGCCGCGATCGTTTTTCATTTGGGAAGCGCTGGGAGGAGGCTTTTGGAGGGCAAGGGAAGGGGCACGGGGCAGTTTGTCTGCCTTGGCAGCGACCTGCTGCTCCTCAGAGCTGCCCCTTCCACTCGCTGCCCCACTTCGGGAGCTCCCACGGACCCGGGCGCGCCGGCCCGGCCACGCTCCCATCTGCCGGCTCCCTCTGCCGAGGGTGCTTATGTGTCTTGTTAACCTCCGGGCAGCAGTTTGTGTTTGGAGAGTAAATATTTACCTCCCTTCCTGAGGGTTTTGGTCCCCCGTGTCCCGGGTGGAGCGAGCTGGGGGCTGTGGGGCAGCGCTCGTCGGGCTGAGCCGCGGGCTGCCCGGGGTCATTGCTGCCCGCTGGCTCCAGAACCACAGTTTGCTTTGAAAATCGGGCTTGCTTCTATATTTAACGATGCTAATAACAGAAAGAAAAGCAAAACCAAGCTGGCCACCGATTTTTGGTGGTTTTTTGTGGGGTTTTTTGAGCTTTGTTGCTGCTGTGCTTCCTGCTGCGTTTTTTGCTGCCCTCCTGCCTTTGGGTGCGTTCCCAGACCCCCAAATCTGGGGAAGGGCTCTGCTCCTGCTCCTCTGCTGCCGGGGAGGGAGGAGGAGGTTTGCACCTTGGCCAAGTCTTGCTGTTTTTCCAGCTTCTGCGGGGATCAAAGTGCCTGTTTTGACTCTTCTTCTGATTCCTTGATAAGAGAAGATAATTGTAATGCAATTAAGCATCTCACACATGCAATGGCTTTGGGCTTTTGTTGTGTCTCCGGGCTGGGTGTGCGCAGGATTCACCCCTGCCCTGTGAGCAGCACGGAGACGTGGAGCTCAGGGACAACACACACAAAGGGGCCTGGAGCTCTCTGGTTTATCAGGAGCCTCCTAACGCCAGACTTCCCTAAACCCGGAGCTCTTGGAGATGTGGGATCAGGAGAAGACTCCAGCTTCCTCTGCAAAATGCTGTTCTGGTCCTCTGGGTGCTTCAGGGGATGCAGAGTGGGAGATGCTGTGGTGGGGGTTGCAGGGCATACTCGGGGTGCTCATTCTTTCTTGGTGGCATCAGGCCAGCCACTTAATTTCTGTGCTTCCCCGGGCTGACAGAGATGGAGTGAGGTGTCAGCAGAGTGTTTTGAAACCCTTAAGAGAAGGGCTGTGATCCCAGCCCTCTCCGTGCCTCGGTTTTGCGGCGAGGAGGGACTCTACAAATAAATACAGACAGATGAGCTCTGTCACTGGTAATTTGTCACTTCATAATTGCCAAAGAAAAGCAGGTTAGTTTTCTCCTCCTGACCTCTCTCAAGCAGCCTTTTCACCCCAACTGGCCCCGGGGCCGGGGTCGGGGTCCCGTCGTGCCCCCACAGGGCAGCCTCTCTCCCCACATCGGGGCCACAGAGGGCACCTTGGCCTTCTCCGGCACGTTTTCCAAGTGACATTTCCCTGGGTGTCCCCATGGCATCCCCAAGCCATACAGACATCCACTCCCAGGCACGTCCCGGGGTGCCCCCGCCGCCTCGCCCCTGCGTGGGTGGAAATGGGAGCCGATGGGAGCACTGGGAGGGCTCAGAGGACCTGCATTTCAGGGTCAGACTGTGCTTTGAATGGGGTTCGGGAGTTCGAGCAGTGGGGACACACCAGCAGACCCAGTCGACCCCATTCCCATGCCCCAGCGCTTCCCTCTCCATCCTTGGCTCCCCAGGGAGGGGTTGGGGGAGTTGCGCTCCAGCCTTTTCCAGGTGGGACTTGGAGCTGGGAAATCCTGGGCGGATCGCCTGCTGGGAGGAGAGCGTGGGTGAGCGCGGCCGAGCAGGGCAGGAGGCTGCAGGTCCCCGGGGGATGCGGGGGCAGAGCCTCGGGGAGCCCCTGGGGGCCGGCGTGGCCCGTCCGAGCAAAGAGCAAAGTGCTGCTGCCATCTCCCGACCGCAGCGAGCCCTGCTCGGGATGCCCTGCCCCTGCCCGGGATGCCCTGCCCCTGGCCGGGATGCCCTGCCCCTGCCCGGGATGCCCTGCTCCTGCCCAGGATGCCCTACCCCTGCCCGGGATGACTCTTCCCTCCCCGGGGTACTCGCTCCCCGGTCCGGGTCCCATTTCCCTGCTCAGAGCAATGAAAAAAATCTGTAGGAAAAAAGCAGTAACAGGTTTTTGACGGTTCATTGGTCTCTTTTTAACATCGTCCTGGAAGGTTTCAAAGATCACAAAGTGAAGCTCTGCCTCTCTCTCACGTTCCATGGTGCCATGCATGGACCTCAGGCCTTTCTGAGCAGATCCACTGAGCAACTTTCTGACCTTGCACGATGCTTTGCTGTCAGTCACCTCCACCTCCCTCCCTTCTCCTTGCCCTGACTCTGAAATTTCTGTCCTGACTGAAATTTCTCGCTAAGGGGAGTTCCACAGATCAGCAGCCCAAACACTTTTATGGGGTCTGTTTGAACTCATTCCCCCCTCAGACTTCCAGAGCCGCTCTTTCCTTGTGTATGACCAAGGGTTAACAAAATGCTTAAGTGAAGCATTGTCTGAAATGAGGACCTTTCATTTTCCAAAGAGCCTGAGACCCCAAGGCACAGGCAAGAAATACTGGCCCCAGGAATTTTGCATCTCTCTCCCTTACAACACTGGCAGTGAAAACCTTGTTTGGCTTTCCAGGCAAGATTTTCCATACCATGCTCCAACGCAACTCAATTCCACTAAGCCCACATCTTGTTTTTCTTCTGACAAAGTGAGGTATGATTCTTGGCTCAGTGGCTCTCTGCTGTGAAAGACTAAATGAAAAGATGCTTTTAAAGCTCATTCACTCAACACTCAACCCAAAACCCAAGGGGAGGGTCAAATGGAAATTCGCTAAAGTTATCAGCCAGGCTTTCTGCTGGGTTTCTTTTATGGTGGATATTAGACTGAAGAGCATTAAATGAAGACACAAGTGTTTGCTGGGATACTGTTAAAGGTAGAACAGCCTGATGAGTAAAGCAGCCAGGACATTTAATTTATTTTCTTATAAAAAGCTTGTGTTTGAGTCACTACGATTCCTGAGGACTCAGCCCTTGGTCTTCGTTTGTCTGAACATTTTAATTTATAACATAAAAGCACCCTGCCTTGTAATAAGGGCAGTCACGTCCTTCCCTGGGTAGGATCTGCCTTGGCTGAGTTCACTGAAGAGCTGGAGAGAGCCAGGAGGGAGATGAGGAGATGGAGGGGGAATTGTCTGGCTCGAGGCTGGCCAGTGAGCCAGGAGTAGAATGAGGACAGTGTTTCCACCTGCCACAGTCTCCCACCACGCTCCTGCTTTGCTGCTTGTGAACTTTGCAGGCTGGAGTCTGTTCCAGGGGTTTTCTTTCCATTTGTCCTGGTTGTGGTGGGTATGACACAGCCACCACCACGGGAAGGTGGTGGGGCCCTAAGGACACTGTGACATCATGAGGAGCTGGAGGACCTGGAGAGCTTCACCTCGATGGCAGAGAAAGTGGTTTCCAGTGTCCTGGAAGAGCCTGGGAAGGAGTTACAAACTACAGACAGAGGAAACCTTTGTCCCTGCAACATCCCACTGGCCCAGTGTGAGGGAAAAACCCTTCCTCAGTCCCGGCCTGGCAATGAGATAGACTCTGACCTTGATGTGCCTCAGGACAAGTAGAGAGGAATGGCATTGTCCTCCTGTCCTGGGGTCTCTTGCCGATCATCAGTCACCAGTCAGAGTCATCATCCCTGCCCCATCCCTGTCCCATCCTTGCCTATCCCAGCCCCATCCCTGTTGCATCCCTGTTCCAAACCTGCCCCATCCCTGTTCCATCCCTGCCCCATCCCTGTTCCATCCCTGCCCACACACTATGGCCAAGCAGGGAGGTTGTAGGTTTGGAGGGAGGGCTGCTCCTGTGTGTCCATGGCCATCACCATCTGCCTCCCCTCCCAGCTCCCTGCCTGAGCAGACACATCAGGACATGGGTTCCTGGGCGATCCCAAGACATTACCTAATCCTCTGAAACTGGATCCTCCTGTCAGACTCTGGTTGGATGAGAAAAGCTTGCTCTGGCCTGTCTGTTCCTGCTCCAGAATTGTTTCCCTCCTTATGGCAAAGAACATGCTGTGCACAATTTCCTGCTCTCTGGAGGGTGGAGGTGGGTTCCCAAAGACCCTGTGGATTAACCCCTGCCTGGAAGGGTTTGATCTTCCTGTGCTGATAAATCTTACTGTTTCTTTTTAGGGGACAAACTACCTGTGCCATCTTGCTCTGCTGGAAATTCCCACTTCTTCTGCCCCAAGCTCTCAGTCTTGCCCCTTGACAGGAGATTTGTTCAAGCACATCTGAAGAACCCATCATGAGTTTCAAAGCCAGACCAGCTCAGTTCAACCTGTTTTTATCTCTGCCCTTACACAACCCCATGTCCCCATGCACAAATCAGACTGCTCCGGTGACAGCAGAGACTGGGATGGATCTTGGGGGCCAGTTTGTGGTAATCAGCCAAGGATCAGCCACATGAAACATTCTTCACTTGCACAGCCATTTGTGCATCCAGCTGGCTTTGGATTCACTGGTGTCTAATATGGGATGCTCCCAGAGAAGAAAAAACTGCAGTGGGGTAAGTGAGAAGGTGAAATAGGTCCAACTATCCAGGGCATCCTCGTTTTGGTCCCTGCAGGGCCTGTCAAGAAAAGGGCTTGGTGGGACTTAGGATGCCCCCTTGGATGGCTTGGTAGGGTGTGCCCAGCCCATGTCAGCATCCTTGCTGGATTCTGGGGGCTCTCTGAGCATCTCAGCCTGCTGCCAAGAGGGAGGAAGGCTGGCAGGGGAGGCAATTTGTGGCTGGCTATTTGCTGCTGTCACTCCAACCATTTTACCTGATGAGGCAATAAAGATGAAAGCCAATAATAAGCAGCCAGCCATCATTTTGGTGGAGAAAGGCTGTAATTTACTGTACCAGGGCTGCAGGGAGTCCATCTGAGCTGGGGTTATTGACAGCAGGTCTATATGGTTTGTTTCTCACAGCACTTGCGTGCGCTCCGAGCACTTGAGGGTGACATTTTTAAAATCTAAAAATATATAGCCAGCAGCAAACTTCCAGCAGCATGGAAGGGAGGAGAAGGATTTCTGCCCAGAACATTCTGAACTTTAGGGAAAGTATGTTGGTAGAAAAGGTTTTAAAGGGGTTGCAGGAGAGGAGCAGGGCCTGGGACGCTGCTTGGCTGGGGATGTCACTGGGGGTGTTGGGTTTTGCTGAGGCACCTTGTCCAGGGCTGTCACATCTTCCTGGGAGAGTAAACTGGGACCTGCTCCATGTTCTTGTTCTGTAGCTGGACCAGGTCAGCCTGTGGCTGGGAGTGTGCCCAGAGACTGTGGGTGCAGCCATGTCCTCTGTGCTCTGGTGTAGAGGGCAGGGCTGCCATACAGCTCCATACAAACACAGCAGAAATTAGTTTTCTAACCTCACAGGAAGATGATTTGGATTCTCATTTTCTTCCGCTCAAAATAAGCAGTAACCTTGCTGAAAACATCACTTGCCCTGAGAGTACAAGGGCTTGATTCTGCAAGTCTGGGGAACCCTATGATTAAGAGGTGTCATGGACTTCTTCACCAGGAGATTCAATCCATCCTTCTTTTCAAGCCATCATCCTGTGGGGGAGGGAGGAGGTGGTTTCAGGAAACACAACGAATGACTAATCTCTCTCCTGCCTCTGCCAAGGGAGAACAACCAGCCCCACGAGCATCCCTGCTGCTTGCAAGAGCTCTGGGATGTCAGCAGGGTTATGATTTATGGCAATCAATCCATCAACCTTATTTGTAGCAGCGGCTCTATGAGAGATTTCACACATGAAGATTGGATTCTTCTATGGCCTCACTCTGCCAAAATTGTCTCTGGGCCTCTTGGCCTTCCTGGGGGCTTTTGCCATGTCTCTGCCATGCCCGTGCTGGGAGGTGCCATTCCTACTCCATTCCAACCCACTTTTTTTCATCTTTATTACCTCCATCAGATCATGTTCTCACAGCCAGAGGTTTCTAAGGGGAAGAGATGGGAGGGAGATGGTTGCTCATGCCCTGCAGTGCTGGGCAGACACAGGGCTTTCCTTCCTGCCAAGAGTGTGGGACCGTAGTTTCTTTATTAAAAATGTGATTCTCACCCCTGTGAAATGTCCTTATTGACTATTCAAAATATTTTCCTGCTTGCCAACTGTTGTTGTTTGGTCCCTTTCCATCCTGCTGGTATTTTGCCTGTTTGTCCTGCTGCTCTGGATGTCTCAGTGTCCACTAGTCCACGCAGGCTGTCACTGGTTTCCAGGACCTTGGAATCACCCAGTCTTCTGGGAAACTCTGTTTTCCTCTAGGAGATAAGGGGGGGCTTCTAATCTGCTTTGAAAACTATGACTCAGATACAGCTCTGAAGGTTCAGAAAACATATGGTAAATAAAAGGAATGAGCATACAGGAATGAGCCTTTGAACCCCTGATCTTGTGACAGGGGAAATGACTGAGGGTCTTGGGGATTGCAATTATATGTTTTCCCCCTGATTAATTGGGAATGGGCACCCTGGAAACCCCCTTTTTTTCCCTGTCATAACACACGGTGACAGTGAGGGAAAGCGCTGCAGCCTCTGTTTAAAGCCCAACCTGCTTCCCGTGGTCGGACCAGCCGTGATGAATGGAGCCCTGGGACCCTCTGCCTGCAACAGCCACATCACTTACCTTGGAAATGCAAACCTTATGGAGAGCCAATCCATAATTTCTGGAGCCTGGCTCTGCTGACACGCCGCCCGAGCCCGCAGGAAATCAACCCTTTGTTAATCCTCCTCGAGAGGCACACGCAGCCTCCCAGAAAAAGCTTCTGAAATGAGTAACTCATTAGGGGCTGCACGAGGCCCCAGCCTGTCACCCCCCACAGCTCTGGGGGGAGAAGGGGCTGTGCTGCCTCGGGCCAGGATGATGGACGAGTGTGCACCAGCTCCTGGCTTGGCTCTGAAAGGGGGAGAATTAATGGGCAAATAAATTACAAATCAATTATTAAACCTTAGCAGCGTGCGGGGCCCCGTTCAGAATGGGGATCAAATATACATTTCTAATTAACTCAGCAGCTCTTGTCCGCTGTGCACTGGGTGCTGCCTGCTGCTAGAAATAGGGATTTTTGTCACGTGCTCTAAATAGAGTGTTTTATTTCTCTGCCTCTTCCTGCCTCGAGAGAGAGTTGAGGCCACAAGGCTGTAAGGCCCCTTTTCATGCATAGACAGCACTGAGAGCCCCCCAACCTCATGCTGAGACTCAGGACAGCCCTGGGCAAGCTGCAGTGCAGTGGGGAACAGAGCTGACATACACTGAGCACTCAGGGGGTCGAGGGATCCTGTTGCCTTTCCCTGTAGCCACAAATCCCTGATTTAGAGGGAAGCCACAGTGTTTTCCTCCCCTCCCTGCTTTCCTGGGGCTGTCTGTCAGCACCCAAAGCTATTGCCATGAGGATAACCACTGCCTGATACCTGCCTGCAGTGTCTAGACAGATCCCAGGCCAGAAGTTCTTCCTGGAGCACTAAGAAAACAAAAGGACTTGGCAGATGGAGGGCTGCACTCACACAGCCACCTCTGCTGTCCTTACAGGAATCGTGTCCTCGAGCTCTCAGCATTCTCCCCGATCCAGCAGCACTTCTCCTGTGTGAGGGCTGAGAAGTCCCTCAGGGAACTGGTTGCCACTGGGGTGTGGATGGAAGGTGATTTTACAGGATTTGTGTTGGAATGAATGCCAGGCCCCTTGAAGGAGCTAAACCTCCGAGGGATTCAGTCTCTGGAGCACGGCAGTATTTCTGCTGCTCACTAATCAATTATAATTCTTAGACAAGCTCCCATATGGTGCCTTTATAAATCACCCTCTCCAGTTATCAAGCCTGTCTTGTTTGCCTGACATGAGCTATAAGGAGGGTGGGTTTTAGGCTAATGTTAACTCAAGCACGCAGAATGTGATTTATTTATAGAGGTTTTTAAAAGTGGTTTTTAAACGTCAAATTCTGGGTCCATAGGAGGTAATCCAAAGGCTGGAGGCTCACCCTGCCTGAGCATCACCATAATGAGCACTGGTTCTGAGAGGGGGGCCACGAATACCTGTCCTTGGTCACAGCAGAGAGACCTGGGCAGGGGCAGCCCCTGTTCAGGGGGCTTTGATGGTGGCACCTGCTGTGTCTGTCCTGCTGGAACAGCTCTCCACCCCAGTGTGTGTCTGTGCGACCCTGGGAACAGGCAGGACACTTGAACAATGATCTGAAGGTGAGGACTTGGTGGAAAAGCTGAGCACAGGTCGGGAACAAAGGGTCTGATGAGGAACAGAGCAAAGAGAGGAGCCCTTTGCTTCCCCATCTGAGTAGAAAAGAGCACAAGGTCTTTGGAGCACGGATGGAGCTGTGGCAAAGTCGCGTCTCCTGTCACAGGCCAGACAGAGCAAAGGCCAGTCCGGAGTGGATCCTGATGCTGGGGGGGTGTGTCGGACACCGGAGCTGTTCCCGGCTCGGTTCCCTCACTCCGGCTCTCTTGCTCCCCGCAGTGCGCTCACCCGGCTCCCAGAGCATCCCCACGGCGCCTCCCGCACCTCCAGGACCTCACCAATCCCAGGACATCATAGGACAATCCCAATCCCAGCCGTGAGGAAATTTCTCTCTTTGCAGACCCCCTGCTACTCTCCAACCCAAATTCTTCAGTTCGGGAATCCCCTTTTTTTCTGGTCTTGGTTTTTTTGTTTGTTTGTGGTTTTTCTGGGGTTCTGTTCTGGTTTTGGTTTGGGTTTTTTTTGTTTGTTTGTGTTTGTGTTTTGTTTTGTTTTCAGTTGTCTAAGTCCCCATTTTTCTCGATCTCAATATGCAGGAGCACAGTGTGTGATCCAGGGTTCTGTCTCTTATCTATTAATTGCAACATTCAGGATATTTCACTTTTCTTTATCAGCTTTTTCTTTATCACTTTTTCTTTATAATCTCTTTGGAGATTTGCTTCTGGTTGAGAGCTCCAAAGTCTGCCATCTCCCTTGCTGTACATACACAACCAATTGTTTCCCACCTGGAAGGCTTCACAATTTCAGCTGTGTTCTTTTTGCCTACAACAACCCTGAACTGCACTAATTCTCTCTGCTCTGCTGAGAGCTCAGGTGACTGCTGAGAGTGATCCTGCAGAGTTCAGCCCTTCTCCCACAGACCTTCAGTTCTGACACCCTTGATGCCAGAAATGTGTGTATGGGGGGCTATTTCCCCTCCTGACAGTGCTGAATAAAGAGCATTTTTCTTTTTCCCATGGGAAAAATTCAACCTGAGAGGAAATTCCAGCACATCAACTTGGTGTCTTATGGGAAGGAACATCCCTGGGCCTGCTGTGTTTGCAGAATTTGCATAATCTAAAGAGGATAAGCATATGAAAACCAGCATTAGGAACAAGAATCAGAAGGCAGTGTATGGACAGGTTTTTCGGGGAGCCTCGGGTAGTTCTCATTGACCAGCTTCATTTCCTGGTACCAGCAAGTGGGAGCTCACCCCTTCTGTAGCAGTTTTGGGATGATGGGAAGAAGGCTGTGCCTTGCTAACATGACAGCAGGTTCATGCGAGGAAGAAAGACTTTTAAACTTGGGTCCTGAGGTGCCCGCTGGGTTTCTCAAGTTGGAGCACATGAGGAAGCAGCTGCCTCGAAGCCCCGGGCGGGGTCGGGATGGCGGAGCCGCCCCGGCGTGTCCCGTGCGGCGCTGCCGCGAGGGGGCGCTGTTCGGCGGTCCGGGGGCGCTGCCATGCGCGCCGCTACCACCGGGTGGCGCCCCAGCCCCGCGCATCGGCCTCCCATCGGCTGGGTCTCCATGGCAACGCGGGGACGGGCCCCGCATCCCGCATCCTTTATCCCTCATCCTTCATCCCGCATCCTTCATCCCGCATCCCTCATCCTGCATCCTTCATCCCGCATCCTTCATCCCGCATCCCTCATCCTGCATCCTTCATTCCGCATCCCTCACCCCTCATCCCACATCCCTCATCCTTCATCCCGCATCCTTCATCCCGCATCCCTCATCCTGCATCCTTCATCCCGCATCCTTCATCCTTCATCCTGCGTCCCTCATCCTGCATCCCTCATCCCTTATCCCACATCCTCATCCCTCATCTCACATCCCTCATCCCTCATTCTCATCCCTCATCCCTTATCCTGCATCCTTCAACCTGCATCTCACATCCCTCATCCCACATCCCACATCTCTCATCCCTCATCCCGCATCCCGCATCTCTCATCCTGCATCCTTTATCTCTCATCCCTCATCCCGCATCCCGCATCTCTCATCCTGCATCCTTTATCCCTCATCCCGCATCTCTTGGGGCTCCCACGACATCTCTGCTGTTCCCATTCTCTGCTCTACCTTTCCCCTTTCCTGTTCTCCCCTTTCCCTTTCCCTGCTCTCCCTTTCCCCTTCCTGCTCTCCCTTTCCTCTTTCCCACTTTTCCCTTTCCCCTTCCCAGCTGTCCCCTTTCCTTTCCCTTCCCTCCCTCTCCCCCTCTCTGGCTCAGCTCCGTGGGATCAGCAGCAGCAGGGGCAGAGGGGAACCACGATTGTTTGGTGCCAGCGAGTTCCATGTGGGAGGACTGTGGGGGGGAAAAAAACCCATATGGAGCCACTGCCAAACCCAGTCCCACTGACACGGGGAGGGCTGTGCAAGGCCCACGCTCTGCTGGTGCTGCTGCTGTGACTGGTCTGCTCCTAGATTTGTCTCCTGAATACAGACATGAAGGGATAGGACAAGGGGNTCTGGCTCAGCTCCGTGGGATCAGCAGCAGCAGGGGCAGAGGGGAACCACGATTGTTTGGTGCCAGCGAGTTCCATGTGGGAGGACTGTGGGGGGGAAAAAAACCCATATGGAGCCACTGCCAAACCCAGTCCCACTGACACGGGGAGGGCTGTGCAAGGCCCACGCTCTGCTGGTGCTGCTGCTGTGACTGGTCTGCTCCTAGATTTGTCTCCTGAATACAGACATGAAGGGATAGGACAAGGGGAAATGGCTTTAAAGTGAAGAAGAGTAGGCTTAGATGAGATATTAGGGAGAAATTCTTCCCTCTGAGAGTGAGGAGGCCCTGGCACAGGTTGCCCAGAGAAGCTGTGGCTGCCCCATCCCTGGAAGTGCCCAAGGCCAGGTTGGACTGGTCTAGTGGAACATGTCCCTGGCCATGGCAGGGGGTGGAACGAGAGGGTCCTTAAGGTCCCTTCCAACCCAAAGCAGACTGGGTTTCTGTGACATTTCCCCAGGGACGCACCCAGGGTTCTGCTGAACATGGACAGTGCTGCAGACAGACTGACCTTGGGCAGTGGCCTGAGACAGCAACATCTGGTTGGCCTGGGATAAGAAGCACAAGCACAGATAATTAAGAAGTTCAAGACAATCTTTTAGAGGCCAAATTTCCTTTCCTTATTCAGGCTTCTCCAGCCAGGTCTCATTCTTGCCCTGGGTGGAGCTGGATTTCTATCCCACTGGGAATGGTAAACCGTGTGCTGAGGGTAGAGAAGGCCCTTCAAACTCTGCCTGTGGATGAAGCAGGAGCCCTCTCAAGCCTTGACTCAGTACAAATTGGATGAGTTCCCATGTGGATTGCATTTAACCCTTTCTGTGCCTGCACTGGAAAGTGCAAAACAACAATTTTGCACAGCTGAACAACCCTTCAGGCTGCTACCTGTTCTGAGCAGGGAGATGGGATGCATCACACTCCTTGTTGTTTCTAAAACATCTCTAAAAACTAAACTCATCACTAAATCCAGGGTTCCCCTCTCCTCTCCATCAAGGACAGGACATCTGGAATGGGTTTGGATGAGCTGTATTTGCACTCTTAACAGGAGGCTGGAAACCACCCCCTCACTATTAGGAATTTGATGCTCTGAAGACACTGGAAATGACTTAATTTTGTGGTCTTTATGTTGATTCAGAGATGCATTAGGACCAGACTCTCAACAATTCTTGGCTGGCTGCATCCCTTCCCACCTCCTCATGCTACTGATTCCACAGACTCCCTAGTTCCTGGGAAGTGCTTGATCCAGGTTTGGTGAGCTGTGCCTGCCTGGTTCTTTAACCTGGTACTGAACCCACTGGTCAAGTGATGTCGTGGTGGTGGTGCCCTGGGGTGGCAGCACTCTGTGTGCTCAGGGGAACAGTGCTGGGAGCACTGGGGCATCCTGTGCCCTGTCAGCTCAGAGGGAAGGTCATTCCTGCACCTTGGGGCCACCCCTGCTTTCTTACAGCCACTACAAAGCTCCAGGAAAGCACCAAAGATGGGATTTCCTTGTTGGGTGGAGAGGGAGGCAAGGCTGGCCTGGCTACCACAGCCTTGTCCCTCCTCCGAGCCTGAGCTCCCCCCTCTCCACCTCCTCGCTGGGCGCTGGGCTTTCTCTTCCCATCACAGGGCAGGGAGAGGCATGAGGTGGGACTGGCACAGCCCGTCCCACTGCTGGGTTTATCCCTGGGCCCCCGGGCAATGCAGCTTTTCTGGTCCCAGCTCGGCAGAGGCTGAGCAGGAAGAGGCATTTTCAGGGTGTGACCCCTCCTTGGCTTTCCCCAAGGAAAGGGAGCTCCAAGGTGGAGGGAAGGCAGAGTTGGAGGCACCTCCCTGGGGTTCGCGTTACCCTCCTCCTCCAGCTCAGTAAATCACTGCCCTAATTGAAACCACACCTGGGCTGTGCTTGCCTGAACCGTGGCGTGAGCACTTCTGCTCACAGGGAGGCTCTTTGCAGGGTCAGAGGTGCTTCCCCAGGGCTGGTGCTCCAGGCTTGGGCTCCAACATCCCATTCCATGCTCCAGCACGTGCAGAGGGTTTTGCCCTCCATTGTCTGTGGGGGTTAGTGGGACTTGGATGTCTGCAGCACTCGGGGGGCTTTAAGGATGATGCAAGTGCCTCGTGTAAGGCTGAATAGGTGCAAACTCACTCCCTAAGCCAAAAGGCTGGAAGGATGTGGAATTACCTCTGGAAAGGCTTTGGAAATCCCTAGAAATTGTGCTTTGCCAAAGTCCTGGAGGTGCTGAGGTCAGAAAGGGGCTGGCAAAGGTTCTGTCGGAGTCACGGCTTCAGTGAGGGGTGAGGAGGCAGGTGAGGAGCCTGGTGTGAGTTAAAAGGTTCCAAAAAAATCCTGTGTGGCTCTGGAATTGTCCCAAAATGCTGAGACTGACTGTTTGGGACAACATATGTTGATGCTCAGCACCTTTTGCTCAGCTCAGCACCTCTTGCTCAGCTCAGGACCTTTACAGGTTTCCAAGCCCGGACTGTGGTGTGCTGGAGAGACTGGGGCAGCTCCCAGGGGAATTGGGATGGGATGGGATGAGGGAGAGAATTCCAGACATGTCTTTGTACCCCAACAGCCTGGAGCCACCGTGCTGTTCCAAGCACAGGCTGCAGCTTCCACCACTCCCCTCCTTTGGCCAGGGAGCTCCTGCTGCCACGTGGCCTTTTCCACTACAACACCCTTCTCTGTGCCTTGCTTTGCCTCTTATTCTTTTTCTTCTTTTTTTCTTTTTTTTTTTCCCCTCAGGAAACATCTGGAAGCTGAGTAAGAAACTTTAAAAGGAGGGAAAAAAAGAAAAGAAGAGGAAAAAAGCAAGGGGGAAGGGATCTTGGGAGCACCATATGATTTCACTTTCCTAAGACAACTGCAATTATGCCTTTGAGGCTTTACCAGTCACTGTAGATTCAAACCATGTTGGGTGATGTAAGTGGGAAAATATGAAGGGCCTACTGGCTGATTGAAAAAAAAAGGGAAAAGAAAAAGGAAAAAAGAGAAAAGATCAGTTTTTGGCATTTTATTTAATATTCTGAGTCAGAATAAGGGTGTTGTCCACATGAACTTTTTCTTTGTTGCTTTTCTAGGCTTGGTTGGGCCTTGCTGATTCCTCCTGTATCTCTCCAAATGACCTGCTCCTCTGTCCTGCCTTTCTTCTGCCATGACCCTCAGAGTCCCCATGGACAGTGCTAGGAGTGGATTTCTCCCTGCCAAGACATGTGCCAGACTGGGTTCTTCTTGCTTGTGCTGACCAGGGACCACTGACTTTTTGGAAGCTGGTGAACGGGACAAGCAGGAAATGTCAGTCCCAGTTCAACACCCACGAGAAATCCTGTTTCCAGGCGACTTCCAGATAACCTGCCTGTTTGACACTGGGTCCAGGACAGTCTGGGGAGGTTTGGATGTGATGTCTCCATGTGGAGCCTGGCTTTGGGATAGATCCACTCGAAAGGATAAAAATGTTGCTGTCAGATTTAATGGAATTTCCACTTGAAAAAGCAGGATGCTGCAGGAGGACTGGGCTTTCAGCTGACAGGGGTTAAACTGTCATAAAATAGACTCGGGAGTAATGAAATATTTCCCACTCCAGTTCCCATGGGAAGAAATCAGCTTTGGAGAGAGGCAGTGACAGGCATTGCTCACAGGGCAGGACTGGGGCTGTAATCCCTGTGCCAGATCCCTGTCAGCTCTGGGGTGGTGCTGGAATCTCCTCTCCTGGGGTGGGGGGGAAGGGGCATGGCTCAGACAGACATCTCTGCAAGTGGCATCAACTCAGGGGCACTGCTGGAGCTTCCATGGAAAAGTTTCCTTTTAAAGAAGGCCTCTGTGTGTGTGTGTGTTTGCTCATCAGAAACGAGGGCAGAGGAGATTCTCCAGGAGTTTTGGCTGAAAAAATGAATTATTTCCTAATCTTTTGGCTGCCAAAGCTCAGAGAACAGTTCTTAGATGGAATGTCTCAGCTCACCGTCGCTGAGGACACAGACCCTGATTATTTCAGTACAAACCCAGGACTGTTTGAAGGAAAATATCCCGTGAAAAAACTTGGTTTTCACCAGTTTCTAAGAAGAAGTAAAAAGCATCTAAAATCCCTGTCCTGCCTGGGTGAACACCAACATGAGTGAGCATCCCCAGGACAGCAAACCCCACCACACTGCTCTGTGCAAGGACCAGCTTTAACTTGATTTCCCCAGAGCATAAAGATGCTGCTTCCCCAGCTTCCTAAGGCATCATCCTCCAGGCATTTGAGTTGCTGCAGCTCCCTCTTTACCAGGGAAAAGTCTGTTTGCAGATTAAAATTTCCCTGGATCTGCATGAAACAGCAGCACAAGTGGGTGAGGCAGTGGGAGGCTGCTGGAGGGGATGTCTCTCTGGGTGAGGACAGGAAACCCTCCTGGGTTTCATGCAGCAAAGGGAATCTTAATTTCGAATCAGAAAGTGGGGAACCACTGCTTGGAGGTGAAGGAGGGGGAAAAGCTCATCCCATCCCAACCCCTGTGTAAGAGGGGAGGGATTCAGTGCACCCACAGAGACGTCCCAGGACCTGCAAGCACTGACCTCAAAATTCTTCCCATTTTCTCAAGAGGGGCAACAAGTAAAGTGGAGGCACAGAAAGAAGCAGAACTTTTTCATGGATGCCAAAGCCTTGATTTTCCTTTTTCTCTGAGCAATTTGGTCCACATTTTTTTCATTTAACCAGTGAGTCCTGCAGGGCTTTTGCAGAGTGTCTGTACCCTTCTCCAATGCAATCACTGGAAATGGAGCATGAATTCCTGAAGAGCCTGGCTTTTCCCTGGCACTGCCCTCAGGATGCTGCTAAACCATTACAGTGACACAGGGAGCTCCCAGCAAAACAGCCAGCCTGGCTGGAGCTACCTTCCCTAAATCCCAAAGTGTGCTGTGATTGCACACGGAGCCAGGACTGCAGGAAAACTCACTCAAGCCATTGCAAATCCTCCTCTCACTCCAGCAGTTTCGGTGAGGTTTGTTTTGAGGGAATGGGATTTTACGGGTTATCAAAGCCAAAAGCTCATTTCCATGCATGGTGGAAACACCAGAACACAAGTGTTCCTGGAAAGCAAATGCATCAAGACTGAAAATAAGGATCCATCAACAGTTGCAGTTGGACTCAAGCAAAAGCAAACACAAAAGCGTCTTGGAGGGAGGGATGTGAGGAGCATCCTTGGGATGGTGACCCAAGGTGCTTTCTGCTCCAGGAGCAGTAACATCTACAGAGGGGCAGGACAAGCCCAGCAGCTGGGGCTGGTCAGGTTTAGCCTGTCCAGACTCACTCTGCAGAGCCCTCAGCAGAAGGAGAAGAGGTCAGGTCAGCAGGTCCCAGGATGAGACCTCTCCCTGCAGCACAACGTGGCTCCTGTCGCTGCCTTGTCCTTCCAAGGTGGCTGTGTGAGTGAACACCCCACTTACCCATTCCATCCATGCATCCAGTTTCCACCCCAGCTCTCCTGAGTGTGTGTGTTTTCCCTTTCCTGACCTTTTCAAGCTGTTAACACTGCCCATGGCTGACGTCCTGAACCCTTTACAAGGTTTTTTGGCAGTGACAACATCTCCTGACACGTCTTTGGTGATGCAGGTCAGGCCTTGGATAACACCCCATGGCCACCCCACACACGGCGCTTTCAGCATCCCAAAGGGCTCTGCTGGCTGTTTGCAAACCCTCAGGGGGGACACAGGAGTGCAGATGAATATTCAAGTATTTACAGCTCACAGCCTCCTCCAACCCCTTCTTGCAAGGGATTCTCCTGTCCAAATATCCTTTGTGTCACGGAGAGGCACCACTAAAGAGACATTTAAAGCCCCGGGTCACACCAGTTTCCACCAGTTGGGTGTTGAATGGGAGATACCCAATCCCTCAAACGCTCTCCCAACACCCACCTTTGCTTTCCCAACTGCCATATGAAGAAAATATTATTCCTCCACTGCTATTCTTTACACAGGCTATTACCCTGTGCTATTTCAGCTCGTGTTACAGCTCCAGCTTCACTGTTTGAAGCCAAAACCAATCCTAAATCATGAATGGATATTAGGCAGGTAAGGTGAAGACAAGGGCACTGCACAACATGCCTGGCTGAGCTCCCTGAGCATGTGGAGAAGTCCTGGCAGGGTTGAGGGCTGGATGTGCTGGTTCCCATCAGTCACATCCCTACTGTTACCTCTGTGCTTCTACTGACTCCTCCTCCTCTTCCTCATCCTTCTCTTCCTCCGTCCACTTCCACCTTCATCCCCTCCCTGGATGGTCCTGTAGAGCTGCAGCTCCAGCACAGCACCCATGGGTGCCTGGGACCTCTGGGCATTTGGCTCAGGAAGTGCTTTACAGCACTGAATTCCCCTCTATAACCCAATTAAAATGTTCCTTCAAGGACTCCAGTTAATTCACTCCCATGTCCCCAGGCACACCTTGCTCACTGCTCGGGCGAAATCGGGAGAAGCATTTCAATTTCTGCCTAACCCCCCGACTTCAGCTCCTCCTTTGGTGGCTGGGAACTGAGCCTAGACATGAAATAATGAACTGAAAGCCTTCGATGCATTGACCAAAGCAAACAAGCTGTCAACTGGAAATATTCCCTCGCTTCTTTTCCAGACAGCCCGAATCTCCTTCCCATCTGCAGGTATCGCCCTGTCGGGGAGGCAGCAGAAGTAACTCAGTGTGAAATTGTCAGTGACAGCATCTGATGCTGTTTTGTAGAAGCATAAATCAGTCCAGAAAAGGAGAAGCACCATCTCTTCCCCCCCCCACCAAGGTTTGCTCAGCATTTTATACCTCTGTGGGGATGTTATGAAGGAGATTTGTTTGGCAGATTAAACCCGAGTCCAACATTTGTTGTTAGAGCCTTAATGATGTTCAGTCTTCTTAGTGCTGTTTGCATTAGACCATAATATCTCCCCCTCCTGAGCTCCAGTGACTCTACTTAAGCATGAAAATGCTGGTGGAGAGGCTGAATCTCTCCAGGTTTTCCAGCTCCTCACTCAGCTGGGAGAGTGTCAGAAGTCAGGACCATTTCACTGCCTCTTTCGTGTGGGTTTCCCACCATGGGAAACTGCAGCAAATTGGGTAGATTTCTTGGTGCTGACAACTGAATAAGGGTTTGGAAAGGGCAGATTTGTGCCCAACCACCCTGAGAATGCCACCATGTGCCTGAGAGTGTTGTCCAAACCCTTCTTGAACTCTGAGAGGATTGGTGCTGTGATCACTTCCCTGGGGAGCTTGTTCCATGAAATGCAAAGAGGACGTCTTCATTCTCCATCTGGGGCAACACAGGAGAGGAAAGGCTTGAAGTTTTCCAGCATCTGCCAGAAAACACCAGTTCCCAAGTCTCATTGGAATCAAAGAGGTCCAATCTTACCACCAAGTGGCACCTGGGTGGTGATGGCACCACCATCCTGGGGCACACACTGTTTTCCATGCCTGGATCTCTCCAGGCTCGTCCATCTCCTTGTGCCTTGGCATAGCCAGCTTTAGGGTCCAGCTTTTTATCCCCAGCCTTCCTTCCTTCCCAAAAAGCAAACCAGAGCTGATCACTGTGTTTCTGGGAGCTTACCTCTGCTCTAGTAGAAGTTCAGGCTGTAGAGCTTTGGCTGTGAATTCTCCAGCACAGCAACAATTAGTAGAAATCTTCCCAGGCAGCTGCTCCCATCTGCTCCGTGGGTTGTTTGTGTTTGTGGAGCGCAGAGAGCAGATGATTTTTTTTGCTGAATTCACATGGTTCTTGCAGTTGAGTTTCACAGAGTGAGATAAGCCATTTCATTTAAGCCAGTTCCTTCCTATTTTTTTTGCAAAACCTACCTGAAAGTTTGGGGGTTGACTGTGTGATGATGCTGCATCCACCAAAACCTCGGCGGAGGCCCAAGATTTAGGAATGTCTCAGCTGCTTGGCTGATGAGCTCTAGAAATGGAATGAACTTTCACATCACTTTGTGATCAGCCAATCATTGCATTTTTGAGTGGTTTTACTCAGAGGGGCAGGTTTCGCTCAGCTGCACGAGGAACAAATTCTTTCTTCCCTCCTACTCTCTCCCGCTCACGTTGCACAATCAGCTGTGGCCTGTAGTCCTGGAGACCACAGTGGTGCACCAGGGCTGCAGG
This sequence comes from Formicarius rufipectus, assembly GCA_013399695.1. Taxonomy (NCBI): domain Eukaryota; kingdom Metazoa; phylum Chordata; class Aves; order Passeriformes; family Formicariidae; genus Formicarius; species Formicarius rufipectus. Next base: position 740,037 of record VXAU01003810.1, read on the forward strand.
TCCCAGGGATCAGAGCCCTCAGGAAATACTGGTTTGGGGATGGTTTGGGAAGAGAGTGACTTCAGGAAGGTGGTCTTTGCAGCAGCCCTTGTTTCAACCTTGCACATGCAGCTCAGGGTTTAGCCATGGCCAGTCACACAGCCTGGAAATTATGGAATAGGAAGAAATTCTTCCCTGTGAGGGTGGGCAGCCCTGGCACAGGTTGGGCAGAGAAGCTGTGGCTGCCCCATCCCTGGAAGTGTCCAAAGCCAGGTTGCATGGGGCTTGGAGAAACCTGGGCTAGTGAAAGGTGGTGTTGTACCTTCCCAAGGAGGAGGGTTAACCAAAAAATTAGTGGAGAGGTCTCCAGAGGTCCTCACGGTCAAAAAGCACCTGGTTGTCAAATAGAAATGCCCCCCTGATCCGAACCTTTCTGTCCAGGTATTGTGAGGTGTTGCAGGAGCAGCCTCACCAAGCTGGACCCTGCTGCTCTCCCCGTCATCTGGAGGGTGTTGGGGTTGGGGTGTGGCTCAGCTGTGCCCCTGGAGCCCACCTGGGTACTGGGGCCATGGCACAGAAAGGCAGCACCACGTGGTGATGCTGCACCACCGGAGGTGGTGATGGAACGGTGGGAAGGGCTGGGCAGGGTATTCCATCAGATCTGCTGGCTCCTGGAGGGAATTTTTGGGAGGGCAATGGAAAGTTGGAGTGTAAAACAGAGATGATAAGTAAGTAATCTGATTTTTAAGTCATAGCATTAAAGCATGCTCTTCAGGATGGTTACCCTGGTCCTGAGTGCAGAGGGGGAGAGGGAAGACAGTGGCAGCACAGGCTGGAGTGAGCTCAGGCTGCTCCAAGCTTTGCCTCTGGGACAGGGGTGTCCTCCCTGCCTCGTGCCACGTCCCACAGCCACCTCAGAGCCTGCCTGTGCATTTTCCTGTCAGCATTTGAGGAGGGAACACGTCTCAAGAGGCCACTTCCCATTTGCTTTTGCTTCCTATCTCCTGCCAGACTGCTGTTCCTCCTTTGCAGCTTGCCATGTGCTTCCCAAGGGAGAGCACAGTGAGAAGGGCTCTTTGTCCAGCTGCCCTTCTCGTGAAGCTGCTGGGCTTGAAATGGGCCTTTCAAACCCCTTGGCCTGTGCGCTTGGCAGGAATCATCCCATCTCCATTTAAAAGCACCAGAGTATGAGTATGGCCAGGATGTGCTTCCACTGCCCTTGTGCTGCAGATTTTGAGCCTCCTCAGCCCCACAAGGTCTTGTCCTTGCTGTCCTAAAGGCCTTTGGTCCTGGGAAACACCAACAGTGCATGTCCCATGCCTTTTATCACCTAAACCCCCCTCTCATATCATGTTTATTGGCCAGAGAGAAGTGCCAGAGAATCATGGAATCACAGGCTGGTTTGGTTTGGAAGTGACCTTAAAGATCATGTTCCAACCCCCTGCCATGGGTGGGGACAACTTCTCCAAGCCCCATCCACATCTCCTGGTACATAATCATTTTATAGAGCACTTGGAGACATGCAAGCAGCTTCTGTGTCATTTCTGTCCCCACCAGGTGCAAGATGCAGCTCCCAAGCCCAGGGAGGGCTTTACAGCCCAAATCCCAGCAGGAACCCACAACATTCCAGGGTGGAGAGCAGAGGCAAAGCATCGCATCCCATCCCAAAAGACCTGTGCCAGCCTCACCTGGGAGCCTCCAAGCCCACCCTGCACAGCCCAGGGATGTCCACACCAACCTCAGTGTCTGCTGAGGGGACCGGAGAGGGATTCTGGAAGGGGTTTTGCTGACAGGGAATGAATAGAGCTCCTGTTCTGTGGGAAGGGCTGGGATTTCAGCGCGGGGAGGGGGAGTGTGCTGGAGCAGCGGGAGAGGCCCTGGTTTACAAAACAAACAAACCACTGTGGCTTCTAAGCACGAGTAATCTGTTATTCCAAAGGGGCCGGGGATGATTTACCACCTGATGTCAACTCCTCGACGTTTTGAAAGGGAAGTTAACAAATGGAAGCTGAGACAGAGAGGGGGAAAGGCTGTTTGCCCAAAGCTGTTTTGTTTTTGAACTCCCTTAACCCAGGCTGGTTAAACCCAGTGAATTACTCTGGCTCTGGGGACAGGGGTGAAGGTGGCCACAGCTTGTCCCTGAGCCCAGCGAGTGTGTTTGGGCGGGGGCTGCTCCATCCCAGCACTGCCTCCCATCCCATGGGCTGGGGATGCTGCTGTAACCCCTCATTTTGGTGCTTCCTGTCTCTCTGTCTCAGAGGCTGACACGAACGTTGTGAGGACATGGGGTTGTGTCCCAGGATGCATCTATTTAGGGTCAAACCCTGCAGTTCTCAAAGGCAGAAATAACCTGATTATTTTCTCTGTCAGATCCATCTGTTTCCCAACAACAACTGTGGCCACCCCTTCCCTGTTTATGTGACATCATTCCAGCTCGGTCTGCAGTGGTTACAGCAGGGCCTTTTTGTTTGGACTAATTTAATCTTTCCATTTTCAAAACTGCTGATTTTTATAAACAGTTTGAAGCCGGAGGCCGAGCTGGATCCTCTGCTTCCTTAGAGCGTGGCTCTTATCCAGCTGAGCTACGTGAAAACGCTCTCTGGACAATTCTTAGGCAATTCATGTCTGAGGTTCCTGGTGATGGGAGCCAGCAGGACCCTCCTGCCCCCCTGCTCTTGGAGTCCCATCAGCGGTGCTGCTGCTGCCAAACCCACCCCTGGGCTTCACTTCCCAGCCTGCTGCAGGCTCTGGCAGCAGCATCCATGAAGGAAACACTAGATGGCAGGTTGAGGCCATGTCTGAGCATCTGCCTGCCCTGCCCTGCCCAGCCCAGCACAGCCCCGTGTGGCATCGGGGAGGGCTTGTTGGGTTGTGCTGTCTCTATTGCCAAGCTCTTCCAGACGGGGTGGCTGCAGGATCCTTCTGGCTTTCTCCAGCTGCACGTTTGCATGAAACCTCTTCCAAACTCTTCCCCTCGGGCCTCTGCCAGATTTGGCAGGAGGTGGCAAGGAGGTTTGAGAGGAGGGTTGGCAGGTCTGCAGGCAAGGGGTGATCTGGGCAGTGCATTTGCAGAAAGTGAGACTGGAAACTGGAAAGAGGGAGAGTTTCAGTCCTGCCCTGTAACCCCTGAGCCCCTTCACTTGCAAACCCAGTCCCTCCTGAGCTGCTCAGTGTGACCTGGAATGAACCTCACACGGGATCAGAGCAGGTCCCACACCCCCAGAGCAGAGGGCACTGCACCCCAAAGCCGAGCCCCTGCCAGGCACCATCCAACCATCCCCACGAGCTGTGGCCCAGGACAGGGCACAGCACCCTCTGCAAGGTGCCCACGGACCAGGGCAAACCGGGATTTCTGTCCCAGCAAGGGCGACTTTTGAGGAACAGCTTTTCCATTCTCCTTTTCTTAAATCTGTGCAAGCTGGAATCCCAGATTTATTACTCTCCAGGGATCCTGCAGGCACATGAGGGACTGATTAGAGACATTCCAGGGCTTTTTAAGGACAGGGACATGAGGTAAGGCCATCCTCCAGCTCAACACTGGCAGTTACCAGGTTTTGGTGTGTCTATAGTGTGGTTTGTAGCTCCTCAGTGTCTCCAAGGAGCCATGAAAAATCAGGGAGCAAAAGAAGGGAAGCAAGATGCAGAGGTCTGGGCTTCAGGTCAGTGTATGATGCAAGTTATGCCTGTAGCTCTTTGATTTCTGGAGCAAAAGATCATTAAAACAAAGGAGACAGGAGCTCAAGCGTGCTGGTTCTCAGCTCTGAGCCGAGCTCAGTGTAAACCCTCCTGGAGAGGGGCTGCTCAGCTCTGGGCTTTTTATCTGCTCTTGGGATTTTGACTTTTAAGAGAAGCCAGCGGCTTTTCCAGGCCAATTTTTGCAGATTGGACTTGCTTCACATCAGCCATGGCTGAACTCCTGAACTCCTACACACTTCCCAGAGCTGCAGCCCAGCCCCAGGACTGGCCTTGGCTCCAGGGAAAGCCTCTCCCCCAGAGTCCCTGGGGACATCAGGGATGAGGCTCCTCAGGGGATGCCTTATCACCCACGGAGCCTCCAACACTCCTGGCACTTGCTAGTTCAAAACAGGTGCTTGGGCTTCACAATTTTGGGTGCCAAGAGCTGGAGGAGACGACACCCAAATAATCAGCAAAAGTGGCGCATGCAGAGAGCAGCTGATCTCTGCTCCTCAGACAATGGTTAGTGAGAGGTCCCCGGGGATCTTCCTCTGAAAAGAGAAATCCACTGCTGGTGCAAATGCTTTTTGAGCATTCCTTGGAAGGGGACTGTGATGAGAACTGTGATGAGGGTGGAAGGGACCTTAAAGCTCATCTCGTTCCAACCCCCTTCCATGGGCAGGGACGCATTCCACTAGACGTGGTTGCTCCAAACCCCATCCAAGCTGGCTTTGAACACATCAAGGATGGGGCAGTTCCTCTGGGCTCTTCACCCACAGCTCTGGGGGCCCTGCAGGTGCTCAGGTCCCTGCCAGGAGCTGGTGTGGCTCTCGGGGAGCCGCCGTGGCCGTGTCTCAGCAGAAGGGAATGTTCTTGCCGAGCGATGTCGAGGCAGCCTGGAACTCTCAGCCCAGACCTCATGAGTCACCTCCCCCTGCACACGTGGGCTCTGACACAGCCAACAGCAACACCAGCCATGGGGAGCAACCCTACAATAACACCCCAGAGGGACCAGGGCTCCCAGCCCCCGAGCAGCAACCCCCTGATTGCTCATTGTGTCTGCTGAGGATTTTCCAGCGGGGTCTGTGGCCGTGGGGTGACAAAGCAGAGGGAAACTACTGGTGTGATGCAGGCAGAGGACAGGGCTGTGTCTGCCTGCTGCTCTCACACCTCCTCCAGCCTCGTTTTGCATCCCCATCTCCTCATCTCTGTCCCTCCAGCAAAGCTTTTTCTCTGAATCCTTTTCAGGGGGTGTTTCTTGCCTGCAGCTGCTGCCACGTGGACCCTCTCAGACCTCCCCTGGCCATGTGGTGTCCCCAGGGCCCAGTTGATATCAGTCAGAGCTGCTGGCCATGGCCAGACAGTGCTGGGAGCCAGGTCCTCATGCTGCTGAACAGCAGCTTGAACTTCTCCAAGGATTGCAGCAGGCTCTGAATCATGCCTTGACTGCTCATTGCATCTTGTCTGGATGGTGCTCCCACATGTGGTGGGCTTTAACAAATTCCTTATTGAAACATTTGAATATATGAATATGCTTGAACTCCTCCTTCAGTGCAGGATCCCTCCACAATGGCCAAGGACAGGGCAGTTCCCTGACCTGGGGAAAGTAGTTAATCTAAAATATGGAGACCGGCCCAGCTATGGTCATTTATTATGCCTTTCAGGTTAAAAATCAGTCATAATTTCTAAGGATTTAGTATCTCCACCTGCCTCTAATGAGACTATTCTTACAGCTATTGTGGGTAAAGACTTAAAGTCAGACAATAATTACTCCCATGGAAGAAACACTGTTTTCTTGTCATGTTCCATTAAACTGCTCCCAGCATGAGCCAAAGAATTAATGACCTGATTATCTGGCCTTTAAAATAAATCATATTAGAGAGAAGAGGGACACAGAAGACACCAGGGGTGCCAGTGCCCTGGACAGAACAGCTGCAGGGCTGTAGGGATTTTTAATATATTTTAGCTCAGTATTGGTTTGGTCCCCAAGGGTTGGAGGGTGTCCTTGGGGAAGGACCTTGGCCCACGGGAGGTGGCTGGACAGAGATGTTCCCTCACTGCTGGGATTTGCTGAGGTTTATTTTTCATCTTGGTCAGTGCCATCAGCTCCACCCAGGCCTCACCTGGAGTGGGTGTGTTGGGGGAGGTATTTTTTGCTGCTCATTGAGGGCTGGAATCCACCCACCTTCCCGTGGTGACAGAAGTCAGCTTGGGAAGTGAATGTGCTTCAGCCACGTGCTGGCAGCAAGAACCTGAAGTTCAACTGATTAATGAGCATTGTTGTTGTTTCCCCTTGAGCTGGAGAACCTGGCAGGCTCTGAATGGTTTGGAAGTACATCAAATCCCCCAAGGAAGAGAGACTAACCCTCCCGCATGGAGAGCATTCGGAGTGGTTCATCTCCCAGACACACTCAGGCACGTGCACAGAGGTGTGGCCCTGGAGGCACAAATCCTCCTGGCCCAAGGGCTGATATTCCACCTTTCTGCTTCTCTGGATCTGAAGATAGAGAGATTTACTCAGTGGAACAACTCTCAGCTCCTGATCTTCCTCAATCCACGAGGGAGGCAGCTCACATGGGGACAGCAGGATCAGGGCTGTGTCTGCCAACAGGACGTTTGCACAGGGGCACCATCACAAGCCACATCCAGACCAGGACAGCCTTGGCCCTTCTCAGGGTGCCACACTTTCCTAGGACATGGTTTTAGCAGCAGACCTTGGGATAGGAAATGCCAACCTGCTGCCACACACCAGGAAAGCCAAGCCTGGGCTGACTCTGTCTGCATTTGCCTCATGTCCTGGGAAGTTTCTCTCTGGCCCACGTCTCTCTCCAGACTCTCTTCCAAATGTGTCAGGCAGCCCAGGAGAGCACAAACCAAAAAGGAAATAAATCTTCTTTAAATTGCTTCAAATTGTTTTGGTTTTGGGTTTGTTTTTTTTTTTAGGTTCTGTTGCACCAGTCCTTGCAGAGCAAATGTCATCCCTCACTTCTGGGTGGACAGAGCAGCTGTAACATTTTTAGCAGCACCTTTCTCTTCTCTAGACCAGCCCAGAAGGCTCATGTTTATGCCCACTGGTCTGTATTGATTTCTTTCCCTATTTCTTTTCCAGGGCTGATATTGCTGTAAAACTTAAACTGCTCTGAAGACAGAGGAACACTCTGTTGCTGATTTATTTCCTGCTTCAGCCTGATGACACTGAGCTGGTTTGAATGATTTTTTAATTAAAGGGTCGAGGCCTAATGGCACTTTAGGGTTGAAAAATGTCTCTACACTCTTGCAGGGTACTTACAGCACACGGCCCTCGCCCAGCAAGTGGAATTTGCCTCGAGGCAGTGAACTCAGCTGAGGTTGTGGGATGCCTTGGAGTGACACCAGATGTGCAGGAGCCCAGTTGCTGTTGGGGTACAAAATATCTCCCCCAAAATCAGGCTCAGAGAGAACCACTGAATGCCAGCAAACACCCTGAACCTGCTTTCCTTACCTAAAACATTGGCGACACAAGAGGTGTAATCAGTGCACTGTTGCACAGCGTTTTCAGATTTTTACTTAACATTTAATCAATTTCTTGAACATTTGTCCAGTTTCTTCAGGCACTGGAAATGTTGTAACATGGGCTTGTTTAGGGGTTTATTGTTTCTTCTCAAAATGTTCTACTTTTCCCACACAGAGGGCACAGTCTCTGCCTCCCTCTTATTCCACAGAGGCAACCAAAAGCCAAATTGTGAGAATGGAAAGTCAAGCTCACTGTGGCAGCCAACCTGCCTTCTTGTGGCTTTAGGATTCACGGGCTGATATTCCCACACTTCTACCTGCGCATTGGGAAACGGAATATCATCCAGGAAATGTCTTGGATTTCCCTGGATAGGGAAAAACATTACAAACCTCATGCCCTCTTGTGGCTCCTCACAGCGGCGTGCGGCTGCAGGGTGGGGACGGCGCTGCCCCACCTTCTGCTTGTTCTGGGGTGGGAAAGGTAATTCTGGGGTGGGAAAGGTAACTAACAGGGGAGTGTGTCCCATCTCTTCACCCCAGGAGGTTCCTGGAATGAGTTGATGGGAACTTCTCTCTCCAGAAGTGCTTGTGGAATGATGTCACCACAGGGAGGGGGAGTGAGGAGCTCCAGGGCAGCTTTGGCTGCAGCGACCGTGGCGTGTTCATGGCCTGTCGTTGTGGAAGGCACCCCACGACACATCCAAGGACAATGACAAGGATGAAAATTCCCTGGATTTGAGAGCCCTGGTGCTTGTCCCCACACCAGCCTTCCAGGAAAGGCCTCCATCAGCATCTGCTTCCGATTAAGCATCACTGGGTTTCAGCCCAAAATAACTTCAAAGATTTATTGACTTCCATGATTTCTAAACAGCTCCCAAGGAGCAGTGGAGAGCCTGGTGCTGGCTTTGCTAACCCACTGGGATGAGAGGGGTCTCCGTGCTCCTGATCCCACAGATTATCAGAATACAGAGCAAATCACTCCCCATTAGAATATCAACCTAAAATTCCTTGGACTGTGAAATTCCAGGCATTTAGGACTTGCAGAATTGCTGAGCAGATCTGAAATCAAAACAATGGTCCACAATACCCAACATCCCCCTCCAGCAGTGACTTCCCACTGTCTGGAAGAAGTTCTCATCCATTATAGACGGTGTCCTAAAAGAGGAGGATCACAGCTCCTCTCTGCTTTTGTCTCAGTCCTTCCTCTTGGATGTGGATAGTTTCTCATCCCAAATGAGTGCTGAACATCTGACCAAACCCTGTGAGGATCTGGTGACTGGCAGTGCCACAGCCTGAGGAGCCCCTGGAAGTGTTCACACGCAGGGGATGTAGGGGGAGAAGCGAGCAGGGATTTTGGCAGGCAAGCACCATCACACATCTGGCCCTGCAAGGCTGCATGAGCAGTCCCACCACTCTCCACTCATTTCTCACTTTTTCCTTTATAAATACACCCTTCAGACAGAGAAATGGCTGAGAAAAGAAGAATGATCAGCTTTTTTGGCCACAGGCCTGGAGAGGATGTGGCTGATGGTGGTGCTGGGGGGATGTGCCCGGGGGCAGGGGGTGCTCCAGCGTTTCCTTTACCACGGCTTGTGTTTGAAAGGAGGGATGTGGGAGGGGGAGGTGAGCAGATGGACAGGGTTTGAGGGCTGGTGGTGGGTCTTATGGCCGAGATGCCATGACAAAGGGAAGGGTCGGGGGTGCAGAAGGGAACTGGCAGCTTCTCAGGGTGTTTCTGGTAGGATTTCCCCCTTTAGTTCCAGCCTCTGTTCAGACCAGGTTTCTCTTTTCCTCCTTTGAAAGCAGAGGCTCCTTAGAGGGTCTTTTCTTTCTCTCAACCCAACAAGGATCTACTAAAAAGCATGGCTCTGGGCTGTGCCAAGAGCTCCATTTCCAGCAGGATTTCAGGCACTCCTTAATAACTCCATTTCCTGGGAATGTCTTTCCAAGGGCTTTGTGCTGATCCTTCCTCTCTTCGCTGTGGGTGTTTGGGGTGAGCTCTAAGACTCGTGGACCAAGGATGGGGGGACACTGTTGTCCAGCTGCACCAGTGCTGGGCACCAGCTCCAAGCTGTGCCTCATGCTGTGAAACACGAGGCTTCCTCCAGGCCCTGCCACTGTTATTAAGCTAAAGCAGAACCTGGAGAAGGGTCAGAGCACTTTTCAGTGGGTAATTTGCCCAAGTCTCAACTTGGGCTGCACTGGAGATGTGCGCATCCAGTTCCTATTGCAACAATCAGTGAGCAGGTGAGGGTCAGGACACAGTGGGAACATCACCCTGATCTAACACACAGCCCCTCTGATGGGTTTTGGGGGAATTACCACCCTTTGCACAAGTCAGAGCTCTGCTGTGCCTCTCATTGAGCAGGGCAGGAGGGTGCTGCAGGCAGGGGATGGGACTGCTTGCCAGTTGCTGCTGCTTTCAGACCAAAACAAAGAGATGGAAAAGCCTCAGTCCTCATGCTTCTTTTGTGGCCTGGACAATGTGAGTCACGCTGAGTGCCTGGGGCACCAGGGGCTGCTGCCTGCTGTCCCCCCCTGCCCCCAGCACTCTGCCTGCCCCTTTGTCCCCCCAACACGTTTCTGCCTTGAGCTCTGGAGGGAATGCAGAGGGACATACAGGAGAGGATGGAAGGACAGGGAAATGGAAGGGGAGCAAGTCCCAAGCACCTCAGAGCAGGGCAGGCGTGTAGCAGAGAGCTCAAGCAGGAGTGTTCCCAAGCCTTTGGATCAGCAGTGGGACAGAGGAGTAAATTCAACACATATTTTCCATCCTCAGCTATCCACATTGCCCCTAACCTGATTCCCAGTTAGATACACAGAGGCAGCTGCCAAGGAACTTTTATGACTCATTTGAAAGGGAGCCTGCACAAGAACCGTCCATTCAAATCCAGCTCTCTCCTCTCTGTTGTTGTTTAGGGAGGACATTTGTGCTTGCTGAGCTCACCTAGGAAAGGGCCAGCAGGCCCCTTGGTTATGGGGGAAACTGGTCTTCAGCCCAGACTGGGAACATGGTGTGTATTCCTTAAAAAAAGGGAGAGCCAGAGTTGAGCTGACAGGGAGCACAGCTCAGGATTTGGTGGCGTGGGCAGCAGTCCTGAGCCCTGGGAGAGCCCTCCTTGCCACATTGCCTTCCCGGGCTTGGCTGTGAACAGAGCCATTCCCCACCAACGCTGTCCCAAAAGCACCTGGGAAGTGGAGATTCCTGGGGCTTGGCAGCTGCCCTCTCATTGACAGGGGCACAGCCCTTCCCAGAGGCACCAGCAGAAGTGAGAAGCAGAGAGCATCTGATGCCCCCTAAAAACGGGCTGCTGTTCAGCAGCAGGTCTAAGTGACACAGCCAAACCTTGCTCAGGAAATCCCAGGTTAAATGAGACCTTAAACCCATGTGGTTTTCTTACAGCAGCCAGGCCCTGCTGCACTGGAGCGGGTGGAGGATTCTCCCAGCAGTGCCTGTTCCTGCCCATGCTGAGTTTCATACCAGTCTTTAATAACAACAGACCGACGTAAACCCCAAAGACTGAGAGAGAAAATCCCTTCCCAAATGCTCTCTGTTATTATAACTACAGTGATCTCTGCTAATGCCATGATCCACAAATTGCCTGCCCTGCACATCCCCTGGTGTGCTTTAGGTATCTGGGACGAGGTGAGTGGGATGTTCTGGTGGGGAACTGGTCAAAAAGCTAGAATATGGGGAATATTTTGTGTTAGGAGTTCAGAGGCTGTCCAAACAGTCTTTGTTAGCAAAATGCATCATTCTGATTCCAGTCTGGTGCCAGAAAGCAAGAGGTTTATCTTCAAAGCTGTGACTTTGAAACAAAATAAACCAATAAGCCTCCTCCCTTCCTGTGAGAGAGCAGAGCAGGTTTTTGGTGGCTCAAAACGTGGTTCTACAAAACTGGCCTGGAGATATCCCAGTCTCAGAGATCCCTGTCCCAGGCAGGGTTGACTTTTTGGGCAAACTCCCTGATTTTTAAACATTTTGCTTTCAGTATACAATGGGCTGCATTTTCCCTCAATACCTTGAAAATTTACACTAAGTGGAATTGTCCTTTTACCACCCACCCTTAAAATTCAGTATCTGCAATGCATCTTTGACTTGGTTTTTCAAGTTTCTGAAGCCCTGCCACTCTCCTAGCTTGTATTTCCCCAACGCTTCATGTAAGTACCATTAAACAAAAGCTGAGACTCTTTGAAACTCACAAGAGGCTGGAAAAAGGATCATCAAGCACAGTACCTGAATGGATCATTAAGAAAAGTACCCGCTGCCCCAGGACCCTTCCCACCAAGTGCCACTGTGTCTCATGAACCCGAGTGGGATCCTGCTGCCATGTGCATCCTCTGCACTTCCAGGGCAGGGAATTTCACAGCCTGAAGCTGGTTCAGCATCCTGCAGAGTCAGCAACCCTCTGCTGCAAAAAGGGGTGGGGGGAAACCCTGTGATGAGTTCCCGGGAAGGCTGTGCCAGAGGGTGGTGTGAAAGAGTGGGCGCTGCCTGCAGCAGATGGATGAGCAGGGTCGGGAGGGGTTTGGACCACCCGGCATGTGCTCGGGGATGGGATTCCCTACTTTCCCCATTTCTGACTTTCTTCTTGTCTCTCCCTGGCTCTGGAATGCCACACACAGCACCCACCCCAACACACTGGCACCCGGCCCGGCACGTCGACACCCAACCCAGCACATCGACACCCAACCCGGCACGTCGACACTCAACCCAGCACAGTGACCACCCAGCCCGGCTCCCGCGGGGTTTTTTGGGGTCGGTTGGTCCCCACTGAGGGGGATCACTAGATGGTGCTCACGCTTGCCTTTTCCCGAGCTCCCGGAGCTCCCGGCCGGCGGGCACCCGCAGGGATGCTCAGGGGACCCTGAGCGGTGGTGCCACTGATACCGGTGGCCATGAAGAAGATGCTGCCCGGCTCTCCTCTTGTCTCCAGGCTGTCAAGGGGGAGGGATGCGTTGCAGGTCGCGTCCCTGGGGTGCTCATATAACTTGTCCCTCCTCTGTGGCTCCCTCCAAAGGTGTCCCTTGCCAGCCCCGCTGCACTGGGCTCCTCTCCCCAGACTCCTCCACCTCCGTGGGGCTCCCAAGGCCATGAGTCACTGGAGCCATCCCTGCACCACATCCTCTGAGATAAACCCACCCAGGAGCAAGAGATGCTCAGGGCATTCTCTGGAGAATTGGGTTTCTCATGACTAAATATTAACCTACAAGAAAAAACGAGCCGTGACCATAAATTGACTTAAAACCCGTCATGGACTCCCCAGCCCAGAGGAAAGTCTGGTGTTGGTGTCATGAAGCAGATGCAGGGAGAGGGGTGGGGTGTGTTGGTGAGGGATGCTCCAAAGCACCTCCTTTCCAAGGGCTTCCTGTGGCCAGCTAATGACCTGGGCTGCAGGGAGCACGCTGGGGTGGCCACTGGAAGGACAGCTTCTTGGCTTTATTCTTCTTGAATAAGGATGTATTTATGAGCAGCTGCTTGCAGCACAAGGGAGAGGAGCAGCTGGGATTGCACTGACACGCAAACTGGCGGGGAAGCTTCAAATCTGCTCTGGCTTTCAGTGAGTCCCCAAGTCCTCTTCTCTGGACAGGCTGGGGCACAGCCCAGCAGGAATCACAGCCAGCCAGGAGCCCTGTGATGGAGTCACCAGCTCCTCTCTGCAGCTGATTCAAATACCACTCCATCCTGCGACAGGGACCTTCATTTTTCTTTATCATCCCCCCTCTCCTTGGGTGTGAGGTTAGAAAAGTGCCAGCACCATGCAAGACAGTGGGTTCTGGTAGGCAGGGCAGGGTGCCAGTCACCCTTGGGTGTTTGTTAGGAGACTGATCCAGGAGCAAATGAAGCCATTGCAGGTGATGTGGGTGCTGCAAAGTCCAGGCATGGTCAGAGAAGTTTCAGGCTACATCATTAATGAATTTTCTTCTGTGGGATATGATTTGCCCTTGGTTATGCCAGGACTGGGCTGGTGTTTGGGAGTGTTTTCAATTCCTTAGTTAAAATGTTGTCTGGGCAAACCAGACCCTGCACTCCAGAGCAGAAAGTAAAGCAGTGGGAGCAGCAGAGAGCAGAGTGCTGCCCACAGGGACACGCTGGTTCAGAGCAGGCTGGGAGGGGAGGGACATGGGTCCAGGAGAAATGTGAGGGAAAACCTAAAGAGGCAGAAGGGATCAGTCCCTGCCAGCATTAGCCAGGATGAGCTAAATACGCGGCTTGTCACGCTTTTGCCCAGCACTGGAGCAGAGATGATCTGGACACATTGCAGGAGGATTTGGGATAGTTTTGGGGAGTGCTATGCCTGTGGGATGTGATCTCCTGGGGGCTGCTGGGCCCTGTGCTCTGCTGAGAGCTGCCTGACTTCCTGCTCTGTGCCATGGAACTGGGGAGAGAGCGAAAAGCAGCCTGAGCAACACGAGCAAACCCAAATGTGTTTCCACTTAGTGGCTGCTCCGAGGCCAAATGATGTAACTCCCGCGAAGCCCCGCAAGATGTTGGCAGGAGGAGCCCAGTGACAACTCCAACTGTAAGTTCCTGAGCTAATGAGCACAAAAGTTGAATAAAAATAAAAATTAAAAAAAAAAATGTTTTTTGGTTTGGCTCCCCAGGACCATTTTCTGAGCAGAGAAACAGCACACTGAAGGAAAAATTCCAGCCCTAAAGAGCCTGGTTCCTCTCCTCTGGGTCTAAAGGGGCAAAGCCAAGGGGTGACCACCCATCAGGAGAAACATTTCAAAGAAGATGAGGTGGGGTTTGCTCAGCCTGATACGATGCTGAAGCAGATCCCTGCTGCAGAAGCAGCTCGCTGCCATCTTCTTCTCCAGCCTTCATGGAGTTAACCACGATTATTATTCCTAAGGTTGGGTTTTTCTGTCTGTGTGTGTGTTACCAGCAAAGAATGTTTTACTACAGCTCTCCACTCAGCCACCAGCCTCCAAATGGACCATGTTACAGTAGAGCTAAATATTGTGTCAGGGACCATGTGTTTCTTGTAAGATGGGCTGGAGCCACAACTGTGTAGGAAATTGTTTATCTCTCTCCCCCACTCCCTCTTTCTGCCTTTATCCTCCCACGGGATGCGTGGATAGGCAGGGTGCTGGAGATGGGAACTTTCCCTGGGATGTTGGCAGGGTTTTTCCCAACTATTATTGCAGTGAGGGCAACTACAGGGCATGGTCTGTCCCCTTCTGGCTGGTGACACCCCAGTCCTGCTCCCAGGGGGCACGACCGGCTCTGTCACTGGGCTTGGGTACCATGAGGGACACCAGGAAGTAAGCAGCATCTCTGATGAGGGCAGGCTTGGCACCACAGTTGCCTGGGGAACCTCTGCTACAGGGTTGGGATGGAGCAAACAGCACAATGCTGATGTGTGTGTGGGTGTGTCACAGAGAGAAATTTGGTCAAGGTGGAGATGAACCTTCTTTGGTTTGCTGGAGATCTCAATGTGTGCAGGGTGGACTGCAGAGCCAGATGAGTGACTGGGAAGTAGAGGAAACTCTCTGAAAATGGATTTATTGGTGCTGCAGCCAACACAGAGCAGAGCAGCCCCTCTGGGTGCTGCTCTGAGCTGAGCCTTTGCTGCCTGAGCCACCAGTGGGGCACTGCTGTCACTGTGGGCAGGGTGGAGGCTTGGTCTGCACATCCACCCATGATTCAGTGCACGGCAGAGAAACCACAGGCAGAGGAACCCCTTTTGCCTTCACTGAGACAAAGTCAGCAGATTTGGGACTGGTTTCTCCCCTGCACTGCTCTGCAAGAGGGATGTCAGGGAAACCTGAGCCCCTTGTGCCTTCCTCTCCTTATCTGTCCATCTCGACACCATCCCCAAATGTAAAAAGGCACTTTTCCTTTTTTACTGTCTCTGCTCTCTCCTGGCCACTGATCTGTACAATAGCATAATTGTACATAAACATCTGATTTCTTTTACTTTGCCTCAGTAATAGCTTGTAGCAACCCTTTCCAACATCTATTAATACTGTGCAGTGTATTAGATCCAGACTTCAGATCCTCAAATGTGACTGTCTTCAAATAAAGTGGGGAAAGGCTGAGCTCAGATCAAACGTTTGCTCCCTGGTCAATTTTAGGTACAGTGTAGGCTCTGTCTCTCTATAAATTTAGCAAAGGCTCTTGCTTTTAAACACCCTGGACTTCTCTCTTTGTGAAATATGATAGATGTGGCCCACTTGGATCAGACTAAGGATCTCTAAAGATCAGTATCCCCTGTTTCAGCCAACTGCCTCTCATGTAGAGCAGAGCTACAGGAGATCAGGGTGTCTACAGGGGGAAATCAGGAGCACAGAGAGATGAACTGACTCATCCCAAATCACCCAATAGGTAGATGGGAGGTAGAAACCACCAGAGCTTGATGGTGCTCACTCCCTCCAGTAATCCCAGGACCTGGGGTGGGTTTTGGATGGGAATGATGCTGAGATGCCGTTTCATGGCCATACACTTGCTCCACATAACACACAGGGAGTTTTCAGAGGTGTAGCTGCTTCCTCGATCAGCAAGGCTTGCATTTAATTTAATCTTTGCAACAGGAGGATTTTAACTCATTGGGAATGAAGATTTTTCCAGACAGACTTTTTTTTCTGAGTTGGTTTGACTGCAGACAGGTTTGGGGGGCCTGTCACTGAATGTGTCTTGCTCTATCACCCACCCACCTGCAGAGGCAGAAGTAAAAAGCAGCAAAACCACAACTGGAAAAAAAGGCCATATCTAATTCCTCTTCCTTCCAATTATGAGACTGGATAACCTTTGAGCAATCCTGTGCTGGCAGAACCGCAGGGCACCAGCACTGTGTTTGACCCAAGGCAGAGCTGGGGAAAGAAGCAGCACTTGCCATTGAGGAATTATCTTCCTCTGCCCAAAAATAGAAGTCTACACAGCTTATAATAACAAAAAGGCATGTTATCCCTGGTTGTATCTCTGGGAATGAGAAAAGTGGCCAGGGTTAAATCTTCCAGCTGGTTACAATTTCTGGGAAGTGTCCCCTGCCCTTCTTTGCCAGGACACCATTAGGGGACAACCTAAATTTGTTGCAATATCGTGGGTTTTTTGCACAAACAAAGCACAAATCTGCATCTTCAGCTTCACTTTTCTTCCCTTGCTCCGTGCCCTGCACACACCACTGCTGGTGTCTGGCTGTGCTAGGGCTGCTGTGAGCTGGCAGTGATGGCTTTGTACATCCTGTGGCTCCCTTAGAATGATCCAACAGAAGATACTTAAGGAGAAAAGCACACTGAAGGATTTGGCTTGGAAAGAAAAACTGTCTGTGAAGATCTGCTGGGGCTGTCTTTAGGTTTTCAGGCTTAGTAAGGCTGCTAAAAGAGATCAGATTCTTTTTCCTCTTCACTAGAAACAGCAATTTAGGGATTTCCCTGGTTCTGTTTTGCTTCTTGCTGCTGGCCACTGGTCTAAATTGGGCTGAGGGAAGGAAAGTGGTTCTTTCTCTGTTGGGATCATTAAAAACCCCTGACCTGTACCACGGCTGGGCCAAGCCTTCAGATACCAACCTGCTTTACTACCAGCCTGTGCCCCAAATCCATTGGGCTGCAGCTGGGAATCTTTCTCTTTGATCCATCTCTGCTATTAAACAGCTTCTGATAAAGCCACAAAAGCTCCTTTCTAGGAAAGGGAAGGGAACAACCTCAATTTTGGAGCTGAGCAGCAGTGGGGAGCCAGTCTTCAAACTGCATCTCCTCACCAGCTTCAAAAGCAAAGCAGCTCATTTTTACTCACTACATGACACTTCAGCAATGATTAAAGTACCTTAAACATGCACCTTTTTCATCACAAACCTGTCTGCTGACAGGGTGCCAAGTCCAACAAAGCCCATCAAAAAGCATCATCCCTGTGACGGATTTAATTGCCCTTGTCTTGTTTTCTGAGCAAGAAGGGCTGGCACAGAAATGGAGTCTGGAGAAAAATGCACCTCCTCATGCAGAAATGCCCCCCTAAAAGCAAAGTGAGGCCACGGAGGAGCCAGCCTGGAAGGCACAGACACCAAGTGCCGAGCCAAGGAGATAACTGGCTGGAGAGCGCTGGGAAAGGATGCCCTGCAATCCTTGGGAGCCCATTCATCAGCCCAGCTCCAGTGATCATCCCTGCAATAAATTCCCTTATCATCCCATTGGAATTTGACATTAATGACCTGCCTGTTATTGCAGAGGGAGATGGGCTGTAACCGGCGGGTAATTGGTAGGAAAAATTGCCGGTTATAGCAAAGATCTGATACCGTCAGAGCAGTTACACCACGAGAGAGGGAGATTAGGGAGCTTTGTTTACCACAAGGGGCTTATTCATCCTGAATAAATGTGTTCACTTCCCAGAGCCTTCCTCTTACACCCTGATTCCCCTTCAGTGGCATCTTAATATCGGCACCAGCACAGTTTTTTTCCCAGTGACTCCGGTACAAAGAACAGCAAAGGAGTTGCTGTCAGTGCACAGATGTCTGGAAAAATGATTAAAAACTTCTCATCAAACTCTCATTAGTTTATGCATTCATTTCTAAGCTGTCTGAGCAAAGACTGCTGTAATTTCTTAATCATTCAGGTTACTCAGAGTGCTTCTGCAAACACCTCTGGTCTGCAAAATTTTTCACCACCAAACTGCGCCTGGTTTAGTTTTTTTTTTCTTTTTCTCTGCTGGGTCGACACAATCAGTTTATTAACATTTTTCTTTGCACCTGCAGGTCAACTTCCAGTCTGTGCCCATGTTCACAGGGGGAGCCTGCAGCTTTAACCAAAAATAGGACAACTGACTTCTCTGGAGAGTGTTGGGGGAGAGCCAGAAGCAAATCCAGAGGTAAAATCCTGGCTCTGCTGCAGTGAACGACACCTTTACCCTGACTTGGTGAGTCTGTGCCTTTCTCAAAGGCTTCTTGCTCCTTCCTTCCCGGTTACAGGACCAGCAACAGAGACAGAACGTCATTTTTTGGGGAAAACATTCCTGCTTTTTAAATTAGCTCCCTGGAGAATCCCTCAGAACAAAGCTGCAATGCATGGCCACAGGAGGCCTGAGGCTGCTGCAGAAGGACCAGCACAGAGTCCTAACAAACCATCTGCTTTCTTTGCACAGCTCTGACTGTAACTTCCCCTCATGTCCTTCACCTTTCTGGGAAGAAAGAAGTGGTGGAGGTGGAGGGAAAATTGTTTCCCTGGAGCCGATGGGGGTTTTGTAATCACTTTCACTGGAGCCAGGGCTGCTTTTAACCCTCTGTATTCCCACCTGTCCCGACCACCCTATAGGCTCCCACCACTGTAAGCGGTGAAAATAAATGTTCCTTTTCCTTGCAGATTCTCCCTGGAGGGTCTGCAGGTGGAGGGGATGGCCCCAAAAGCTCCTGTCAGAAGGAGATTGGTTTCTCTGAAGGGAGCCTGACAAAATCCACCTTCCAGGCTCTACACCTGAGCCCTCGAATGTGCCAGGCTTTGACTGCAGGATGATCATCACCGTGTCCGCTGGCCATGGCAGGAAAACAGTCTGCTGCCTGTCCTTGGCACCAGCACGGGATGCCAGGCTTTGGGAACAAAATACATGGCAGCAAAGTCCTTCCAAACCAGCAAAACTACCCAGACAAAGACTACCTGGAGCTCTTCTCAGCCACTCTTTAAAACGGAGGTTTGAAATCGGGCTGGGAGCAGAGATGGAGAGTCAGACCCCTGAAGAGGGAGCAGAGCTTGGAGGGTTGGAAGGAAAACTTGAACTTTCTATGAACAGCATCGGAGAGAGGAGGCTGGAGCAGCCCTGCAGCCACAGCCACACTGCCCTGGAGCTGAACTGTCCTCTCTGATGGCTTTAGCAGGGACTGGGACTCCATTCCCACTCTCTGGTGCTGGTGAGAGGGGAAGGTGCAGGTAAGGAGCTGTGGCCGTGCCTCTGCTGGAGGCACCAGAACCAGGGCCCTGGGAGTTGGATTTCTTCCCTACAGCCACATCAAAGCTGTTCACTGCCAGGGCAGGAGCAGAGCCTGAGGATCCAGCTCTGCACTCCTTCTGAGGGAAGGTTCTCCATGCAGAAAACCATCACCAGAATGAATCAAGCGCCGTCGTAGTGGCCACATTCCTGCATGCTCCTTGTGCTCTTCACTTGACTCACCAAGAAGGAAGCCAAGAGATTTTGTAGAGGCTGTTTTGAAAGCACTTTAATTGATTTAATTCATTGCCAGAGCCCTCCCAGCCCACTTGCTGGACATCCCCCCAGGAACATGCTTATTCTCTGGTTGCCCCGTGTCCATGGTGTTGGTGTCCTCCAGGTCATTCCCTCTTGGCTGCAGCCCTGTGCCTGGGGTCTGGGTCTCTGCTGCTGGTCCTTGAGGCCATGCACAGGAATGGAAGTATTGGTGACAGCCTGAAGCAAGCTTCAAGTTCTCCTTGCCTTGTTGAAAGGCATGTTGTTTAGAGCAGACAAATCAGAGATTAACACACTGCAAAGAGTCCAGGGAGTTCATAAATTAAACCCTGAATAATTGCAGTATTCCTGCAAGAAAGTTTTCTTATCTTGATTTTCTCTCTCTCCCCTCCTCCATCGTGGATTAATCACTACCAGAGCAGGAACCTTCAAATGGATTTGCTTGGAGACTTGGCATGGGCTTTTGCCCTCCCTACAAGAACCAGAGCCCTTTTGGAGGGAAAGGAGAGCTCCAGTCAGAGCTGAAGTCAGAACCTAACCAGCACACATTGCAAACCAGAGAAGAAGTAGAAAGCTGCTCAAAACATCTCTGGTACCTGCCCTGGACATCTACTTTCCCTTTGGTTTGTGCTGGCAGATTCACGGATGCCATGGGGATCAACCCTCCCGTGGTTTGTTCCCAACATGTTTGTGAGGTGGCTTCCTAAACAAGTCTGAAGGCACCGATCCCACCTCTCACAGCCTTGGACAGTGATGGGTCAGTCGTGGGAGAGCCCGGGAGTTGATTTGCACCCAAGGGCTGTTTTAGCACTGCTCCCTGATGCCCTGCCTGGCCTCCATGGGAGGAAATGGGGAGTTGTGGGGAGGGATCCTCGGCAGAAATAGGTTGAGGGACTCATGAAAGCTGGTGAGAAGATTCCCCCCAAGGGCTGCTGTGACCTGGAGCAGCGAGGCAGCCCTCCAACCTTGGGGAAATGCTCACTGGGTCTGTGCTTTGGGATGGGGACTGTGCTCATGGCTATGTCCCACAGAGCAGACCCCTGCCAAGAGGCAGGACCCCGTGGGACAGAGTGAAGAGTTCAGACCCTGGGGGTGGGAAGAGACTTTCTGCTTAGCCCAGAGGGAAGAGTGGTGAAAATTCGAGATTTAACACCTTTCTTGGCTGGAAATTTCAACCCATGGCAAAACAAAGGAAAGCCCTCCAAGAAGATGAGAGTCTCAAGTCAAGGGGTTGTCCCCCAACCAGAGGGGAAGGAAATATGTTGGCCATGTGAGTTTGTGAGTTATCCTGGTTGTAAACAACACACTAGTCAAGTGTTGGCTCACATGTACATCAGGACACACCCAGACAAAGCTCCTTCTGAATCCTTCTCTTTACCTTTCTGTCCAAGGAAACAGCCAAGCTGCAAACACTCTGAGCAGGATGACACAGCAAAAGAAATGTTTTAGCAAAACAAAACCCCAAAAATACAACCCAACAACAAAAAAAACAAACCAAACAAAGAAAAACACAAAAAAACCCAGAACACAGAAATGAGATTTGCATATGTTTTTTTCTGGGAAAAGTACCAAGTTTTCCTTGTTAGGAAATGAATGTGTTGGAAATCAGCTTGTAAAACTCCGAGCCTGTCCCAACAGTGATTTGCCACAGACTGTCACCTACACTTGATGTTCCCGAGAACTCCTCAATCCTCTGTCTGAAAGGGAGGATTGCTGGGGGTGTTTTATTGAGGGATTTGTGGAGGAGCAAATCCTGGGCAGGGAAGTGACTGGAGCTTCCCCTGAATTCGGCAGCGGGTGAGGAGAGTTTGTGGGACACAGAATTACCTTCCCTTGCTGCCCAGCTGTTCCCAAGGAGATTGAGTGATGAATGAATTTCTGGAAAGCTGAGGGTTCATCTTGGCCAAGGGGAAAGCTGCTGGTGTCCATCTGAACACTGCACACCTGATTTTCCACTTCCCCACCCTGTTATAAATGAGCCCTAAATGCACTTCTGGTGACATGCCAAGTTTTCCCTTGGATGTCATTCCATAGGCACACGCTCCTTCGACCACAGGTGATTAGGTTTGATGAAGGAACCA
This sequence comes from Formicarius rufipectus, assembly GCA_013399695.1. Taxonomy (NCBI): domain Eukaryota; kingdom Metazoa; phylum Chordata; class Aves; order Passeriformes; family Formicariidae; genus Formicarius; species Formicarius rufipectus. The sequence continues at coordinate 761,394 of VXAU01003810.1, forward strand.
CCAAGAGAGGTGCTTCGGTGGGTATCAGTGGGAGATGAGTTGCATTAGACACCCCAACTGGATGCCAGCAGAGACTGTGACCCAGTGCAGACCCAGCCAGTGGGAATCCTCTGTCTGCAAAGCTCCTCAAGTCTGGAAAAACGGTGTTGGAAATCTCTTAAGAGGTTTTTGATTAATGTAAATTGAACTTTTTTTTTTTTTCTTTTTTTTTGCAGCAGCAAAGTAAAGCTTTGGTTTATATTCACATCCCCTTGAGGCTTCTTGAGTCTGAGGTTTCCTTGCTGAGGAGTGTGCATGTCTCCTCTTTTCTACTTTCTGTTAAGCAGAACAAAAAACATCCCAGGGCTTGCAGTTCCAGAGAAGTCAAATCCTGAGCCTGGAAACCAGAGCCCCCAAAACACAAGGGAAGCCATGAGAACAAGCCAAGCACTCCAGGCTCCTGTGAGCCACAGGAAAGGATGTGCTCAGAAACTGGGGCAAAAGTTGAAACAGGATTTAATTCTCTCTGGATTGCTTCATCTGTCCCTAATTAGTAAGAGCTTCCCAGTGCATGACGTAAGAATATGCAGAGGGCTTTTAATGAAGGACTGGGCGAAGATAAAGTGTAGCCATTCCCAGAGAGCTCTTTCATACGCCAGCAGAGATTTGGGCAGTCACAGATGAAAAATAGATGAGATTCCCTCAATCACACATGGTGAAGGTTAAAATCTTTCAGAATATAGATCCTGTCTTCTTACCAATTTATTGTGGAAAAAAAAAAACCAGTAATTTTTCCATATTCCCTGGCTTAATATCTTCAGTTACTTTTACTGAGAGAGGACCTTTAGCTCCCAAAACACATGGTGTTGTACAGAGGGATGATGTACTAAAACTCCCTGTGATTGTTCTGAAAGTTCCAAAACCAGCTGGCAAAAAATGGTCATGTTTAATGGCACTTCAGCAAAAGAAATGAAGCAATTAGTGAAATTAAAAAGCCCTATTTTCTAGTTTTTCATGGCAACAATATGAACCTGGGCCATGTCACTCACCTTGGACTGCACAGTCCTTCCTTCTTCCATGTCATTCCTTTGCTCCCAGTCAAACCTTGTTCCATCCCACAGATTTCATCTCAGTTCTCTGCACTTACACCCTTGAAATCCTTCCAGGCTGCCTTCATGTCCACTCCTCTAACTCACCTCTCTGAGCCAAGCTATAGATCAAGGTTCCAATTCATCCCTATAAACCAGTCCCTCTGGGGCCCTGACTATGCTGTGATATTTCCATGAGCTGTGCAACATGTGAGTTCCTTCTCCTCTTCTGACATCAATAAAGGTCCAGCAACTTTCACCGGAGTGTGAGAAGAATGAGGTTTCTGGGTTCCTTTGAGAAGCTCAGGGATGCTGTACATGGTCCTCACCCAGCAGAGAAGACCCAGGGCAGGACACGTTGAGCAGATGGGGATTCTGGCCTGCAGATGAGGACTGAATTGCCGTGCTCAGATCACATCTTTGATACACTGCCAGCTCCTATCAGATGGTTCCACTCAATGCTTGGCACAGCTGATGCAATGGGAAGGCCAGGAGAGCACTCAAACTGTGCCAGCAGCCCGGCTCAGGAGAAGGGCCCCATCCTTGGGGCGCTCTGGCTGTCACAGTCCCTCCCCACCACACTGAAGTGGGGACTTCCCTGACTCCCCCCACTCTTACAACATTTGCAGAGCTTAAATATTGACCCCAACATGCAAAAAAAATCCCAACATCTCACTGGCTACAGCTCCTCCCTCCTGCCACATCACTTCACTCTGCAAGCAGCCATTTATTGTAAATCCAAGTATCTGGGAGGATTGAGAGCATATGAGCAATTTCTTGGAGTTGAAAGACTTTCTTGCTTGGTTTTGGCTTTGGATGCCCCGTGGTCCTAATGAACTCCTCACTTAATTCACCCCTGCCAGTGCCAACGCTCTGATTTACGAGGGCGGTAATCGCTTTCTCCCACTGCGCTCTGAGAATCTGCTCCTGCCCCAGAACATTCCTGCAAGTAAATCCTTCCCCATGAATATTCTGAGGACCAGCTGGGGCCAGGGCCTGCTCAGGGCAGAGGAGAGGACTTTCAAAGGACTCCCACTGAGTTCAGTTGGCTCACACCCCGAGCGAACACACACCCACACCCACCAGGCTCTGTTATAAATGGCCTTGTGGAAGTTCACAAGGAGGAAACCAAACCTTACCCAAAGTCCTTAGGAGGGTCTGTGGTTATTTTGCCATCCTTTTGCTGCACATAGACCCCAGGGTTTTACCTCTCAGGCAGCACCACATAGCACACAGCTGAAGGGCTGTGCTGATTGAAAATCCCTCCAGAACATTGAATATGGTCTCTTTTTAATTCCTTAACTTAAAAGCCAGAAAAATATCTAGAAAAGCCTGTGCAGGAGAATCAATCACATCTGAAGGAACCTTCTGGGTCCCATGAAAGAGCCCGTGTTTTCAGCCTTGGCAGTTTATTCTTCCTCCTTTTGGGAGGCAGCACAGATATGTTTTCCATTTGGAATATCCCAGGGGTCTTGCAGCTCATGCTGAGCCCTCAGAAGTAAACGAGCCACTTTTCCCAGCAGCAATCCCAATTACAATTAAGAAATGCTGGGGGGGTTTTTCAGCATACCCAGACTGGCATTTGATTCAAGCCATAGGAAAGCAGGGGCACAAGGTCCACATCAGAGCAGAACCAACAAGCACATAAACAAGAACATCTTTAGCTCAGAGTGTTCTTCTCCATCCCTCTCAGCTGTTCCACAGCCCAAGCAAAGCTCTTTATCGGTGTCATTTACTCAGCTGTCAAGTGGGGCTTTTATCCTAAAGCTCTGCAGTGGGGAAATAGGAACCTGCAATGAACTTGCCCCAAACTGAAACAGATATTTAATTAGAATAAACCAATGTCTGGACTGAATAAACACAGCAGGCACTTCAGAAAGAATGGGGAGTTGACATAAGATCTGTTGGGTGAGTTCAAGAAATGGGAGACTCTGTGCTGAAGTCATAAATCTTGGGGGCTGGGAAGGGGACAGCGCTGAGCTCTGCACCTTGAGGAAGTTTCTGGGGAAAGTCTACGGACAAACCACCAGTGCCTCACTGGGACAGGCTGCTGCAGGAGGGTTGCTGGCCCAGAGGCTGCTGGAATGGGCAAGGAGGTTTCTTCTCCATCAGAGCTGCTGAGGAGTGTGGGCTCCATCTCCGTCCTCTCTCGGGAAGCGCTGCAGCTCCGTGAAGCCTCTGGCAGAGGGTCCTGTCCCTGGCTGTGTGAACCTGGGTGCTCTGTGAGGAGCTCAGGCTGTGCTGCTGAGCCCCAACATACACATTTCTTCAAGCCCAAGGTCTCTGGGCCGACACTGGTGCCAACTGGGACAACCCCAAACGCTGTTGGGGGCCAGGGCAGCGATGAACCCCAGTGGGGCTGCTCTCCAGCTCCTGCTGTGTTTGGAAACCCCAATGCCCTCAAATGACCCTGACTCTGCTCTCCTTTTCCTCTGAAAGGCAAGGATGGTTGAAAGGGTGGATCCAGATCTTGGCTCCAGATCTCCACCTGGATAATCCGAGGGGCAAGTCAGAGCTCATTTCCTCCTGCTCTGCAGCTGCCGGAGGTGTGAATTGCCCCTGGCAGGGCTGGGCCACGGGGCACCCAACCAATTCCTGCACCTCTGAGGGCAGCGTGGAGATGCTGATAGCCCCAGGTAACCTTCATTGCCTGTGCTGAGCAGAGCAAAACCTTCTCCAGGGCTGAAATCTCATTTAATGCCTTTTGGCAGAGGCGTTGACAGGACAGTCTGCTCTGACACGGGTGGTTGTTGTCGCTGCACAAAAAACCTCTTGGGTTTATTTATTTGTTTTTACAGAAAATTACACTTAGTAAAGATGGGCTTTCAAAAACCTGTGTATCACTGGAGACCTTGACACCACCCTACCTACAGTGATGGATTGCCTGGGCTGGCAGGACAGGCTGGAATGAGATGAGGTTTAAAGTCCCTTCCGATGCAAACCATTCTGTCATCCCATGACCTGTGGGCTTTGCTCAGCCACCCCTGGCTTGGGGGATGCCTTGGGAAGGTTTGAGCCTGAGCTCAGCTCTGCCTCCACCTGCAGACCCTGTGCCTTGAGGAAGCTGATCACTCCCCAGAGTGGGCTGACCTCAGCAAAATGCTCTCCACGTCCCTCTGTGGTACCTGCAGGGTGGACTAAGCCATGGCCCAGGGGGTGAGAGCCCTGATTAGTCAGCCTGTGCTGAAGAATCCCAGATGTTTAATATTTGTGGCCCCTGCTCCAAGGAAAGGGGGAGAGGAGCTGCGGAGAGTACAGCAATATATTTTTTGCAATGCATTCCATATGTTTCCTCCATAAGTCAAGATGAAGCAGCAGTGCTGGTCAGAATAGAAACCAGCCAGCCTGCTGTTCTGCTGTCTCTGGAGGCACAAAAAGACCCAGCAAAGGCTCTGACCTGACTCCACAACACATTTCCACGGGGACAAATAGAATTGTCACCCCTGCTGTCACCGCTCCTGCTGGTGCTGGTGCCTCTACAGGAAGGACTGGCCAGCCCTGGCCCCACCTGCGTGGTGAGAAAGCCTGAATTTTGGCACAGCTGCTTGCAGGCTTCACACAGTCCCTGTGCTGCAGTCCAGGGTGGTATTCCCAGGAAAAATGCAGTGCCCTTCAGATCCTTCAGCCCCAGGCAAATGTAGCCAGGTATGTAGAAAGGAAGGTGGCACAAGACACCCAACCAATTCCTCCCCTACCCTGAGCCCTCAGTCACCACCCCTCCCACCAGCACACACAAAGTGTGCCTTATTTAAATAAAAAAATTAAAATTATACTTTTTTCCCGCTATTTTTCCTCCTGATTTTCTCACTCCAGCAGCAGCATTTCAATCTTGTTGCAGTCACCCCTCAGGATGCTTCTTTCCAGCTACAGCAAAAGCCGACTGTGAGGATGGCAGGTCCACAGGGAGGAGGAAAACCCAGCAACCAGGAGGGGAAGGAATTTGCTCCCTCCCGAAGGGCACTCTCGGAATAATTGTGCCAGCCAAGTGTGTGCAGAAAGTCCTCAGTAATTGCTATGGAAATCGTTTCACATGTGTGGGATTTTTTAGGCTAAAGTATAATTACAACTAATTGCCATTTGATTTTGTTCCTGTTTATATACCCATTAAAGGAACTGTTGAAATGCCTCTGCTAAAGGACTTTCTTCTTTCTCTTTTTTCTCCTCTTTTTCTTAAATCATCCTGGAAAACAGAGGGGATGGTGTTGCAACACTGGGAGCTCATGAATGGCCATCAGCTCTCCAATGGTCTTACAACAAAGAGCCACGAGAAGGCCACAAGAGCCTGATGTTCTCCCAGTGTTGGGAACTGACAGAGCCTGATGTTTTCCCAGTGTTGGGAACTGACAGAGCCTGATGTTTTCCCAGTGTTGGGAACTGACAGGCCTTGGATTTGCAGAACTAAGGGAATTGCAAAGGTCTTGGCTGTTTGTTAATGAAACCCTACTGAGGCTGAACTCGTGGGGACATGGGAGGACTGGAGAGGTTTGCAAGTGAGAGGAAAAGTGCCCTCAACCAGCTGGTTTTGGGAGAGAAAGAAGTGCCATTTCTGCTGTGTGTTCCCCAGTGTACAGAAATACCCCTCATGGCCTTTGAGTGTCTTATTAATTTTCTTCACACTGATGCCACACTTTGCCCATCTGTTAGAGCCAGCAGAGGGAGAACTGATGCTGGCAGGGCTCAGTGTGTGCCCAGGGACTCACTGGGAGCTTCTCCTGGCACGGCTGGTATTGGTACCATCACTCATTAGTTTTTCTCAGCCATGGCTTTTCCCACAGTTGTCCCAGGGCACAACTTGGAGAGAACTAAACATCATGTGTGCTCAAAATTTGGCAAGCTGTCATGTTCTAATGGGCTGCAGTGAGGCCAGAAAACTCCCTTATCAGTTCATCAAATGAAATGTATAGATATGTGTATATCTTCAGAATGATTTTTCCAGGTTTTATTGTTCTCTAGGAGAATTGACTTTATGTCGAGGTGCTGAGCAGGTTTTGGGAGAAGGAACAGAAGGAGTTAATTTTCCTGTCCTGAGAGAATCCCCCACCCCCCTATTTCATTTGGAAAGAAAAACTCGACCTGGGAATGATGCTAAAAGTTGAATATATTTTTGACTATGTCCATAGAAGTGCTTTAGGTTCATTCAGCATTTGCCAAATAAAAGTCAAACAAAACAAAATGTGCACAAACAAAAGGTTTGCTTGCCGAGCTCTGTTATTTCAGTATCATTTTCCCTTGGCATGGGATTCTTTGGGGGCTGAAGCTCTTGGCAGAAGCTCATGGACATGAGGTGGTTGATGGTCAGTGGAAAAGGTGCTGGAAGAAGGGCTGGAGAAGGGATTTTAGGATTCCTTTAAACACATCTTGGGAGAAGCACCAGGGGAGCCCCTTCCTGGGCTCTCGTACCTCACAGGAATGCAAAGTCCCTCTGGAGGAAGGAGAGGCTGTGCCTCACAAAGCTGTAATATTCTCATTGCAGAGATTTGTGTTCTTCAGAGGCCACTGAGACCTCCTGAAAGCTGCCCTGGCTGTGTGAGCCACAGGCCACCCCTCTGGGCCAACCCTCAGCAGCCACACGGTGAGCTCAGGGCAGGGAGGGAGCCCAGAACTCCAGGGTTGTGGTGCCAGGGCTGGTGCCATCACAGCCCTTTGCCTTGCAAAACAGGCACCTTGTTTGCTCTGTATTTTCTTTTCCTTTCTCTTCCCCTTTCTATTTGGCTTCTGCCTCTGCTCTGAGAAGCCAAATTAGCTCATGGTCTGAGGCTCCTGAAGTGAACATAAGCAGAAACAAGATGACATTGGCTGGAAATAGAAGCAGAAATAGAGCTGTTTACCATCCTGTTTCACTCCAACAGTTCCAGGGCATGGACACTCACACTTCAGCCACCAAAAACACCTCTGTAGGCACAACTGTTCCACAGAATCACAGAGTCATGGAATGGGTTGGGTTGGGAGGGACCTTAAAGACCATCTCATTCTAACTCCTGCTGCCATGGGCAGGGCCACCTCCACTAGACCAGGCTGCACAAAGCCTCATCCAGCCTGGCCTTGAACACTTCCAGGGATGGGGAATCCACAGCTTCTCTGGGCAAAGTTTCCTCTGTGGCAGATGTCTTATGGCTGCTGCTTGTCCCAGCTCCAAAACCCCGTGGGAGAAGACATCACCTGCTTCAACTGGGGTGCTCCAGCCCATCCAATGGATGTTGAGATGATTTCCAAGGAGTTATGTTGCTTTCCCTGAGCAGATGGGAGCCCAGGAACTGTTCAGAGCACATAAAAGAGAGACTGACACACACACTATCCCAGCTAATTGTTTATCCCAAATTCAGATCCTGAGCTGGTGACTGCATCTGAAAGTTCTGCCCTTCTCGGCACCAGGGCCTGCGTGGATATGTGGGGTATTTTTAACAGGCTCTTCTGAGCAGGATAATGATACAGTGGTGCCTCTTCCCTGCAATTTTGTGAAGTCTCTGTATTTGGAAGATGATTTCAGCCATGGCACTTGCAGGCTAAATAGCAGAAAGAAGAATGAGCTCTTGATTAAAATATGTCTAGACAGAGACAGCTTTCTGTATTTTTAGGTCCCAATTTAGAGGACACAGGTATGGAGGGATTTACATCCCTTCCAAAATCTGCTCAGTCCATTCTGATGGTTGTAAGACAGTTCTTATGGTTGATTCCCAATTTTATCAAGAGTTTTGTTATTTGGTGTTTTTCTGCTGGCCCAAATGGATCACAGAGCAAATGGGACCTGTAAATGTTGACATTTCAGTGGGGAGAGAATCCTAGAATGAGTTGGGAGTTTACTATTAAACAACACTATTAAATGGGATATTTTGAGCCATCTTACGACTTTTGAAGGCTTGGAGTTACTGTGCCTGCAGAGAAGAACCTTCTAATTTTCAGACCACTTGTGTAGCCTAAAATCCCCAGTCCTGAGTGCAGAACTCAGAACTTTGCAGCCTGCAGAGCTTTTTCCCCCAGCACCCCCCAACCCCTCTTAAGGGCAAGGCTGTCACAGAGGAATGACCACCCCAAGGGACTTGATGTGGCAACTGAGTTTTTCCACTTGAAGACCAGCTTGTTGCAGTTCAAACCACCCTGGCAGCATCCTGAGGTTGAAGCCAGTTTGAGCTGTGAGCTGATGCTGGGACAAGTTTTCTAACAGGGTGAACAGACTCAACCTAAGAGCAATTCACTCTGCCTGGAGAAAAGCATCAGCATCCCAGTCAGCTGAGCTCCAGGTAGCTGTGAGAGCTCAAAAAACCCCCTGGTCAGTGGACACTCTGAGTCCACATCTACTCCACTCTAATCATTGCTGGCACTCAGCATGATTTGGAAATCAGGTTACCTAAAAGCCCCATTATTTAAACTTCTCGAGCAGACCCAAAGCTGAGGCTTCAGTTCCCATCCCCTGACAATCAGCTGGAGTGTTTCAACACCACTCAGGCCCATGTTTGGTTACAAACTGTACTGAAGGACTCCACATTTGCTGTCCTCTCCAGTGCAGACACAGTTGATAACCAGGGTTAATCTGCTGAAGCTCTTGGGACTCCACTAAGAGCAACCGGTGCCATGGGGGGTGTATTTTGCAGAGCTCTCAGGAAGAGCAGGATCTGCAGTGTTTGGGTACCCAATCACCTCTGCCAAAATCTGTTTCTCCTGCAGAAAATACAGATTCTGCAAGGCATGAGGCTGCTGGGGGTGGGGCAGTTTTCAAATGGTTCTGGTGTGGTGAACTGAGATGAGGAAAAGGAAAGTGGACACTAACTAAGATGTAACTGAACTTGCAATAGTTCCTGAAAGGGCTCAAAGGAGAAAATCAGAGATTTTGGTTCTGGTAGACGAGCTGATTTGCAATTACTCTCATGACCAGAAGCATTAAAATAATGACAGGATATGAAGAAAAATGAGAATTTCTGGGCTTTTAAAAATCCTCTGTTCAGTTGGGCTTAATGGCTCTTTCTTTTTGAGAAATGTTTCATCCTGTGAATGTGTAACCAACCTCAGGAAGAGGATGGCATTGCACACATCTGGAATAATGCTTCCTGACAGCTCTGTGGAGGTGGTGGGACTTGAAAAAGCTAATGAGAAACACAAGCTTTCAAAAAGTGGGTAGGAAAAAGGCTTAGAGATACAGCAAAGTGGTTTGCATGCCCATCTCAGCAACATTTAATGACTCAGTGTGTGCTGACTTTTGAGCTGGAGATGCTGTCTACTCCTTAATGATTTCTCCATCCATGGGCCCATGAAGAAGGGCTTAATGTACTTCAGACATGAGTCACTATTCCAGCCCTTAGAAGGCAGAGGAACTCAAGGGAAAAGATGAAATGGACCTTTATTATGCCTGTGGATGACTAACCCCAGGAACTCTCTAACTTTCATCTCAAGGGTATCATTGAAAACCAGCCTGGGAACCCTCCCAGTGCCACACCACGATGGTGGCTGAGCAGCCTGTGCCACAAGGCAGGGTTTATTTTGGGATCTGTGGCTCTCTTTGGAGGGCCATGATCCCTGTTCCCTTCCCCTGGTGGCATCCTGGGCTTCTTCTAGCCCGGGACCATCCCAGTCCCTTGGATGACAACTCATTTCAAAGGCAGACAGGGCTTCCCACAGCTATTGTCCTGTGGCTGTCTGCATATTTCAGCCCTTCCCTATTCCTGCTCCCAGCAAGCCTCTGATCAGAGGCTCTGAACTTCAGCTGAAAGCACACAAATTAAACTTTGAACTAAATAAAAGACACCCCCCCCAACCTTTACTGAAATACTCTTTAAAAACAAATCCTTCCATATTCTAAACTCAAAAACATCTGGGTTTCCAAGCCTCAGGAAATTACAGCTCCCATTCTGGAAATAAAATACATGTTTATCCATATATCGTATTAATTAAACCCCATAATATGGAAAGGGGCCAGTAAAACGCTTTCCTGTGGGCTGGAAGATTTGCATAGCAATTTATTGTATTACCAATTGTTATTAATATTCTTCTTCTTATCATCATCATCTTTTCCTCCATGTCAATTGTGAGTAGAATTATGGAGTGTTCTTTGCAGATAAAGAGAGAGAAGTGTCTGGTCTCCCAGTTACCTGATGATGATGATGATGATGATGATGATGATGATGATGATGATGATGATGATGATGATTATTAATCTGCCCTGTTTCATGCTGGGGAAGCCCAAAGCCTCATAGATGTGCTGCCATACTGATTGTAGCACGTGATTTTAGCAAGGAAGAGCAATGTTGACACTGATAATTGATAAAAACAAACAATGACACACTGAAGATGACAGATCTGTCCTCCAGCCTGCTCCTAGAAGGGCTGTGGTTCCATCCCTCCACTCCTGCCCCATCTTCCACGGGAAAGTCCCTCACGCACAGAACCCACCCAGTGCCACCATTCCTGCTCCTGAGCCAGTGTTCCTCCAGCTCCTGGCCTGGGAGCAGGATGGGAGGAAATGCCACATCAGAAAACATTCCAGCTGCTGTGGAAAATGGTGTGGGGATTGGGAAAAGTGCAGACTTCAGTTGTTCCTGGTGGGGTTTGCATTTTTTCCTGCTGAGGTGCCGTGGTCAGCACTTTTCCCATCAATGGAGCAGTTGCACATTGTTAAAGTATTACTATTATTATTATTATCATTAGCTCAGCTGCCACTGGCAAGGTGGTGTCAGGTCCTTCAGCAGAGCTCAGCCACACACCCACTGGGTGCAGGAGCTCTTGCTTAGCTGTCTGTGAGTGTGGAGGTTGGCACCCCATGGAGATGGCCTGACTCCCATCTGTCCTCTCAGACACTGACCCTTCTCCCCTCCCAGCCAAGTCCGAGCAGCCTCTACATAGGAAACGATTTGCAAAGACAAGGGTTGAACTTGTGGATTCTGAGCAGAGGCCAAATTGTCTCAGGCTTCAATACATGCCTTCATTCCCCAGTTGTGGCAGCCCATCCTAAGCTGAAGAAATCACTGCCAAAGGAAATCTGGATGTGAATTTTGGATTCCAAACCCTGAAGCTGGCAATAGTTGTACGAAGAAATATGAAAAATTTGGGAAGGTTTTCACAGCCAGTTTCTTCTGCCTGGATACAGCTCATGCTGTTCAGGTGCTCTGACATCAACACCAATTTTGGGAGATCTTTCTATGGCAGTTTGCTGTGCCTGTGCCATGGGTAAAAGGGAATTACTTTATCAGGGACTATCTGTACAAAGGGCACAAAGCAAGTCCAGCCTCTCATCCCCATCCGAGGAGCATCCACGGAAACAAGGTTTGGACTAGAAGCAGCTGTGAGTCTCAGCCTGAACGTGGAGTGCCCATCCCAGCGCTGCTGGGGAAGGAGGACACAGCCAAGAAACGTGGCAGTCTCCAGCCCCGATCTCCAGCCCTGCCACGGAGCTGCCACAGCTGGTCACAGTGTGTTCGCTCGCTGTTATCTCCGCTGGGTGGGAACGTGTCCTGCATCCCACTGCCTGCTCACTGACCTCCCCACACCTCCTCAGCCTGAGTGCAAGGCTTCGACTCCCTCAGCAGCCTAGGCAGGTTTCATCCTCTCCAATTAACAGCTGTCAGCCAAGTAAGGGTATATTCCATCTGTGACAAGATCTGGTGACAGCTCCCTCCCCTCACAGGGCAGGGGATGTTGAGCGAGACAAAACATCCCATCCCCTCTCCTCCCTCGTTCCAATAAATGTCAGACACTCTGATCAGCCCCTGTGTACATGCAGGCAGCCAGCAGGAGAAAATCCAACTTCAAAAGGAAGGGAAAAAACCCCTGAACAGGATATTGACATCAATAGGAGTTCTGGGGAGGGAGATGAAATGTAAAATCGAGTCGCAATCCGGCTGAGGGAAGTTAAAGACGCCGTTAACCCTTGAGCAGATCCACTGCTGACAGGAAAGGCAGGAGAGCTGCTGAAGCTCAGGGTTCCTTGTTCTTACACTGGCACCTGGGCTGTGCTTTTCTTAGGAATCTGGAGGGAATTTGGCACTCAGATTCCTTGGGAAGCCAAACACATAATGCCATAGGTTCCCTGGGAATTGGCACTTTAATCTCTGTTGCAGATCCAACATGTTGCTGGGGAGAAAACCAATTTCCTTCATTTCTCTCTCACCATAATTTTCCCTTTGCTTCTTTCCCAGTGGAAAGAGCTGTCTGTTCCAGTGATGAGGAGAGGGGGGAAAAAGGATGACAAAGGAAAAAGAGAGTAAAGGTGCAGGATGAAATTTTCTGCCAGATTTTTCAGTTTAGGGTGAGAAATAAAAAAAAAAAAAAAGGGCTAAAAGAAATTCCTAGTGGAGAATTCTTGGCAGCTTTGATGTCTCAACCTTTGACCTTTGGCCACGTCAGCCAAGAAGCTCCTGCAGACACTGTGACGTATTCCCAACACTGTGGTCTGGATTAATCCACCCTTGCAGAAGCAAAGCTCAAGTTGGGAAACTGGAGCCCAAATCCAGTTCTGGGGGGTCAGTAATCCCACCCCACTGCCACTGGCTCAGACACTCCAAAGGCTGACTGTGCTCTAAGGGGACATGACCTCCAGCTGCAGCCTGAAATGCATGTGATATTCATATTCATCTTTAGAAAACTCAGTTTATTTTCCCAACATCTCCTTTTTTTGTTTATTTTAAGAAATAATCAGCCGTGGAGTTTGTATTAAGGACAATCTCTTCTTGCACATTTTTTTCTGACAGAACAAAGGGATTTATTTCTGCAGTGAAGAAATAGCAAAATAACTTGTAAAGGCAACTGTAATTCCATCTATTTGAAGTTGTTTCTCACCCTGCAACAGCCCCAGATAACTTCAGAAGTGAGTTTAGGGGGGATTTTTATCTCACTGCCTGGCTAAGCATCTCCTTGACTTTATCCTTGGTTTCTCAACATGAGGCTGCTGTTTACATCTCAGGAAGCGACATCACAGAATCGTGGAATTCCTAAGGTTGGAAAAAACATCGAAGGTCATTGAGCCCAAACCCTTGGGTCCAAATTTGCCCTGAAGTTTGGGATGAAACCCTGGTTATCTGGCAGGGCAATCCCTCCCCCCACAACAGATCCATCCCATGGGTTTTTGTACTATGGATGAATCTGGGAGAGACTCACAAGACCGGTCTGGACATTCCCACCACTTCAGGGGTGCACAAAGCGTAGGGTGAAGTCATGCTTGAATAAAGCAGAATAAAGCAGAGACTTCCTGGAGCATGGCAGGGTGAGCAGACATGGACATGGACAGACATGGACAGACATCCCCACCAGGACCTGGGACTGGATCTGTCGCTGTATCTGCTCTGATGGTGCCTGTTGTTGACCAGCACCACTTGCTTGGCCTGAGCTGACCCCACCAGCACCTGGAAACAATGAAGCAAAGAAGCCACAATGAAGCAGAGAGGCCACAATGAGGCAAAGAGGACACAAGGAAGGAAAGAGGCCACAAGGAAGCAAAGAGGCCAAGAAGGCAAAGGGATTGGTATTTAACAAGTTTTAACAGCAGAGGGAAGGCCGTTTGCACCATCGCTCTGAGGTTCCTGGGCTGCCACAGCAGCAGCCCAACCTCTGTCCCCTGGGCAGCCACAGGTGCCTTCAGCCTTTGCTGCTTCTTAACTTGGGGTGTGCAGGTTACATTTCTTCTCCTGTTCTGTTGAAATAACCTTAATTATTCCCTCCTGCAGCAGGATTAGGGCAAAGTTTGATGAAGTGCAGGTTTTCCTGCACATGAGCTTAGGCTGAAAAGCAATTCCGATCCGTGCAAGGCTGCGGAGCTGGGAATTAACAGGCAGAGCAGTGGGGTTTGCAAATGAACTTTTGGGACAGAATGCATGTGCCCCCTGCCCAGAGGGGCAGGCAGGGGAGGTTGGGGGGCTCAGCTCCAGGCAGGGTGAGCAAGGGGTGCATTCCCAGCCTGGCCCTGCCTTTCAGCCCCAGGATGCTGCTCTATCACAGGGGCGATGACACAGGACATATGGAGCTCTGTGTTTCAACATACATTTTCCAAAAGCTATTTAAGACATTCCTTCTCACCGAGTAATGTGCTGGAAAGGATCCAGGCAAGGGGATGTTTCTATAAACACGTCATCTCTTGCTGCTCTTCTTACCTCTTTAGCTGGGAGCTGAAGGATATGGTGTTTCCCTCTCTTGCTGTCACTTGGATGTCGCTGAAGAGTTTGCTGGTCCATTAAAGCACAATTTTTCACTCTTACTCCACTTTCAAGGTAGTACAAGGCATGTCAGAAAACCTCGGGGTCTGCAGTTTTCCATACAGTCTGTGCCTCGAGGAGATGATTTCCTAGAAACAGCCTTCGATTTCTCCAGCTATGAAAACATTCCCTGCACATCCTGTGTGTGGAGATGATTAGACCCAGCACACACACACCCATTGGCTTGTTTTTTCTAGCTTTTTATTTGTTTATTTGAATTGTGACTCGAGATAGGTGACATTTCCTCACAATGCTTGAAAACAACGAGAAAATTCAGGGTGCAAAATACCAGAGCGCTTTAAAAATGTGTGTTGAACCTCCAGATTCGTCATTTAGGAGAAGATAAACACTTAGAGTCATTTTGAAACTGCAAGTTGTTAGAAACAAGCTATAGATCTCTATTTCTATAGAACCAGCAAACAAATATATACGACTGTGGAAAATATCACATCTGTTAGGTTGGGATTTTTGCTTTAAAAAGCACCAATATTTTAAAGCTTGGACTCAAACCTGAATGCTTTTTCTAAACCCAGACAGATGTACTCCAGTTGGGAAGGAGGTGTTCCAAACAAATTTGGAATGCTTTCCCACAATTTCTACATTGCCAAAAGGACAAAGTTTGGTTGTTTCAGCCTGATATTCAAATCCACCCTTAATTGAGCCTGAAACTACAAGAATGGCTTATTTCTTACGTGAGAAAAACTTGGTGTTTAAATTTACAGTGAGAGATGGTATGAAAATCTTCCCTTGTCTGGGATGGACTGGAATCAGCCTCTGTCCCCAGCTGAAATTAAGGATTCAGCAGTGAGACTGACTGAAAAGTACTCCTTTTGCAAGACAGTTTGCATCTCTAAAATGCAACTATTTCAAAGAAAACATATTTTTTGGAATAGATGTATCCCCTCCCCCAAGATTTCTTTTTGGGAGAGAAGATCTACAGGGGTGGGGTGGTGGCTCCTCAATACAGGCTAGAACAGCCAGTGGAAATGGGAACATCCCAGAGAGCCTACTGGGAGAATGGGGGAGAGGCTGGTCTGGGTCTGACTTCCCTCCAGGAGGTCTCTCAGGGTCCATCCACTGCATTTTCTTTTGGATCTGCTCAGCTTGGGCCAAGAGGACACAAGCTGAGTGGAGCCAAGCCCTGGAGCTGAGCCCTCCTGGAGCTGAGTCAGCCCTCCACCCCTGTGCTCTCACCCGGAGAAGCAGGGATGGATCAGAAGTAAATGCCATGGCCATGACCTTGCCACTGCTGCAGCTCCTGCTCTCCCACCAGCCCAGTTCAGCAATTTTCCTCATGGCCAGGAAATCATTCTCACAACCATTAATTTACATTTTTGGTCAAGTTTTGCTTGCCCTTAATAATTTGGGCTTTATTTTCTGTCAGTTCCTGGCTCTACCCCAGCCCATCTTACCTGGAAAGAGCCTTTACTCAGCAGGTCTCCACTTCATCCCTTTGTGTGTGTGTGTTGAGCTACTCAGTCTTCAGGACAAATTCTTACAAAGCAAAGTAAAATATGAGAGTTAATTGGAACTTCAAATGCAGAGTGTCCTCTCTGCACACAGAAATGGCCATCACTGACCTAAATTCTTGGTCAAATTACTCAGAGGGAGCAGCTCGTGTTGATGCTGCACCTTTGCCTTCCTGCTCATGCAATGAGCATAAAAGGAGAGGGTGACTTCACTGATCTCAATTAAGACTTTATAATTAATAAAAAAATCTCCAGAATTAATTTTTCTGCAGGATTGAGCAGGTTCTGCTCCTCCAGTAACAAATGAAACCACCCTGAGGGTGGGGATCTATCGGTGCTGCCCTAAATGAGGGCATGAACAGGATGGATTTTGGTTTCTTGGATGAGGATGTGCACCCTGGACCTTTGCTCCCCACCAGCTGTGCTGAAAGGAATGGAAATTATATCCCCTATTTCCCTGCCCTGCAGCATCCAGAGGTATCTCAGGGAGTCATGGTGGCTTCTTCTCCCCACAACAACCCACCATGAGGCACATGTAATTTTTTAGGTAGTCCAACAAGCAAAGAACTACACAAACTTTGCTCATAGTCCATTAGAATCTGCTCAATAAGGATCAGATAATAAATTAGGGCCATGTTTCTATTTAATTCTAAGTTAGGGCCATGTTTTTATTTTATTCTAAAATTTCATGAATGTCTTTACACCCGAGATAAGCAGGTTGTGCTGTGCAAGCATGAAATATTGCTTTTAATAGATCTTCATCTTTTCCCCCAGAACATGTGTAATTAGAGCAGGAGTCACATGTCTGCATGCAGAGAGGAATTCCAATAAATGCAGTTTGTACTCAGAGCAGCCTGCAGTTAAATCTAGGGGTTGGATCCAGTTACCTCCAACCCATTCTAATTGGAATCTGGGAGCTCTCTGCTTTAGGGAACATGGAAAAATCAGCCTGCACCATTTTGCCCAGTTTCCACTAAGCGTGAGGACTGGCCTCCCAGTTTAATTTATGTTGTGAGAATCCCTCCCTGCACAATGCCTTTCTTTCCAGATATTCTTAAGAGAGCTGGAGTGTCCTTCCCTGGGTTCTGGTGGAAAGGAACTATAAATCAAACATGCTTCTGGGATGATTGCAAAACTTCCATGAAACCTGACTCACAGTCTAAAAATGTGCCTGTGGAATGGTGGTTGCATCATGGAGGTGCTGCAAAGCAAATAGAAACTGAGAGACCTCCTCTCCTCATCCACACTCTTCCCTGCAGCACAATTCCCCCTGCATTCCCTCTCCCAGGGCCTGGGAAACATTGAGGGTGCATCTCCAGGGTTCTGCAGGGCTCCTCTCCTTCCCTGCTGCCACTTTTCTGAGCAGCAAAAGGCTCACTGGAGAGGGGATTCAAGAGCTCAGGTTCAGCTCCTGAGCTTGTCCCTGCTGTGGAGGAGAATAATGGGGAAGGGAAGGGAGAGGAGGAACATCTGGAGGCTGGTGCATGGCAGCTTGGCCTTCACTTCCAGGGAGCAGCCTTTGGAGAGGAAATTCCCTTGTGGATAGCTGATACCAGTGTTTGCTCGAGGTGGGCCTGGGCAGGGCAGGGCAGTTCCTGAGTGCCAAGTCAAATACAGGGGGGAAAAAATGTGGATTCTGCAAGAAAAAATACCCACTGGAGGGAGGCAGCCAACTGCTGGCTGGGGGATGGGGATGGGCAGCCTGGGGATGGTGGGGGGACCTGCAATGAAACATGTCCTGGTGTTCTGGCATCCTGCATCCTGTTGCATCCCTGGGGTCCATGCCTGGCCCATGTTCTCCTTTTGGTATGGGCAGCTCCCTTGGTTTGCCCATTTTTTAAGTCATCCTGCACCATCTCCCATCCTCTTCATGATGTGGAACCATTAGTGAGGGACAAATCAAGGAAAAAGGAGAAAGAAGAGAAGCAAACTAACGTTATTTTCTGTGACCCTCCTCTGGCTTCTGCTTACAAAAAATGCTGGCACCCAGAAGCATCAGGTCTTTGAATGATGCTTTAATTTGGGCTATATTAAAGCAGCATGTCTCCCATGAACAACCTCAGCCCAGAGAGGGAAGAGGAGGCTCACAAGAACCTCTTCAGCTTGAGAGTCCCAACATGTGCCCCAGATGCCATCACGACATCTCTGACAGGCAGGCCAGTTGATTTAAAAGGGGGCAGGAGGGGCTCAGTTAATTGAAACCAGTGTTTCATGATAACCAAGTGTCCTACATCTTGTGCCTCTCCCAGAGATGGCAATGCAGACTGCTGAACAAAAAAAGGAGAAATAATAATGCTACGTCTGTTTTCAGGGACAGATCAAAGGAACTCCTGGAAAGAAGAGCCCAGTTGTCCCTTGAATGCATCTGGGCTGCAGACAGCCTCTGGAAAAGCCTATTTCATTCATTCACGAGGCTGAGGAATGCTGTCTGGATGCTTTGGTCGAGGGAGGAGAAGGCTCTGTGTGAAGGGGCTGAGGGACCTCAATGTGGCTTTTGTGGCCAGCCATGGCCAGGTGCCTTCACCCTCTCATGCCACTGCAACGGGGTCCTCTGCTCTGTGCTTTCAGCACAGCTGGTGCTGTGGTACCTGGAACACTGACTGGGGTCTGGAACAGGAGATAACTGAGAACTGGGAAGCAGGAAACACCCTGGTACTGGGAATCCCTGTAATTCCTGGGATCTTTCAGGGTGAGCAGCATTCTCAGAATGAATCCTTTTCTTTGGATAATTAAGCCCCAGGAGCCAAGGTGCTCCCTGAAAGCATCTTGGCAGAGGCACGTTTGTTCCCCCAGACAGTGTCCTCTGAGGTAGCTCTGCCCACACCTGCTCTCAGCTGGCACTGGGACCGGGGTGGGTGGGTGAAGAGGAGGAGATGAGGAGCTGCTGTCGGGATGAATCAGGATCATCCCGGCTCTTCCTCCTGGGATCGCCCCGGCACGTTCCTCTGCAGAACATCTGCTCCTGCACACCCAGCTGCTGCTGCTGCTGCTGCCAGGGCCCTGCTCACCTCCCTGCTCCAGGAGCTCCCACCCATCCCACACGGCTCCATGTGCCCAGGAACCACTTCCACAGCAGCTGTGGCTCTTAGCCAGGGAGATAGTCCCTGAAGTCAGAAGCTCTCACTGTCTCTGCAGTAAAGGAAATGGCAGTGCCTGCAAACCAGAGGGTCTGAAGGAGCCTTTAGTGGCTTCAAATGGAAAGAAAGTAGGGTTAGATTAGATAGTAGGAAGAAATTCTTCCCTGGGAGGGTTGGGAGGCCCTGGCACAGGTCGCCCAGAGAAGCTGTGGCTGCCCCATCCCTGGGAATGTCCCAGGCCAGGTTGGAAGGGGCTTGGAGCAACTTGAGCTGGTGGAAGGTGTCCCTGCCCATGACAGGGGGGTGGAACAAGGTGATTTTTAAGGTCCTTTCCAACCCAAAGCATTCTGTGGTTCTATGAGCCTTGCTGTGCCCCAAAAAGGATGGACCCAATTTTTCCCCACAAAAAGGCAAACAGCTGCCAGGGAGCTGCAAACACAGCTCAGAGACCCAAGTCCTCATTCCCTGCTACAGCTGTGGGACCAGCCCGTTTCCTCCTCATGGGGTGAACCCCACCATAGGAAAAATTAAAAATAACTTGTACATGATGAGTGTAAATTAGATGCAGAATATGGAGAGGAAAGGAGAGATTTTGTGCCTTGAAATTTGCTCCTCAATTTGGCTCTTCTCTGGTTGCCTCCAAAAATGCCTCTGTCCCTTTCTCATGAAGGTGTTTCTGAGGAGAAAGAGGAAGCTTTAGATGGTTTTGGAAGGCATCTGATCGCAGCAGATGGTAAATATATATTTTCCCTTTCTCCTGGGAGGATACCCTGTGAATCACCTAACAGGGCTTTATTGCTTTCTTCTGCATCCCCTGGCAAATTTCTGAGTGCAAAAGCCCTGTTCGGTTTGCATTTCTAATGAGGCATTTGGAAACATCTGCCCAGCTTCCCACACAGCCAGAAAGCCCCCCTTCCATTCACCAGTGTTTCAAACTGCAATTAAAACTACAGGCCATCTTCTCATCCTTCCATGAGCAAAAAGTGGGGAATGGCCTCCAGAAACCCCGAGAGACTGAAAGCAGAACTGGCTCCTATGCCTTGGCAAGGGTTATTCTGATCACAGAGCCCAGCAACCGAACCCCTCCTCGTGAAATGCATAACCCCGAGTGCATGGCTTCGTTGAACATTTATGAGATGTTGGAAAATCCAAGTCCAACCCTCGTGTTTCATCAGCTGCAGCTGAATGCTTCAACACAGATGGACGGGGCCCAGATGGCAACCCTGGCTCTGGAATTTGTCTCTGCTCTGGACCAGATGCTGCTCCGAAGGGGAAAGGACAGGGAGCTGGCTTTGAAGGCTGGGCTGGGGTGGATGGTGCCACATGGACACTCCGAGCTCCTCATCTGCATGTGACCGTCCCACGACCCGGTGACATGGCAGGGACGTGGTGCTGGCAGTCCCACCATCCTGTGCTCATGGAGCTGGTCTGAACAGGGAGCAGGGAGTGTCCCAGGGAGCTGGGGACCTTCCCACTGGGGCTTTGTGATGCCATTAATGGGGCAGCAAACAAGACAAATGGAGGTGTCACCAGAGCCAGACACGCTATCAGGATTGAGTCACCACAGAGAGGAAGCTTTGGAGAGTTTTGGATGAGCACTTCCCTAAAAGCAGGGAGTTCTTCTTTCAGGAGAAAGTGAGATCTGAGCAAGCACCTTCAGCAACACTCCTTACAGAGACACTTTTTCCCTCTTTCCCGAGGTGTTGCAGCTCTGCATGTAGGAATCAGCCTTCTCCATGCCTTCCACGTTCCCATGACATCTTCTGTTTGAGGTGCCAAGCTTTGGATGATCAACATTCCCCAGCTGTGCATCAGCTCTATCATCTTCTGGTTAGCCAACCAGTAGAGCCAGTGTGAGAGGGGGAGGAGGAGGAGGAGGAGGTGTTCCTAGAGTCCAGACCTAATTGCTGAGTCCTCATCCTCACGCCTGCTGTGTCTGGCTTGGCACAGGGCCCCAAACTGGGGCTGGGCTGCCTTGCTGAGCACAGAGGGACACTTTTAATGAAGCACCCAGTCCTCAGATCAGAGACAGATTTGGGGATACCAAGGTGCAAGTGGATGCTGCATAGTGGCTGTTGGAGCAACCATGAGGAGGGGAACAGACGCATTCAGTCGAGTTGTGTTTGCTCACCTCCACTTCCTTTTGCTCCCAGGCTTGGGGTAACTCATGGCAAACTCCAGGAGACCCTCTCCATTGGCATGTGCTGTCCTTGGAAAGCCAAGTGCAATGCAGCTGGGTGGTCTCCATCCCACCCTGTCCCACGATTCCCAGCTCCCTTCCCTGAGCTGGGAGCAGACAAGGCCTGCAGAGAGCTCTGTGCTCTGCTTATGTTTCAGAGACATATGTTTTTGAAGGTAGCAGATGTCAGGGAATGCTGTTTGCCAACTCTCCCTGGTTTAACCACTGCTCTGGGAGCTTTTCCCTTATTTATTACCTTTGAAAAGCAGGAGTGTGCTATCAGCCTTCATGGAGATGGAGTTTATTGATCCCCCTTTTTCATCCTTCCCTTGATGAACTACACAACTGTTTCTCCTCTCCCAACCCCCTGACATCACCATGGCCACTTGGATCTGGGCAGTGAGGGCAGAGCTGGATCCTGCCCTTCCCATTTTCCCCCTCCTGCTCCCCAGCTCACATTTTGGCAGGGCTCTCATGAAGCAGTAGAAGCCTTTTTATTGCACACACAGCTCTGTGTCTCTTTTCCTCAGCTTTTGTTTTTCCTAGATATACATGTGTTTATCCACAGCCATTTCTACAGTCAGAGATGTTAATTTGGCATCATATGTGGAAACTTTTAGACATCTGATCAGAATCAGTACAAGCTTCTGGGAGCTGCTTTCCAGCTGAAGGAGAAAGAAAGGCCAATATTAAAAAGAAGACTTTCCTTAATAAACATAAGTACTGCAAACATAAACACTGAAAAATGCTATTAACTGAATTTGGAAAGTTCTGGTGAATCAATAAAGTGTGGAGGTGAAAGAGTCAAGCAAAGGCAGTGAAATACAAACTTAATGTTTTTCTCTTTGAGTTGCCTGAGAGATCCAGACTTTAACAATCCATGTCCCACTCTGATTCTCTTTGTGCAACCTACAGTGTTGGCTTTGGGCATGACCCAGGGTCCCTCAAAGTCACCTTGAGGGGCTGCAGTGGTGCTTCCCCTCAGCATTGTTGCTGCAGATTGCTCAGCACTGAGGCAGAGGATGCCTCCAGGAGGCACAGGGAGACACCCATGAAATGCCACCAGCTGAGGATTTGTTCTTCAACAATTTCTGTCCAAGACAGAGATGGAAATCTCTGAGCCAGAGATTTCCTAACCCTAACCCTTCCTGCACAC
Source organism: Formicarius rufipectus (assembly GCA_013399695.1). Classification (NCBI taxonomy): domain Eukaryota; kingdom Metazoa; phylum Chordata; class Aves; order Passeriformes; family Formicariidae; genus Formicarius; species Formicarius rufipectus. The sequence goes on from VXAU01003810.1 coordinate 783,514, forward strand.
CTTCTTTAGGTTTACCCTAGACCAGGCAGCTGGGCCAGAAGGGGAGTCTCACATCTGGTCTGATTTGTGAAGGTGTTGAGACCCTGGCACAGGTTGCCCAGATGGATTCCCCATCCCTGTAAGTGTCCAAGACCAGGTTGGACAGGACTTGGAGCTACCTGGTCTAAGGGAAGGTGTCTCTGCCCTCAGCAGAGGGGTAGAATTGGATGTTTTTAAGGTCCCTTCTGACCCAAACCAATCTGTTGTTGTATGATCCCCCTCCACCCTCACTCATGTTGGTTTAAGAAGAAGCAGAGGCAGAAGCTGTGGATTCAGGCAGCTCATCCTCCTGCTGCAGAGAGCTTGGTGACCCTGAGAGCCCTTTCCTTTTCTCTTCTCTCTATGTTTTTGCCTTCAGGCACCCATGTTTGGCATGTCCAGAACTGCAGGGGCAAAGTGCAGACGAAGGGTGGCTGCTGAAAGATCTTCACAGAGAGGATTTGAGTGTCTCACCCAGGAGGACTTTCATGATTGTGCAAAAAGCGCAGTGCCCTTCAAACCCCCAGGAAATGCTGCAGGGACAGCCAGAGCCCAGTGTTGTCCTGCCCACCCAGAGCAAAGCCTGGCCCCCAGCCACCCACACCCCCCAGAGCCGGTGCCCTCCCTCCAGGGCACATGTCAAAAAGCCTCCTTAATTTTCCTGACATGCTTTTCCTGCTCCCAGGGCTAAATTAACACTAAATGAGACCCAGATTCCTCTGTAATTAAGGACCTCTTTTCCACATCAATCTGTTCCTGAAGATCCTCCTACCTCAGGGGAACTTGCCTGGTGCTTCTCCTTCTCCTCATCCAACCCCAATACCCCAAGACTCCTCCTTATCTTTACATCTCCTTGTCCAATCCCCCTGGCATCCAGTTTCATCTTCTCCACTCTGCTGTCAACAGGGAGGGGAGCACAGAAGGCTGAGGGATTTCTCCCACCACTTCCCCTGTTCCTTGAACCAAGGACTGACCACATGTTTTCCATGAATGAGAAAGCAATTTTGAAGCCACGTAAATAAAAATAGCAACACCAACCCAATCTAACAGAACAACTCATGCTTGGGAATGGTCAGAAATACTTGTTTTCTCTTTTCCCATGCAAGTTGAATTTCTTCCCCCTTTTTTCCACCTTCACATTTTCCAGCTACCAAAGCTTGAAGAACCTCAAGAAAAGGTCAGCCCATGGTGGCCCAAAGGGAAGTGAAAAACCCCTCCAGAAAGCTCATTTGCAAGCGTTTCTCTCTCTCCCTGCAATTTTGCAGGTCGTGGTAGGATTAAGGTTTGTCTCCTCCACTTAAGCTCCAGCAGATGTGTTCCTGGCTCCCAAGGAGGCACCACTGGACAGCCCATGCCAAGGACTGCGCCAGAAACTTGACCTCCTGGTGAACTTCGGGGCTGCTTCGTGCTCTGAGCCCAGCTCTGTGCAGGCAGGGCTGTCTGGCCAGTGCATTCTGGCCCCTCTGCATGGAAAATGAGCCGTGTCATCCTGCTCAGCTGGGGGACTGGCCAGCTGTGTCCCTCACAACCCTTCCCAGCCTCCTCCTGCTCCTCCCTTCTTCATCGAGTCGCCCTTGCTTGTATTCTCCTCTCACACGGGGCTGCACCAAGAGGATCATCCCTGGGGGCCTCGGGCCAGCTGGCTGACCCCCAGCTTTCCCACTGCAGCAACCAGCTCTCTCCTCAGCACGGGAGAACTTTGGGTAGGACTTCTCTTTTTCCTTCTTCTTCCCCTTCCCAGAACTGCCCAGTGTTCCAGTGACCTTTTTCTCCGTTTCCCCAGTTTTGAGCGCAGGGTTCTTGGTGGTCCTTACCCTCCCCTCATAGCAGCTGGTGCTGGATGGCTGGCTAAGGTCCTCCATGGGCTGGAGATCGACCCAGGAACCCTCCCAACTCAATCCAGTGTTATCTCCCTCAGCCTACAGCAGTTCCTGCTGGTATTACTAGTGAGGCATCAAGTTCCAGCATTAAGGATCTGCTTTAAGCTGGAATTGAATTTCACAGCAACCTCTGTGTCGTGCCTGGGGTCCCCAGTGTTCTCAGGGGCTCCCAAATCCCCCCTGGCCAACCCCACCACACAGTCCATTCCTCCCTACCTGTGACATCAGGGACAACCTCTCTATTCCCAGACACTATTCCCTGTTTCTTCTACACTCTCTGCATCAAAGGGATATCTTGGTTAAGTCGCTCTTCCAGTAACCCAATTAACGAGACTTTTAATTAGTATCCTCTTCCATTTTTTTGGTGGGCTAAATAATCACTGCAGTGTGGGATCCCCTTGGGAGATGCAGATGAGCTGGGAGCAGGATGCAGGGAGGTGGTGGAGGAGCTGAAGGCTGCTATTAATATCTTCTGACAGGCTGCGTTAGGAGGAGCAGCTCCAGCCTTGGACAGGTAGGTACCTGCCAGAGTTTGGGAGCTTTCCTTCTCCACCACACACCTGCCAAAGTGCCAGCACCTCCTGGGCAGCTGCCACCTGCCTGCCAGTGCCCTCTGGCTGCTGCTGCAGTCACCTCACTGCCCTGGGAAGATGTCACACATGCTTTGAGCTGCCAGAAAGGACGCATTTTACCTGCATGAACCAAAGCTTTAGTCGGGGACCAGGTTAAGGCACAGAAATGAGGAGCAGCTGCAGAAGGGTCGCTGTGCTCAGCAAAATTGGGTGGAGTTTCTACTCACACAGCTTTTCCAGCCCCCCTTTGACACCCCCTTACCTCAGGGCAGCTCGAATACGGATATTGCAGATGTCAGTGGTCGTCACCACACACGTGTGGGGGGAAATTGGGCAAGCACCCCGGGCAGGAGCTGAAGCCCATCCCTCTCCAGGACCTCATCTCACGTACTACCCAAACTGCTTCTTCACAGGCCTGGCTGTGCCAGCCCTACAGCCCCACTGCTCGTGTTCTGAGCTGCCTCTTGCTCCTGAGCCAAGTGATTCTGTGTGGAATGAGCTGCTCAGCACCGCTGGCTGAGGGCTCAGCAGGTCCAAAGTGTGACTTCCCCCAGCGTGGCTGTTCTCCTGCCAAACTGGGAAAGCAGCAGCCTGTCCCTTCTGGGGGATGTTTGAGTGCAACTCAGCCAAAGCTGCTGTGCAAAAGGAGCCCAAAGGGGCTGTTGTGGGGAAGGACAGTCCCTGTGCAGAGCAGGAGGGAGGTGTTTGGCTTCAGGCAGCAGATACTTGGTGAAGATGCTCCGTCAGATCAGCAGGATGAGACTGTTGTCAAATGAGCTTCAGGCTCTTGGCACATGGTACTGGATTCTGGGGAAGGCTCAGAAGAGATTTTGCCCACTGGTCACATCCTTCAGAGTCCACAAAACAAAATGCACCTTCACCAAAAGAGAGTTTTGATTGAATATGAGGAAGAAATTCTTCCCTGGGAGGGTGGGCAGCCCTGGCACGGGTTGCCCAGAGAAGCTGTGGCTGCCCCATCCCTGGAAGTGTCCAAGACCAGGTTGGACAGAGCTTGGAGCAACCTGGTCTAGTTGAAGGTGTCCCTGCCTATGGCAGGAGGTTGGAACAAGATGACCTTTAAGGTCCTTTCCAACCCAAACCATTCAGTGATTCTGTGAAAAGAGACAGCATGAAAAGCCTGACAGATTTCATTGTGCCCAGGCTGGCTCCCTCCGTGGGGCTGTCTGGGTGTTTCTCATGCACCCCTGTGCCAGTGCAGTTCTGGTTTTGCTTCTCTTGAGGGTTCCCTGTGAATCCACACCTCCCCTCTCTCCTGGAGGCAGCATCCACGTGGCCATCAGCTCTGCTGCTGTCGCTGCCTTTCCTTCTCTGCCTCCCTGAGTGGAGCTCACAAGTGATGCTTTGTGCCAGAGCTGGAAAAAGAATCAAAGCCCGTGTGCTCTGCCACACAAAAGGAAAAAGCCTCATCTCACCTCCTGTGTTTTTCCTGGAAATGTCAGTTCTCTCAATGCACCAAATCATTAGAATCACTTCTCCCCTTTTGTTTGCCTTGGCCCTTGCAGCTCGTGCTGAACAGGCCAACAGAAACCCGTGTGCACCGCAGGAATCCCGGGCACAGCCTATTCCTCAGCATTGGGCTCAGGGGGAATGACTCCCAAAATCAGTGTCCTGGTTCTTCTTGATGGCTCTGGGCAGGAGAACTGAGATCCTGCTGGTCACTGCCCTGCTCCGTCTGAAGACTGGATGGAGCCAGAGTTAGATCCATGGGGAGCAGGCAAAGGTGGCAGCACAGACCCTGCCCCTCAGCTCCTGCCTGCTCCCAGCACTGGCTCAGGTAAAATTAATTATATCCATAAATTATTAAATAACTTTATTGAGGATTAGCTGAGCTGTAGGTACAGACCTCTTTCAGATTGGTTACGTTTCAGCAGGAATGTTTTCAGTAATTGGCCAATATTTTTAAGAAGCATATGAAACCTATGCCACAAAATTAGTCCTTCACTTATTATAAGATGCTTATAAAGCAGAAATCTTTAATGTCTGAAGCAAAGCAATACATAAGGAACCTCTTCTTTAACTGCAATACATGTAGTCATAATGAGAAATATTACCTATCACCAAATATCCACTAATGAAATACAGAAACCCCATCAGTAGGAACTTTACAAGCCAACATACTTCAGGAATAAGGAAAAATAAGGGAATTTCCCTTATGACAGTTTGAGAGTTCCCAAGACAAGTGTGTTTAGGTGTCTCTGCATCTTTGAGGATATTTATAGACAAACTGATGGATTTCTAAGGAAATTGTGCAGTTTTGGAAGCCAGTGTTTCTCCTGGTTCCTGGTGATTATATTCCCTTGAAAAGCAACATGGGAAAAGGCTCCTGCTGCTGCTGTCACTGCTGAGGTTTGCTGATGGGCTCTTGCAGAACTACATTCCCTGGGAGATTTATTTGTACAGAGACACCAACACTGCCTTTCTTCCAGTGAGGAAAGAATTGTCCAAATTCTTGGTGGGAAGAGCCACGTGGTTTTCAAATGATTTTTGTCTGAGAATGCAATCAGCTGAGGTCAGGCCTGCTCTCAGAGACCTGAGCAAAGCTCTGAAATGTTACTCAGGGAGTTATTTTCGTATCAAAGGGAAGAAACTGGTCCTCCCTGGTCCTTCCTAATGATCTTCACAGCACTCGGTCCATCTTAGCCCTTCCTCTTCACTGCACCACGCTGAAAATACACCCAGAGGAAATAAAAGCTGAAAATAGGCCATCCTTTCCTTACAGTGAGTGTAATTAAGCTCTGGAAGAGATTCCCCAGGGATAGAATGCATCCACAGTTGCTTGGGGAATTTAAATCAAGGTGGGTGGAGATGCTGGCTTTGCTCAGAGCAGCTGTGTGCTGCTGGCAAGTCCCCTGGGACCCACCACAGCGCTTTGGGGTCCCCAGACCAGCTCTTACTGGGGTTTTGGCAGCTCTTTGGACACCAACAGACTCAACTGCTTCCAGTCTTCCCATTTCAGCTTTCAATCTTCCCAGTTCAGTTTTCAGTCTTCCCAGTTCAGCTTCCAACACAACGACTTCTGTTATGGGGTCAAATTAGGGAGACTCTCCACTGGTTACCAAACCCAGTGGCTGTTTTGCCTGGTGTGTTTAATGGCACCTGTGTGGGACTGGGAACAAACTGGAGGCAACCCAGGCTGCTCTGTGGGTGTCTCACACCACAGCTGGGTCCTCTATGCTGTGCCTGCTCATTTTGGGCTGGAGCTCTGCTTGCATCAGCTTCTTCTGTCCAACAGAGCAACCCCAACCCCTTGGGGTCGGTCCCAGAGAGACAGAGAGCGCTGGTCCAGCTGCAGAGATGAGTGTGGGGAACAGCTCTGCCTGCCAAACCAGGTGTGAACCTCCGTACTGGGACAACCTATTGGAAGGAAGGAGAAAAGAATCTCCCTGGGAAGGTCCTGCTGCCCTGGCTGTGCAGACACCTCTCCCACAGCAGCACAGGGGATGCGGTGGGCACTGCTGGGGGTGTTTTTAAGCCTTTGATGTAAGTATATGTATCTCAAATCCCCGTCTCACAACAGGAGGACACACCTGATGATAGTCCCTGCTCTCAAGTCCAAGGACATCAGCCCTCAGACTTCCCAGGCCCGTGGATGCCACACAGCTCCACAGGTTTCAATATTGTTGTCACCAGCTGAGCCTCAGTCCACATCAATTTTGCTTTCTTATTTTGCTTCTAAGCTGGTGCTTGAGCTTTTTGGCTCACCGACAGGTTTTCCCTTCCAAGATTTCAGTGTTGGAGGACTGTTTCCCTAATCCCCAATAGTTTAAGATTATCTCTGGCCAACTATTAAGAAAAATCAGAATCTAACACTGTTTGCTTGTGTTGTTGCACTTGAGCACATAAAAAAGAAATCTTTCTCCTCTGAAGAAACACAGTTGGTAGTTTTTTCATTTGTCCCTGACTCCTTTAGCACCAGCTCCTCAGACACAGAACAGCCACATTTCTCATCCAATACTCAATATCATACCACCATGCCACATGGGCCAAGGGGACCTTTAAAAACACTGGTTAAACAAGCAAACCCCAATTCAGGAAAGGCTTTAAACAATCCAGAAAACAGCAAAGAAACTCGATTGTATTTTCTCTTCCACAGTGTTTCCTTCGAGTGCAGAACAATGAATAGCCCTATAAAACCCTGGCATATTGATAGGCAATTAGCTCATGCCCTGACATGGCTTATGGAGCAGAAGATGGATTTTTACAGCACCTTCCATATGCCAAGTCCCCAAAAAGCCTTCCCAGAGAAGTGAATTAGATGCCACTGACTTTTTAGGGTCGGGAGCTGGAATGGCCCCTTCTGCTTCGCTGGAATTTCAAGCCTGGTTGGTGTCTTGCAGAAGAGGAACCCCACAGGAGCCAAGGCACAGGGAACCCACTTAAAGGAGAGTCTGGCTCCTCCACCAACCTGGAGGCAAATTTCAGCTTGGCCACACACAGTGTTTGTGCCTGGGGAAGGGATTTCACCCCTTTCTCATCCTGTTTTGTCACTATATCAATTCTGAGCATCACCAAGCTCTCGTGGGTGGCAGGCTGGCACGCAGGCACCTGGCACTTGGCAGTTGCTCTCAATAATTTATTTTTTGGTGCATAAAATGCCAAGAGGTGCTGTCTGGCCACTGCACCTTGAAGAAATGTTAAAATGCAGTCCAAACTGCTAAAGGAAACCTTAGCATCCTTCCTCCTGTGCCAGCATCTCACCTGGCTTGCCTGGCACAGGGACACAACCAGTGAGCCCACTTTGGACTGCTACAGTCCCAAATCCTCCATCAGGAATTCTTGCTCTGAGTGACCCTGAAGGAGGTTCAGCTGCATCCAAGCTTTCCATGCAGACCCTCTGCAAACCATGTGCAGGGAATTTTTTCTCCAGTCCCACAATCTGAGGGGGTTTTCACCAGCTCAGGCTGCCCCACTGTTTACACCTCTCCAGACTGAAATGCAAACACCCTTCCCACAGCAACCCAGAGCAGGGAAACTCGTGCTGCTGTGTCACATCTCCTTCCAGGCAGCTCCTTCCCTGGAGCTGGTTCTGAACAAGTGAGGGTAATGCAGCACATGACTTGTTTCCAGAGTGGTTCTCCCATGCTGAGCCCTCACCCACTGCTGTCTGAGGCACTTTGCCCAGGAGATGCCAGCACGATGCCAGCTCTGGCTGGCAGACTGCACGGAGCTGGAACCACGAGATGAGATGGCATTTGCAGTTGTCCCACTCCTCCTGAGAGCTGTCACAGGAAGGATGCTGCTCTGGAGATGTGCTGAGGAGTGCCATGTCATCACCACTGTCATCTCCCAGGCTGGGTGTTACACAGAGAAGGAGAGTTGCCAGGTTGGCCAATAAGCCAGTAGGTATTCCTGGAGGCAAAACTCAGGCCTGGTCCCAAAGCTGTTGTTTGAGCTTTACTTGGATTTTATTTCCCTGAGAATTGGACTCTCCGCTCCCTCTGCCAGCTCACAAAACTGCAGCCTGGACCAGGACCTGATCTAAAGCTCAGCAAAGCCAGAGGAACAGTCCCCACTGGCACCTGTGTTTTCTGGATCAGACCCTTAGGATGCTGCTCAGGCTCTGCTCCCTCCTGACCCTCAGGATGCTGCTCAGGCTCTGCTCCCTCCTGACCCTCAGGATGCTGCTCAGGCTCTGCTCCCTCCTGACCCTCAGGATGCTGCTCAGGCTCTGCTCCCTCCTGACCCTCAGGATGCTGCTCAGGCTCTGCTCCCTCCTGACCCTCAGGATGCTGCTCAGGCTCTGCTCACTCCTGTCCCATGACAGGACTGTCAGTGCTTGAAGCTTCCCACCCCTTGGCTCAGCCTTGTTTTGAAGTCAAGGTGTTCTTGAAGCTTCTGCTGGGCAAGTTTTGCCAAGGTTTTACAAGAAACCCAGCTGAAAATGGCAAGTTCACATCAAGTTGTCATATGATAACCATGAAGGGCTCAATTTATAAATGCACCGTCTGCTGGAATGGTTCTGCCTCCTCTATTTACCAGCCAGCAATTATCTTTACTTGAGTTACTTCTTATTTAGCTGCTCCCAAATGGAAGTGAACAGGAATGGTAATTCCTTGCTAAAGGACAAAATGGAAATCTTGTCTTCACTGAGGAAGAACCAGATGGGCACCAGCTCTGGCTGCATCCCCCAGTCCCAGCAGTGGCATGACCTGGGCACAGGCTTCAGAGGGGGGGAGGTTTCAAGGGAGTCTCGTTATCTTTTGGTCACCAGAGACACAAAATCCCTGCTGGGCTAAACAAGCTGAGCTGCTCTAGTGAGGGCACTTCTTCATCTGCAGGTGATCCATCTGTTCCTCTCCTTTCCTATGGGATACTTGGAGATTCCCTGTGGAACCCACAGTGCTGCACGTGCACTGTCAGAGGGAGCTGCCAGACCAAAATTGGAGGGGAGTTACACAAAGGAGATAAGGAGTGGTAGAAAAGAGCCCTTGGCTCCTTTCCAGCCAAACAGCCCAGGCATGGAGCAATTAAAGACTTTCACAAAGGTCATGCAAAGAACATGTGGCAGAGCTGAGATGAAATCCAGACCACAAGGCTTCTCTCTCATGTGTGCTGCTACAGCAAAGATCATAATCAAACCTGAGCTCTGTCCCATTCCCAAATAAAAGGATAAAAGCTGATGAAGGACTTTCACACCCCAGGACTGGAGAGGACACGTGCTTGCCCCTGGGACAGTGAACAGCAGGGCTGCAGCCCTCACACTGGTCTCCTCTTCTGGGGTGACTTCTCATGTCCTGATGTACAACCTGAAGGGCTGGGCTTCAGCAGGAAAGAGCCAGACACCTCTCCAGTGGATCTCATGGAGCAGCTGGCAGCTGGAAGGACATAGAGGGGTGATCATCCCAGCCTTTGTTGTGGTGCAGCAGAGCCAGAGGTGCAGCCTGAGGTGCCAGGGAGGCCCTGAACCCTTCTCCAAGGACATGCTCCACCTTCACATCTCACCTACGTCAGAATTACCTCATTTTCATAACTCCAGGAATTTCCAGCTGGTGCAGCCAAGCCCTTAGCTGCTAAATTAAAGTTTCTACCTCTCCCTGGAGAGTTATTTTCCCTCCATTCCTTTTTATTAATAAATTAATACTGAAGTATTGTGCTGGAGAGACAGGGCAGATTCAGCTCCAGGCGTGGCAGAGCAAAACAAGCAAAAACATCAGCTTGTTTATGAGCACATCTGTCTGCAGGCTTTGGGTACCAGAAACCAAACCCTTCATTCAGTGCTTGCCAGAGCAGCTGGAAGGTGTGAGGGATCTTTCTACAGGAAAGAATCCTCCTCCTCTCTGCCCAAACCATGGCACAGCCCACCCAGCCAGGCAGCCAAGCTCTGCTCCGTGGTCAGCGCCAGCCACGGCACCCTCTCCCTGTGCACGCTGGTGGGGGCTCCCTTCACCTCCTAAAACTGATATTGCTTCAGTGCAGGCACAGAAAACACTTAAATCCTGCTGGGCCCACAGCAGCAAAGCCCTGGGGTTCCTCACCACTCCTCAGTGAGGTTAGTTTTGTGGCACAGACCTGCTTTGTCCCTTTGCACTGCCCTATGTCGTGTTTCCAGAAGCAAATCCAGTCCACCCTTGACTGGCAAAGCTGGTAAGAAGCAAAACAAGGCTTGGGCTCAACTATTTTCCTAAGGATGCAACTCCACATAAACCATTTTGGAAACCAAGATCTCATCCCTTTTCTCTATGAGAGGAGACACAGGGTTGCTTCACACACATTTTTTTTTGTAGTCACCAATGATCAAATTCAAGAACTGTTCCTGCAAGATCGCTTCAGGTTTTGACTTAGACAATTTTATTTGCTGCTAAATCAAAGTATTTGCTCTCTTCTGTCATTTCTAGCCCTGGAGGGAGCAGCAGGCAGCTGAAATGTGATGGTGGAGGCAGGGAATTTGAGATGCAGTCAGTGACCAGGGCCTGGGCTTTGATTAGGCACTGACCACAGCGCCTGACGAGTACAAACGGGTTGGAGACGAAGAGAATGCCTGAACACACGGAGCCTGGGCTCCAACTGGAGCCAGCCCGGAACTGGGACTGTTGCAGCTGGTTCCCATGCCTATTTTTCCTGCTTCCACACACTGCTGGTGCTGCATGAGGGTCCTCTGCTTCCCACGTGGAGGGGTGGGGAGCACCCGCCCCAAACAAACCCAGGTCTGAGGTGTGTTTGGGTCCAGGGTTATATGTCAGGGAGGCAGAGGGCAAGACAAGGGACATCAGGTGGGCTCTGTGCCAAGGCTCATCTTTTCATGACACTCTACAACATGATGTTTCTGCTGGTTTCCTAATATTAACCTAGAAAAACCAGCTGGGATTTCAAGGCAAGGAAAAACTTCTGTCTCCCATGAATAACCCCAGCCCAAATGGGCCACTTTGTCCCAAGGTCTGTGTCTGCAGCAGAGCAAGGTGGGCTTGGGGGGTGGTGGTTAATAAATCCCTGCATTCACTGTGTCAATGAGTTAGACCCCATAACACACAGGGGTGGCCCCAAGGAGCAGATGTTATCACCCTACACGTGGGCAGGACATACACAAACCTGCCTCTGGTTCCAGCTGTGACCAGAGCCCCAATGCCAAGGGACGTCACCCAGTTGTAAACACAGGCGGAAAACTGCCCAGTCTGCAATCTGCTCTTTCATTACAGCCTAGATGTATATTTATATCCATTAACCTGGGACCTGGTTTTGTAATCTCTGCACACATCTCCAGCTGAATGCTGATTTATGGTGGCGCCTCTTCCCCCTCAGCCTTCTGGGGCTTTCCAGGGACCACGAGCTGAGTGCACAGAGGGAATGTTTTGGCACTGTGACATTCAGCCATCCTCGGGCTGAGGGGTGGGAAGGGTTTTGTGGGGTGCAGCTGGAACGGGGAAATGGGAAAGGAACAGCAACAGGCACTTCTTGAACCTGTAAAGCTGTGACATGGCAGCAGCCACAGAGCTGATGGTCCTTCAAATGTCACCCTGGGATGAATTCTACGTGTGGTGACGGGGAAGAAAAGCTGACACGGGCTGGGGGGGAATAAAACCCCAGCCCGCGTTCGTTCACGGCACAGTGGGAACTGCCGGCTGCACAAGGCTCATCCCTGGTGGGGGAATTGGCTGGGAAGGAGGTGCCTGACACCTCCACTCTCCCTCACAGCACAGCAGGACCCCGCTGGGAGCAGAACTTTTGATTTCCCAGCAAGGGAGCTGCAGCAGAGCATCTGCTGGCCCTCTCCAGGACAAATGCCATGGCACCTTATCCTGTGCTGCTGGCACAGGGCAGGGCTCTGGGGCTCCCACCCCCGCCAGGGGAGAAGGGCAGTAGGACAGGAGGGAAAGATTTATAGGAGGCACCCTGGAATAGCCAAACTTAGGGAAAAAAAGCAGCAGGTGGATGAAGTTACCCATGATTTGACCTCAGCTGAGCCCAGTTGTGTGTGATTGGGAAGGCAGGAGGGGGCTTTATAAGGAGCCCATGAGGGGAGCTGCTGTTTCTGCTTCCTGAGGAGGTGCTGGATCAGGCTGGGCTGAGCTGGAGAACACACACACACCAGGTAACAGGTTCCTTGGGGTGCTGCTGAAGGACATCAGATGTTTTTTTTCATGCCTGCTGCCCTTGAGAAGAACCTCTGAGATGCTGGACCTCAGCAATAGCTGAAGGTGGGCAATGTTCCTCTGAAGTGTTTCCCTGTGTCTGAGGGCGTTTGGGACTCCCTGGGACCAGTTCCTTGTGCAGTGGTTGGAGCACCTGGGAATGAAGGAAAGAGGAGTTTTTTTTTTTTCCTTTGTGTTTTCATTCCTTGTGCATTGGTCCAAAAAAAGCCTGCGTGCTTTTTGTTGTGGGCCAGGTTGGACACTGTGGGATGATGGGCTGAAATTCCTCAGTGGCTGGTCCTGTGGAAGCAACTGACTGAAAGCTCAAGGCTGAATCAGAGCAAACCTGATACTGGCTGGTCCAGGAATTAGATGTACCCCTGCACATGGCTATAGAGAGAGGAGTGTTAACGTGGAGCAGGAATATTTATATGTGTCTCCCTAGTAGGAAAATGAGACTTTAATTCCAGTCCTCTTGTGTGGAAGGGATGGATTTGCATTGTAGCAGCAGCCCAGCAATAGACTCTGATGTTATTTTGCACAAATCTAAAATATAAAGCCAAAGGTGCTTCCTTGTTCTATGATCTTGTAATCCAGGAGGGCTGAGGAATTGCCCAGGCCACACTGGATTTTGGAGAGTCCCTCCAGGTTGGGGAGAGAAGTGTTTTTCCACACTCTGGGAACAGGGAGGAAAGGTAAAAGTGTCACCTTCTCATGTGCAGCCAAGAGAGAGGAGGCTGTCCTGGAGCTCTTTTCCCCCTGTGTCAGCTCTTTCCACCATGTGTGAGGGGTTTTTGGGGTGTGTGTCCTCCCTGCCCGGCCACAGATACAGTGGAAGCAGCAGCAACAACAGCCACTCTCAGCCCCTGCCAGCTAAATGGAAGAATTAATCCATCTGTCTTGCTCTGCTTGTTTAATGTTCCTCTTCTGCGGAGAAGTGAGACACTTACTTACACTTTCCAAAATGTTGGGACAGTCTTTTGGCCTCAAAATGCTCCAGAATAATGAAAAGGTCTATTTACAGTAGCGAAAGCTCAGTCTGTTACCTCCTGGGATTAATTTACTACACTGGGATTTCTGGGAAGACTGTTTTCTGTCTGAAAATAAGTGTCTTGGCAACCCCTTACTAATGCCAGGTATTAAGTTTTTGAAAACTTGCCATGTGATTTATTTCTTAAAGGTTTGTGGGACCTCTTTTTTTGAGGGAGAAGGGAAAAACCTCTGTCCTGTGGAGATGACAGCAGTGGCAGAGCTGCCCCTGGACTGTGGGTGGATCTGCAGAGGTTGAGGAGAGTCCTGTAACCAGGGCTGGGAGTGTTTGCAGGAGGGTCAGGCTGTGGCAGAGCTGCCCAATCCCTCCTTTCCCAAAGTATTCCCAGCCTGATGGGGAAGGTTTTGACCCAGTTACTCTCAGCCCCAGCCCTGGGCTTGAGCCAGCGCAGCCACAGTGATCTCCTCCCTTGACTTGATGGCTGGCCAAGGTTTCTGGGAGCTCCTGGGCCACACTCCTTGGCTTGAAACACCATTTTGAGTAGCAGCTTTGGGAGCTGTTTTGCAGGATGCCCTTTGGAGCTGGGAATGGGATCTTTTGTCGGGCTGGTTGCTCCTTCAACGTGTTCTGGTGTTCGCAGTCCTGCACAGCTGGGAAGTGGCCGGGGCAGCTGGTTTGGGAACAGCAGGGTCCTGAGAGGTGTCCTTGTGCTGTGGGGGTGTTGGGAGCATCCTGGGAGGTCCTGGAGCCCTTGTGTATTGAAGTGGTTGGGTACTTTGCAATGCCAGACCTAATAGATTATATATATATATATAAATATATATGCACCCCGTGTGGAGACAGGCTGGGGGAGCTGGGATTGTTCAGCCTGGAGAGGAGAAGGATCCAGGGAGACTTTACACCACTTTCCAGTGCCTAAAGGGCCTCCAAGAAAGCTGGAAAGGGACTTTTGACAAGGGCCTGGAATGACAGGACAAGAGGGAAAGGGTTTGCACTGTCAGAGGGGGCGGAGTTGGATGGGATATTAGGAAAAAGCTCTTTGCTGTGAGGGTGGGCAGGCCCTGGCACAGGTTGCCCAGAGAAGCTGTCCCGTCCCTGGAGGTGTTCCAGCCAGGTTGGATAGGGCTTGGAGCAACCTGGGCTAGTGGGAGGTGTTCCTGCCCAGGACAAGAGGTGAACAAGATGAGCTTTAAGGTCCCTTCCAACCCAAGCCAGTCTGAGATTCTCTAAGGGATGTTTTTTGCTGTGTTGTCCCGTGTTTTGGTGGACCAGTGAAGAGGACAATGCTGTGAGCACCAGGCACATCCTGTTATCCTGGGCTGGCTCAGTGTGTCCCTTTTGGAAGCTGTTCTGTTTATTACAGTTATTGTTTTGCTTTGGAGGAGAGCTCAGGGAGGTTCTGGCGCTCAGTGCCTGTAAATGCTGCCGTAGCACTGAGCCACGATCTCTGCTGCCCTGACCTGTGGGATACATTTATTTATTCTGCAAACTGGAGCCTGCAGCTGTGCCATAAGGGAGGGCTCTTCTCTGGCACTGGTGAGGAAACGCTGCCCCTGCTCATCCCACGTGCTGCCATGGCCCTGGAAAGCTGTGCCAGAGCCCAAGCAGGGCCACTTTTCCTAGTGTAGGTGCAATTTTGCTCATGGGTTTGCATTCTCTGAGCTCCTGCTGCAACTTTGATTCACAAAGCTCCTGTTGCTGGAGGCAGTTAAGGAAACAAAAGCACAGAAGAAATGGCAAAGCCAGCTGTGTAGTGTAGTGGGAAGGCTGGAAGTTTGCTATTCCAGGTCACAACTGGGATCTCACTCCTGTGTCCTGATGCCAGTGGTGGTACATCAGTCCCTGGGTTACCCAGAGGGGGGTGACAGGTTCCTTCCTCACAGCCAATAGATCCTAAAGGAAGACAGCTGATGTTCCATTACTGAGAAACCCTCCGGATCCCAGAGGGTCCCTGAACTTAATGATTCCTAAGGCTGACCAGCTCATAAATTTCACATTTCATTAAATCGATTGCTCTTGCTTAAAAACAACATCCCAGCTGTTCCCTGTGTCCATCTCAGGTCTAACAAGGGGGGGAAACGCAAGGTTTGTCCAACAGCCTTGAGGGCCTTTTCCATAGGATAACTTGAGGGGCTGGTAGACTCATTATGGTGTCTCAGAGCTGCAGGATGTGTTTGGCAAGAAGAAATCCCTTTTTCTCTCCTTGCATCAAAAGCAAGCATGGGATGTACGAGAAATGCAAAGAGCTGGGTAATTTTGGGAGTCAGGGAAGATGATGGTCTGTATCCCACAGAGTGGGACTGAGCCCTGGCCCTGGTTCTTCACACTGTGTGTTGTCAGCTGGAGCTGCTCTGCTGTCAAACCTCTGGGCAGAAATATTTACGTTGCTCACTAAATTCACTGTTCACTAAAAGCAGTAATAAATGTGAATTTCCAAATTTTTATGCAGGATTTTAACAGGCTCTATAGAAGAAGTTTTTGTTTGTTTGGGGTTTTTATGGCACTTTGCCTCTTTCCGACTCTCCCTGGAGTGTAGCAGAAGTCTTGTCTCCCCCTGAATACGCAGATTATTCCCCACTAACTCCGAGTTCTGCAGGTGAATGCACTGAGCTGGAAAGAGGGACTGGCAGTGCCACGAGGCAGAACCATGAGATGGTGACAAGCTTCATTAGTTCCAAACTCTGTGACAGAAACAAGTTGGCATGTTTGTACCAGTGGCACAGATGTGTTTCTGAACTGGTGCCTCCTCCAGAGCACATGGTGGGCACAGCTCCCTCCAAGCCCCCCCAGAAGCTGCTGCAGTCCCTGTGACAGCCAGAGCTGGGAAGTGCCTCTTGCTTTTGGGAACCATCAAATAGTGGAGAGCCCCAGAAGGGACAGCCTGTCTGGGAAGGGCCATTTGACAGTCTGAGCAGTGTTTTGGCAGGGATGCTCCCAGGATTATCAAAAGCCACAGTAAGCTGGAGTTTGCAGCCTCTCCTGTTTCTATCAAAGGCCATAGATAATCTCCTCTTATTATTACTGAGCTTTAAAAGGGATGGGAGTGATGCTACAGGGAGCAGCTCTTTTCCTTGTCCCCAGGGCTATTGGTGCCAGCACGGCATTCAGGGAAACAACAGAGCTGCTGTTTAATTTAATAATATTAACTCCATGTCACAGCAGAGGCTGGGAGGGGATGAATAACCCTGTGCAGTTAATTGCCTTTTGACTTGAGCGTGATGATGAAAATGTGCTGTCTATATTGTATGACCTTTACTGTGCAGGAGAAATGACACTGATGGTTGGTCCTGGGGTGGTGTGGGGATGGCTGGAACCTGGGAAAGGAAGGGGAGAGCCCCTTGCTGGGAGGAGAGCTGCAGGAGAGGATGATGGCCAGGAGGACTCCAGAACTCCTGTTTGCACTCCTTGCTTCTAACTGGGCTGTCTGTGAGGTGGCAAATCCGCGAGGGAAAAGGAGAGGCTCTTCTGGATGATGTGCTCCACACATGGAGGGCTCCAAATCCATGTAGTATTCCTGGAAGCAAGATTTGCAAGGGTGCTGGATACACCCCTCAGCAAGCTGCCCTCGTTAGCACTTTCTCTTAATGCCAGTGCTCTTACTGCACCTCACTTTCCCAGGGCTGCTGTAACAAATCCTGCAAATAATCTGCCCTTGGGCCTTCGTGCAAATGGCCCAAACTTGCTCTTGATTCTTGGGGCCGTTGTGGAAAAATGCCGAGTGTGCATAATTCTTGGCAAAGCTGAGTTTTGTGCATGGGAGGATCTGCAGGTGGAACAACTTCGGTTACACCGAGCTGACATATTTTTTAACAGCAAATGTTGATCTCAGTCCTGCCATTAAACACTTTGTGCTGCCACAGGTTGAACAGCTGCAGGGAGCTGAGGTGCCCAGAGACTCTGAAGGCCACATTGTAGTGCAAGGTATTATTCCTCCTGCATCCATGGGACTTCAGTCAATGGAAATGATAAGGAAGACATGGATATGGCTTATCAGGCGTCACATATCAGATGCTGCAGCCCTGGGAGAAGTTGCAGCTGGCAGCAGATAAAACAACCAGCAGGCACTTTTCTGTCGTGTCCCAGGGGGACAATGTGTGGGGTAGAATGAATCACAGGAAGGAATGAGGAGGGTGAGTCACTGCTGGGGCTGGGGGCTGGCTCTGGGATTCCAGAGGGTCCCTCTGGGAGACTGGCATCTCTTCCAGTGACTGAGAGGGTTTGGGTTGTAATAAGGTGAGTTCAGAGCAGCAACTGGGCTTGTCTGGCTTTATTTATGCCGAGGGGATTTGGGTGGGATAATGATTTTTCAGTGGAGTGGAGACTGATATTTTCATAAATGTGTTTCCAACCTGTGTGAGGAATTTACTCAATTGATGCTTAAACTACTGACTGGAGGAATGCAGACTTTCAGAGGTATTTAGTTGTTCATTTGGGGATGCAAAAATGCAGGTGCTGAGGAGGTCAGCACACAGCTTTATTGTGGAAGGAATGACCCAGCACATCTCTGGTGTTCCCAGCACTAAGACGCACTCCAGCTCCTACAGAATGCACCAAACCCCCTAAACTTTATATGATGTGACTGCAGCTTTCAGTACAACACTGCACAGTCACCCAGCACCACCACTCCAGAATTACCACTGAATTAAACCACAGCCCTTCCTACCTGAAAAAAGCCACCTCTGAGTTTTGCCCTTCATCCTGCCTCAGAGTAGAGCAAGTGAAAAGTCACAGGTGAAAGATTAGCAGGATATTTTTCGGAGTTGCCCGAGACTGATTTTGACATGTTTGCTTCCTTTGGGGTTGGCAAACTCTGCTTCTCGGGGACTAAAATTTGTGGAAAATCATCATTTATCTTCTCTAGCTGGGGAGGAGGAGGCCAGGTGTAAATCTGTGCTCTGAGTCAGGTACACAGTAGTGCGTCTCAAAATATCCAAAATTTGGTGGTTTTTTTCCCCTAAACAGCACAGGGACTGCTGTTTAACTTCAGTGACTGATTCACCAAGTTATTAGAGTAGCTGGGAAATATTTTAGGTTTCTTCCCCATGCCAGTGACTCAGTCAAAAGGCTCTTTCCTTTGGCTTTTAAGGCCAGCTCCCAATCCAGGCGGGGAACTCTGCACATCTTGCTGCTGGAAGTTCTCAGCTCGGTCCCTGTTGCTGTCTCCTGGTATCTCCCAGGCTAGACTGCTTCCTGCAGGGCTAAGACAAATTAGCAGAGGATGTGGGAGAGGACTGGTTGGTTGGAGTGCCTGTCCTTCCTCCAAAGATGCTTTATTAGGAGCACAGAGCCGACTTTGGTGGGGCAGGTGCTGCTCCCACTCCCTCCCCTTGTCCCTGCAAACCCCATTTCCTCCTCCCACACATCTGCTTTCCACATTTGCTCCCTCCTGCTCTCCAGCAAGGGGCTGTGGGAGCTGCTGGGTGAGATCCCAGCTCCTCTTCATCCCTGGGGGAGACCCACCCAGCAGAGATGCTCCAGTGCTGGAATGGGGACTGCATTGCCCACTGCTGATGGCCCAGACTGTGCAGGGAGGGGTGGGCATGCAGGGCACAGGGATACCAGGGCTGGCTGGCCAGGAATGATTCCTAATTCAGATCCCAACACCTGGGCTTTTCTTGCAAGAGAAAAACCCTCAGTGAAGGCAGGGAAGTTCCCAGGATTGGGGCTGAACAAGTTCTGTGGATACACTTTGGTGTGACTGAGCAGAGATCAGACATGGAGTCCTGAAGAGAAGACCTGATTTTATTTTTGAAGTTGTTTTTTGAGAGCTTGTGTCGGATTGATTCTGCTTTATAATCATATTTTTTCATAAGACATCCCTGGTGTATCAGATTTACATGGTCCTGAAGAGCTCAGGGGGAAAGAAGCAGCTTGCAAATTCCCTGTGGAGCTCTTCTGTGGACATTGCAATTTCCAGTGGTGTAAAACAAAAATCAGCTTAGAGAAGCAGAGTGTTTTGGGTGCTTAACCAAGCAGCAAACCTCCTGCAAGTCTCTTGTTCATCAGAGACAGGAGAAGCTGTCAGGATGAAAAGTGAAGTTATCTGGAAGTTGAGGGACCCTTGCAGTTGAAAGCAACTTTGAAAGTGGCTTTTTAATAAGTTTTCCTCAGGAACTGTTGCACCTTTTCCAAGTACAAAGGGGCTGTTTATATATAACAGTGAGGCGTTTGGACTAAAAGCTATTTTACTTCAGTGGTGCAAGGATGGGGATGGCCCTGAGGGCTTTCCCTCTGTTACTGGTTTTGGGAGCAAGGAGAGTGGTATCTGACACAGCATCCTGAGGAACCCAAGTTGCACTGTTTGTTAAAAGCTGGTATCTCCTGCAGTAACTGTGTGAGGACATTTATTCCAAGCAACTGGACTCTAGCAAGGCTGCCCCAAAAATCCATGGGACGTGGGAGGATGTCAAAGACAAGTTAGCCTTTTTGTTTGTGGGCTTTTCAACACTGTAAACTAGTAATTTCCTCCCAAAATCCTTAAAAATGCCAAAGGAAATAGTCTTCTGCTGAGTCTCTGCTCCCTTTTGAGGGAAAATGCAACCCCAGAGGTGAAAGAAATGCATGAAAAATGAAAAGGAACAAACACTTCAATGACATAATGCCAGTGATGTGACTTGCCAGTCCACACTTGACAGGCATGTTGATGGTGTACCCACAGGGTAAGCAAATGGTGTCACCCTCTTCCCAGATCCCCAACAACCTCCCCAATGTGTAGGCAACAGCTGCTGATCCTCATGGAACAAACATATCCCCTTCCAACAGGAGAGACAACACAAGGTCCTTTGATTCCTCCTAATTGCATTTCAGTGTCTGGGGCTGAATTGTAGAGTTTCTGCAGGAGTTCAGCAATTTTGGTTGCTGGCTTCCTCTCCTTGCTGACCTACAAATACCAGTTTTCAGGGGAAGATTTATGAGCAGCATGAAATTACCCTCTTGTAAAAGCAGAAATCAGAGCTATAAATAGGGGTCTGGGATATGCTCAGGAACCCCACGGGAACAGCGACCTGCTTTGTTTGGGCAGGACAGCCCTGCACCCCCACCCAGGCTGAGCAGCAATCCAGGCCTTGGGCTCTGCAAACTGGCAGGGTGCCAGCCATCCTTCCCCTAATCCATATCCTCCCAAGGATGGGAATAACATCTGGCCAGACTGACAGTAGTCAGGGCTTGAGAGTAACTGAGAGCTCTGAAAACTGAACCTTCTCAAGCCTTGTATGCATTTGTCTTCCTTTCCAGAACATTAGCAGGCAGAGTTTGTTTTCAGTGAGTTATTTAGCAGAAAGAGGGATTAGACCTTGGGCTAGCATTGATTAACCCCTGCATGTTGAGTTGTTTAACAGCATAATGGATTAGTCATGTTTGCTGGTGACCTTTGTCAATTGAATCCTTCATCTGAAGCCTCGTCTGTCTTTTGGAATACACAGATCCTTAAAAGGGGAATATGTGCTCCAATGCACTGTCCCTCAAGTGAATATCTGAGCACGGAACTGGGGCAAATAGTAACAGAATTTCTGGGTTTTAGTGCCTGGGTTGAGTCATGGGAGCCCCATTTACACAACTGCCCGTAGAGCTCATCAGCAAGTGCTCGAGTTCTGCATGAGAGCTCTGCATGAGCTGGGAATAAATTGTCTGAATGGAAAAGCATTTCTGCAAAGGGATTGAATTTTCTGTGGGTCTTGGGGAAGATTGTAGAACGAGGGTCCAGTTAGCAACAGGATTTACTGTCACCCTGGGAATGAAATCAGTCATGCTTGGTGATGGAGTAGTTGGCTCTTTGGTTGAAGGGAAAGGATGGGAGCAGAGGTGCTGTGGGCAGGAAGGTGTGAAGCCTCATTGCCTTTGGTGGAGCTGTGAGCATTTAAACCAGTTGAGCATCTTAGCTGGGTGAAATACATTAAAACACATACTATACATCCACTGCAGCTGAAGGCAGGGACTAAAGGGGGGACAAAATGCTCAATGGGACCAATCATGACACCAAGAAAAGCATCTTAAACTTCAAGAAGGCACCAGTGGCAATTTAAAGGATGCCAGGATTGCATAAAAGGCCCTCTCATAGATGAGATTTGGACCCAGCAGAACATGTCTGAGCTGAGGGTGTCTCCTCAGACCTTCCATTCTCTCAGCTGTTTTACTTGACTTCTTAAGCAAAATACCTTCCTGCAGCAGCCAGGAGCTCTCTCTGGGCTCCTTTTCCTGCAGTACAAGGCAGGTCAAGAAGTTTGTTTGGTTTACTAAAAAAGATACTCTAGTTCAAACAAAACTTAATTCATTGAAGCTCCGTGGCCTCTGTGAAACACGAACCCCTCTGGCCTCCTGATTTATGAATACAAAGCCATGGGGAAGGCTTGGCAGAGGAAAACAAGCTGTGTGACAGGTAAATAAAAGGCACTGAGGCAGAAAAGGGGGTAAAGGCACCCATAAAACTAGAACCACACAACTTGGGAGTGGAAGGAGCTGTCAAAGGCTCTGCTGGCCCAGAGGAGGGCGAGTTGCTGAGAGTATTCTGGAGTTTGTGCCCTTTAGCTGAAGGTTTGGGGCAGGGCTGCTTTGAGTTGTCTGCATGAATCTGGATAGACCTGAAAGGAGAATAAATCTATTGCAGAATTTTGGGGCTGTGTTTTATGGTGCTCAGAGTTGGGGGGGTGGGACAACTAAACCAAGTGAGGGCTGCTCAGGACTCAGCAGAAGGTTATTTCCTTTGGCTTTTAAAGATTTCAGGAGAACTTCCCATCAGGATAGGTCCTGGGGAAGAGGCAGGACCCAGCTGAGTTTCCCAGCTCCCCTATAGGAGTTGCACTACCAAATTCCTATTGCTGTGGTCACCAGCAGTAAAACAACCACACATCTGGTTCTGATCGGGGCCACAAGAATCCCTATGCCAACTTGGGAATGATGCAAATATCTGTTGCTTAATGTCCAGGAGTTGTCTACAGCCAGTAGATGTCTGGGGGATTCTCTGTCTACATCTGCAACCCCCCTGACAGGGCCAGTGCTGCTCCCCAGGGCTAATTAAACCCCAAGGAGTGATTAAGGCTGTGGTTGCACTGGGACATTCAGTTTGGTGATGCAGCAAAACTTTTTAACCTGAAAATCTCAAAGTTCTCCAGGGTAAGTAGAAGTGCTCCTTGAGATGTCCTCAGCCCCTGGGGAGGGAGCTGCAGGTGAAAAGGAAAAGAAAACCTGTGGTTTGTGTACCTGTCCCCTGATAGGCACCTTCTAGTGCTTCAGGGAAGAACAATTGGGGATGGTTTTTTGCTGGGTAAGATCCTCAGAGGGATGGGAAATGCTGGAGGATAATTTGCATTGCTGGTGTTGAAGATATAGTATGTAGCCGGACCTCTTTGGACTTGTCAGAGGTCTGAGAAATGTAAAAAAAAGATAAAAAAAAGTAAACACGAGGCTTTAGGATGCTGATCTGGTTTGGAACTGAACTGAGAACAAAACTATTATTTAAACAATAATTCAGCAAGAGGTGACCAACCCATCTGTGGTTTCAGAACCTGGGAACAATCCCAGCAGGCTGTAGATGCTACAGAGAGGCACCAGCACTGGGGGTATCTGTGTGTTCCAGAACTGCTGTGGGTATGTGGGTGCTGCATCCTGAAATCCCAGCTGAGACAGTGGATGTGTGGGGTGCTGCAGGGGGAAAGAGGAGGCTGAGGGCCTGGAACATGAGCCAGGGTTAGCAGGAGGTGGGGAGACCTGGGGGGGTGTTTTGGTGCTTTGTGTCTCCAGGTAAAGGTGTTACTGACCTGGTACCTTGTTCTGGCCAAGGTCTGTACCTTTGGCCCTGCATTTCAGTCTTCCTAGAGCTCCCCAAACTGGAAAATTGAGCTGTGTGGACAGAAGGCAGTGAGTTACTGTGGGGAACTTGTGGAGAGGTGATGTGTTTGGAGGTGACTTACTGGAAAGACTGAATGGAGAAGTGAAAATAAGTTGTGTTAGAGGCCACTCTGTAGCTGGATTGGATTCCTCGAGTGATTCATCCCCAAAAATGAGGGCTTTGCCTGACACTTTATTTCCCCTGTCTGTTCAGACAGTAGCTTAGACTCAGCAAGACTGTGTCCGTTGTCTGGATTGGTTTTGATGGCTGGGTGGTGCACACACAGTCCCTGCCTTCTCCTCATTTCAAAACCACCACTTCAGCAAGGAGGAGAAAAGACAACCAAATGAAGGGTTTTGTCACTCCAGAAGCCCTGGGAAGAATGAACGTGCAATCTTGGGAGATCAAAGGGGAAGCAGAATGTGCCATTTTTGGGGGGGATGGATAATGCCACAAAATGAGCAATGGAAAGAGCTGCCTGGAAATTGTATTGTGGTTAATTGACAGAAATATGAGAGGAGGGAAAATGTGGATGGGGATTGTTTGGCAAAATGAAATCTTTAGGATTTGAGCTGCTCTTTTGAGGAGGGCCTGGAGTATGAGAGAACCATGAGGTGATGCAACCAAATGTACTGGCATGCTTTAAATGGTTACCAGATCTGTGTAGAATAATCCATTAATTATGCTAATTTGGGGGGTGCTTAGACATGAACATTTTTCCATAGTTTTTATTTTTTATTGATGTAATTGAAGCTGTTCTTGCTGCCTTTGACATCCTTGGCCAGATTTAAAACCAGGTGGTCCCTGGCCTTCTTTGTCTCATGTCTACTTCCTCTGATAACATCTCTTAGCAAGGACAATGAACACCCCAGTGGTTGAGATGAAAACACCGATGAGGCACCCAAGCTGACCCCCTAAATGAGCTGCTGCTGGATGATTTGGGACCTGCACATAAACTTTGAGGCTTTTGCTCACCTTTAGTCTTCAGACATGATTATGATGGACAAACTGGAGTTAAAATGAAGTCTATCCAGCAAAACCTTCCTTGGGGTCAAGGAGAGTTTGAGAGCTTCTTCATTTCTTGACCCTTGTGAAGCTCATAGGGTAAGTCACAGGTCCCTGTTACTGAGCAGCCTCTTGGTTTAACATAACACTTTGTGCAGTCCCAGGGATTATCTCCTGAAGTCTAGACAGATTATATGAGGTTTAGCCTGAGCCATTGACTACAGATCATAGGGCCTGGGGAAGTAAAACCCAGGGATGTGAAGGGGGAATGACTGGCAGCTCTGCCAGTGGGCATGGGCAGCAAGGGCTGAAAGGGGGAAAGGTCAGCTGAGTTCATCCTTCTCGGTAGGCACCACAAGTTATCCCTCTGCATTTAGTAGATTGGGATGGTTCAAACACATACAAGGCTTGGACTCATTAACACGAAACTGAAGAGAAGGCAACAACACTGGAAAAAGAGGAGGAGTGGAAAGTCTGTTCTCTTTATAATGCTATTTCCTCTATTAAGCAGACCTCTCTGGCTATGAAGCATTTAAACATACAAAAAAACAAGCCCCACCTTATGTTGGCTGCTCTTTCCACTGATGGGGCTCGTCCTGGGGCCACCTCATGGCAAAAACCAGGTTTGGATCCCCACTGGGATATGGGAGGATTGGGTGTCCAGCTCCCAGCACTGTGGCTGTTTTGTAAAGACTCTGGCCTGCAAAACCAAAACTGGTGCCTGCCCACAGGAGGGGTGGGATTTTTATTTGTGTGTTGTGATTTGGCTTTCTGGAAGAAAAATTGACTCTAGGAAGAGTTGTACATTTTTTCCCTCTCTGGAAGGCACCTGTTGAATCTATTAATCACATCGTCAGCCAGCCTGGATTCTAATTGGAGCATCAATTATCTGCTCTTCACGGTATCACCTGATAACTCGCAGTATTCCCCTATCAGTGTTGATGTGCTGCCCATCCTGTTCTATAAATGCAGGTTTGTGATGCCTTTTTGTTCCAAACAGGGTTTTCAGGAAGGTTTTAGGCCACTTGGGAAGCTGCTGCCCTGCAGCTCTCCACAGGCTGGGAGTGGATGTGAGCAGTTCTGGGCAGTACAGTGAACACTTTGCTCCAATTAAAGACCACACAGAGCACTGAGTTTGGGACAGTGCTCAGCCCTGGGATGCCAGATGTGAAACTTCCTTTGTGGATAAATGAAGAGCTTTATTTTTCAAGCCTCTCGATTCAAAATGTCTCAGTGGCATTAACTTCTCCATTTTTCAAGCTGGATTTCGGGAGCAATCATTTCCAGGACAGCAGGTGGGAGAGCCTAAGTTGGGATTGTGGCTTTGGATCTCACTTCAGCAAAGGATAATTGAAAAAAGTTGAATTAAGGGTGGGGATGCAACTGTGTTTATGTATTTGCAAAAAATAAAGGCAAACACTGAGACCGTGGAGGAAAATGGCCTGGGTTTTGTGTGTGCTCCTCATAAATAGTATTTGAAATCCTTCCTGAGAGCAGTTGCCTGTCCTAATTATTCACACAACAGCTCAGACAAGTCTAATATCTCATTTTCAGTGTGTTCCCATCAGCTGGCCATGGGGTGCAGCTGGTTATCAATAACCCTGAAGGCTGTTCTTATCCTCCCAATAATTTCAAACTACAGAACAATGGCCTTTTGGGGTTTTTGGCTGAACGCTAGTGATGATTTCATAGAATATAAATTATTTTTTAGAAAACTTACCTATATTCCTTAAGCCCTCTTTCCCCCCCCTCTTTGGAAAGCTCTCAAATGTCCTCCATCCTATAAACAACAGCCAGCTGTGCTCAAGATGCATTTAGCCATGAAAATACTTCTATAAACTGCTGGTGCTCAAAGATGTTTGGCCACATGCCACTGCTGCAGTGTGTTCCTCGCCTGCTCAGATGTTACCCAGAGTGGCTGCTGGAGGGATTTGGAGTTGGCATCCACCAACCCAGCTCGTGTCAACCTCCTTGGAGCTCTCAGCACCAGATGATCTGGCCCACTCCAGCCCAGAGGTTGGCTCTTCAGTTTGGCACGTGGCTGCTGGAATTTTCCAGTTTGCCATTACAAGCTCATTTCTTGATTTCTCTGTTGTTGTTGAGGAGGGGCAAACAGGTCTGTGCAAGCTTTGAAATCACCTGGAAAGCAACTGGGAACTCACTGCTCAACAGAAGCTCCCTGGGCCAGGTTCTCAACTGGCTGAGTTGCTTTGCATCTGATGTGGATCCAGGTTTGGGTAGTCTGGCTCGATTCTGGAGTAGAGATCCCTTGGAAAATGGGTGGTGTGTGAGTGCACTGCTCTGAGCTGCTTTTATTTCCTTGTCTGCAGTGTTTTGGTGCTTTAGGTATTCCCCCCTCTGTAGTTATTCCCCTTGCTATAGCTGTATGTCTCTGGAAGGACAGGGAGTGTCAATGCTTGGTTTAGTGTTCAGGTGGCAATAGGATTTTCACTTGTTACTGGAGAAGACAAATTGGGGTCTCATTCCATTTGTATGGTCAGAAATGCCAGCCTGGGATGGCATTTGTGTACCTGGGACTGAAATGTGCCCCCACATGTGGCAGTGCCTCTCAAGGGTGATTAGACATAGAGAAATACTGTGGGTCAAGTGATTCCTTTGGTATTGTAAGAAGGAATTATGGGGAGTCATAAAATCACACTGTGATTTGAGTTGGAAGGGGCCTTAAATATCATCTAGTTCTGATCCTTTTGCTGTGGGCAAGGGACAAGGGGGGAGGGTATTTGCAACCCACAGGGTCTGGTGGTGCTTTTAACTGTCCTGATTCCATGTCTGTATGCCTGGGATGCTCCATGGTCTGCACATGGAAGGGAGAGAGAGGATCTCTTTAGTGCTGTGTTTGGGAGCTGTGGAATAGCTTGTCTGCTCCACACCAGAGGCAGCTGTGGGAGCCTGTGGGAAGGAGCAGCTGTGAGGAGAAGGGTGTTTTAAAGCAGGAGGGAGGAGCAGTGGTGATGGACATTGTCACTGGTGGGCTGCACCCAGTGGGTGCTCAGCAGAGGTGCTTGCAGGGCTGCACAGGGGGAGTTTGCCCCAGGCTCCTCCTGGATATGGAGCACCAGGTAATTTGTCTCACCAGCCATCTGGTTACTCATGAAAGGCAAGCCCTGGAAGGGGTTTTCATGCCAGAGGTTTGCCCAGGAGTGCCACTGGCACTGTACCCAGGCTACACGTGGCTGCAGCCAGAAGGTGCTGTGCTGCTCCTCCCAACCCCCAGCTCGGGGATTTGCAGCCAATCTGCCTTTCACCTCTGTCTGCTGAAAAGCTCTTTCAGCAGAGAATCTCTTCCTCTGTGTGGCTCCTGCTCCAGTCTTTCCATTTCCACGGGGAGCCTGGTAGGAGGGGCAGGTATCTCAACAAAGTTCAGTGGTGAGCGGAGGGATTTCCTGCAGCTCTTCCCCATTGAACCATTAGGAAACTTCTTCACGAGGCTACAAACTGAGTGGGATGGGAGCAATCCCTTCCCTTGGCTTTATCCGGAGGATTTGGCCTCCTGTGCTTGCAGGTTTTGATGTGTTTGATATCAATTATCCATCCAAGTAACTCTCATTCCAGCAGGTCAAAGATTCATGCTGAGGGAATGTATAAAGCTCAACATATAAAATCTCTGTAGGGCCGAGTTCCTCTACCAGACAGCCCAAACCAGGGGCAGGATGAGTGATCCTTAACTCCTTATTGTCCTCCCTGTATGTCACAAAATGCCTGGTGACTGCTCAGGTTCTTGTTCTGAATGACCAAATCCACAGAGACATGGGAACTGGAGTCCAGGCTAGGCAGAGTTTGAGAATTCAAGTCATGACAGTAATTTTACCCTGTGGATGACGAAGGCTTTAAGGATGATGCTGTGAATGGAGTGGGGAGGGCTGGGACGCTTTGGTGGGGCTCAGGGTGTGAATCTATGGGTGAAATCACTGCTCCATGAAGGATCAGTCCAACTCAACTTAGGGAGCTGGGACTGTCACCTGGATGTGTGCCAGCAATGATGATCCAGATCTTTAATGGTGCTGACAAAGTGAGTTTTGATACCAGCACAGTGTCTTCAAAAAATTTTGGTCAAGGGAGAGGGTTGGTTTTTGCTTTCCTTTCTTATCTGGTCTCCAGATTGACCTGATTTTGGTTTTGAAGTGTTTACAGCCCTGAGGGACACTGGTGTGATATCCAACCTCTTCTCCCAGGACCTGAGGGAAGGGAGTGGTGGAGAGGAGTCATTTCAATTCTTTTTTTGCAGAATCATTGAAAGGCTTGGGCTGGAAGGGACCTTAAAGACCATCCAGTCCCAGCCCTCAGCATTGTTCCAGTATTGCTGCAATCAGTGCCAAACAAGTGCAGCCATTCAGAGTTGGTGTTTACCGACGTGATGCCTCAGTTGTCACCAGTGTGTGAAGGGGGTGTGTGCTGAGTGACACAGAGGAGCAGAGCAGGGCTGGACATGGGACCAGCCAGGTATGCAGCTCTCCAGGAGCCCAGCTCTCCATTCCTTGCCCACCAGACATGGGTTTTGCCACCCAGCACCCAATGGATGAACCTTCCCTTTCTGATCCTTCCTTCCTGCACTTTTTGCTCACACTTTTCTTGCCAAATCCTTGCATTTTCCCTGCTTCCACAAGGCTCTAGGCCTCATCTCTTAAAACTGTAGAACGTCCTGAGCTGGAAGGCATCCACAAGGATCATCAAGTCCAATGCCTGACCCTGCATGGGACACCCCAACAATCCCACCCTGTCCCCAAGAGCATTGTCCAAAGGCTCCTTGAGGAGGAGTTTTGGGGCAGTGCCCGGCCTGTTCAGTGCCCAACCACCCTCTGAGGGGAAGAAACTTTTCCTGACGACCAACATAAACCTCCCTTGACACAACTTCAGGTCATTCCCTCGGGGCTTATCGCTGGGCAGGGAGAAGAGATCGTTGTTACCCCTCTGCTTCCCTCGGGATCGGGAAGAGCTGGGAGGGAGGGGAAGAGAAGGAAAACTGTCTGGTGCTATTCCAGGCGTGGGGAGAGAGGGGGTTGGAAGGGAAGAAAACGCTTTTTGGGGGGCCGGGACATCCCACCCTCGGATCGTTCGAAGTGGCCGNCCGAGATTGACAATTGGGTTTAAAAGAAGGGAAGGGAAAAGAAAGAGGAAAAAAAAAAAAAAGAGAGAGAGAGGGGTGGGGGGAAGAGAAGGAAAAGTTTTTCCGCTGCAGGAGCAGGCAGGGCCGGAGCGAGCGCGGCGGAGCCCCCGCAGCCCTCCGCCCGCCCCATGGCTTTATAAAGCGGCTGCTCCCCGGGGGGGGCCGGCGGGGGGGTCTGAGCGCCTGTTCTTCGCTTGTGTATATATATATATTATTTTTTTTTCCCCCCACGAGTTGTCCCGAGCTGGTGCCCCGTTTTTTGTGGACCATGGATACGCACACGCGGTGGAAAAGGCGCAGTTGGATACGGAGCTGGTCGGTGCCCGCTGCCCTGGTGCTGCTGGGTGCCCTGTCCCTCGGCCGGGCAGGTAAGGGGGGTCCCCGCGCCCCCCAACTCCGGGAGGAGGGTCCTGAGGGATTGGGGTTTGGGGAGGGGGGTGGGAATCCTGCGGGGTCTGGGAGTGGGCGAGGGGGCTTTTGTGCCTCGTCTTTCCTTGCTCAGTGCATTCCGGCAAAAAAGAAAGAAGGATATAAAAAGAAAAAAACCAACAAAACCCACCCCAACCTCCTTTAGCTGCCCGAGTCTCTGAATGCCATTTGTCAAGGGGCCCGTAAAAGGGGAAAAAACTTAAAACAATACTTTATTCGCCTTTCATGGAGCAGAGCTGCCTGTTGCCGGGCTGCTTTTTCTGGAGGAAAAAGCCAGGACGAGTTTCAGGAGGCTCTGGTGCTTTATATATCTACGTGGATATATATGTGAATGTATATTTAGTCAACGGGAAAGCTCTGGGCTTGCGTAGTTCCTCCTCCTTGAGGAGAAGAAAGTTTTTTGTCCCGCAGGAATCTGCTCTCCCCTCCGCACATCAAAGCGCCAGAGCTCGGGGCACAAAAAGCTTTGGAGCCGCTCGGGACCCCAGAGCCCGCTGCCCCCCTCGCCAGTCCCACTCCGCAAGGTTTCCCCCTAAAATCGGGGCTGCCGAGCGTGGCGGGGGGAAGCCCCGAAGCTCCAGATGTGCAGCAGCACAAGCAAACCCTCGGAATGTCATTTCTTTCCGTAGTCGTGCAGAAGAGGGAACCGAACACTTGGATTTCCCGTTGGGATTGCAGAGCGCGTTTCCCGAGCTCTGCTTTTCCCGAGTGTCCGCTTTTCCCTGCCGGGGTGGGAAGTGTCGGGGAAGGGCGGATGGAGACTTGTGGGGCTGCTGGAAAAGTTTTCTGTGTGCTGGCAGAGAGCGTTCTGAGTTTTTGTAGTGGACACTTGGAGGCATCGGCGCTCTGAGGTCTGTTTGTGTTGGGTTTCAGGGGAGCGACTGCGCAGCGGTTTGTTGGCTGAGTTGGTTTTTTTTGAAATCTGGAAAGTTCAACTCGAGAAACTGCGAAGTGCCCCGAAGAGCTGAGCTGTCTGGGCTGCAGCTCCCCTGCCTGGTTTTTGGGTGCCCTCAGGGTATGTTTTTCCTGGGAAGCCCTGGCAGACGTGTTTGCGGGGTTGTTTGAGTGTTACCAGGACAAACGCCCGTGGGACTCCGTGTAGAAAGCAGCGTGATGGTGAATTGCTGTGAATTATTGTAATTTCTGAGTTCTCAAAACGGCATTAAGGAAAAGGTTGGGTGTAGGAGGGAAGGGAACGCTTTCCTTAATGGTTTGCTTGAGAAGGCTGAGGAAGATAGAAAAGCAGTTGTTGGTCAGTGAATAAAGTGTCTACCCCTGCAGGGAAAGCTGGGGCAGTGGGAGCTGCAGAAGTTTTGGGCTGGTAGAGCGGTTTGCAGACCAGGAGAGTCCTGGAGTGACACCAGCTCCTCTGGAGCTCCCTCTTGCCCGGCCAGCTGGTCAGGCCCCTCTGGTACTTTGTATCAGTTGAAAATCGAAGTATTTGCAGTTCTGTCTATTTCAAAGAAAACAAAAATAGCAAACTCTTCCTTTAGCTGTCATCTGTTACTGTTTCGGAGCAACCTTAGGTGTTTCCCTGTGCATGTGTATCCAACATAAAACTTAACTCCTTTTTAAAGGTACCTGGTAACTTTTTAAACTCCTGGGTGCAGCTGCGGGAGTAGAGGAACGGCTGGAAGCTTTTGTGGGGCCACTGTGCAGAGTAATGACTCTCGTGGTGAAAGGCTTTGAGTTTTCCTAATGAGCCGCCTAATAGGACATCAAATAATTTGGATGAGGGAGGAGTCAGACTGGGACTGCTGATGGCATTGACTAATGCTCCTTATGGTTTTTTTGAAGTTTCTTTTTTCCCCAAGTTCTTTGTTTTATTTTGGCTCAGATTGTTTCCATTTCATTATAGTTGGTTTTCTCAGTATGGAGGGTGAATCTTCTGTCATCCTCGGGAGCGGATCCATTGGGGTGATCCCAAAGGAAAGGGGGAAGGCACCTTGCAGAGAGGATTTCCAGAAAAATAGAGAAATAGCAATGTCAAAGGCAATGTGATCTGAACTGCCTCCAAACACAGACCTTCCAGCTCAGATTTTCCCATCTTTTAACAGATGATGTCACACAAAAATCTAACCCACAAAGTTGGAATCTGTCTCTGCTTTTACAAATCCCTATAAAACCGAATCGGGTTTCTGGGTGAAAACTTTTGGATGCAGCAATTTCCTTTAGTGGCAAAGTGTAATAAGACTACATGGTATGCCCTTTAAAATAAAAATGCTGGAAATTATGATGAATCCTGTTACAATCTGTTGGTTCTCCCCTTGGCTCTTCCCCAGTCACCTAAATGAGCTAAAAAAAAAAATAAAATCTTTATCCACCCAATTGAAAGTGGATTTTTTATTTTAATACTTTGCCAATCAAAAGTGTTGATACTGTTTTACAAGAAGAAATATGACTTTATAAGTCTGGAATTGATGGCAGATCTGATTTCCACTGTAAAACCTGGATTATGCTGTCAGTGTATTGCCAGATTGGAATGGGAATTTGTAACTTAAAAGCACCCAGCTGTGGGACATGCCCTGGCCAGGGGCTGCAGCAGAGCATGGGCTGAGGTCATGTCTTGCTCTTCCAAGGGAGCTGGGTCAGGATGGAGACCCTTTGCTGGCCAGTCCCTTCCAGCTGGTGTTTGAAGGCTGCTCCTGCAGGGCAGGGCTGGATGTGGGAGCTGATTCCATCAACTCGTCTGATAATTTGAGGATTGGAGGAATCCTATTTCATCTCATCTTCAGGGGTAACTCTAAGGCAAAACCTGCTGAGGACTTGCTGATGTTTGGTGTACGAAGAGGGGCAGCAGTGGGGACTCACCTACTGGCATTGCTGGCTCTGACCTCTCATGCTAAACCCTCTTTTTAATGGCAAGTTAATTAGACAAAGCTGTCTTGGTGTTATTCCTGCTCCTTACAGGCATAGTCTGCCCTTGGACAAATCAAGGAAAGGGGATGTGCATCTTTATTTTAAATGGGTGCTGTCCCTGCCCCTTATGATTTGGAATTGGAAATGGAGTTTTCAGGTTCATTCCTTTGTGAAACAGAAGGCAAATCTAAGGAGCAGATTTCTATCCTGCAGTGACCTGCAGTCAGATCATGGCATTGCAGGGCTTGTACTGGTACCAGAACTCCCATCAGAACTGAGGGGGTGCCTCAGTCCTGTGTCTCCTGCTCTGATGTGCCACCTCTGTGATGCAGGTGTGGAGCTGGGAGCCTGTTTTACCTGGCCATGCCCTCCTGGGAGTGCCCAGCAAGTTAATTTGGGTTCCTTTACTCTGGCTGCAGCAGCTGGACTGTTCAGCACAGAATCATTAAGGTTGGAAAAGAGCTCCAAGATCAAGTTAAACCTTTGCCCAAACACCACCTTGTCAACTAAACCATAGCAGATTTCAGCTTTAATTCTGAAGTAGCTTTTCTTTTTTGCCACTGTCCCAGAGGCCCAGACCCTGAGTGACACATAGATGTCCCCATTGCCCTTGGCAATGTTGTGCCTGGCTGCTCTTCTCCTAACACTGGAGATGTGACCTGGTGCTGTCTGTCCATGCGAGCCAACATTGCCCTGCCTGTCCCTCAGCCTGGCTCCAGGGTGAGAGTCTGTGTGCTCACACCTGCTTTGAGTTACAGGGGGAATCTTGAAGACGAGACAAAGCGTGGCAGCAGATGCTGAGCAGCAGAAGGCACTGCTGTGGAATCCACCCCTAATGCAGAGGCATCAGTGGCAATTGCCATTTCTGGGTGTGTTTTAGGTAATCTGAGTTCTGTCAGTGCTTCAGAAATAAGTCTGAGGGAGTGCTCTCAAAGAAACTTCAGACTGAGGGTTTTTGTTTGCTTTTTTTTCCCTTTTTTTTTTTTCTGTAGATGAAAAGCAAGTTAATTATTTTAACTCTTTGTCTTATGCTCTAATCCTCTGACCTGCTCTCTCTGCACTCCCTCTTGATCTGGATGCTCAGGATGCCCTTCCCAAAGCGTGGTGGATGGTGCCAATCACAGTGTAAACAGGGAGGTCTGCACTTGGGAAAACTGCAGGATGCAATAAGCTGTGAAAGCTTTTGCCAAATCATCTCATTCCACCCCCTGCCATGGGCAGGGACACCTTCCACCGGCCTAGATTGCTCCAAACCCCATCCAACCTGACCTTGGACACTTCCAGGGATGGGGCAGCCACAGCTTCTCTGTCCAACCTGTGCCAGGGCCTGCCCACCCTCCCAGGGAAGAATTTCTTCCTAATATCTAATCTAAACCTACTCCCTTTCAGTCTGAAGACATTCCCCCTTGTGTCAAGTCCCTCACCAGTTTTCTTGTAGCCCTTTCAGACACTGGAAAAAGCTCTGATTTCTTCCCAGACAATTTGGGAAGAGCAATTTCCTTTGGAGCTGGTGCTCTGACGTTGTGTGAGTTGACTTGGAAGTGCAGCAGCCCCAAGAGAGGGAAATCCCTGCTGTGTTACAAGGGCAGATTTGGCACTTCACCCATGGTCACACTCCCACAGGTCTCCTTGCCTGGGTTGTTTAGCTGGAGCTTTATCCTCAGGATGCAGCTATTGTTCCATAAAATGGGTTATTTTATCCAGTGCAGACTTCTACTCATCATGAGTTCAGGAAAGCCCTGACTCTGCCGTGGGTCTCTGATATTGCTGCTGTTAAGGATATTTTGGGAATGCTGAGGCCACGAAGAGTCATCTGCTGGAATTGGATCAGATTTCTGGTCTGCAGGATTCATCCTGCAGAAAAGTCAGTGTCAGTCATGCACACATGAGCTGCTGGAGCTCAGTTTGATCATCTCCACTGTCTGTGCAGGTCTGTGGCTTTTTGGCTGTTTTAGTGTGGAGTCTGACCTATCTTGCAGCTATGGCAAGTCTCTTTGATACAAGCAGTAAGACCTGGGACTGGCATCACGTGGGAGATGCTGTCCCCACAAAGGGGTTTGCTCCTTGGACCAGCTGGGGAACCCCAAGAGAGGGCTGATGCCACCAGAGGCACCTCCTGTGCTTCCTTCCAAGCTCTGCCTCTGATGAGGCTTGGAGAGGCTCCCTGATGCTTTGTTTTTCTGGATCAGGACTGCTCAGTGCCATTTTTGGCTCTTGTTACACTTTTTTGGCTCTTGTTACACTTACTTGGGTTTCTCTCTGGCTCTGACCCCTTTGGTCTTGTACAGGGATGTCAGGAATAGCAGCCAGAAGGTGTTGGTAGGTTTTTGTTCTCTGCTAGAGCATGGTGGCTTTCTGGGGAGGTTTTAAGTGCTTTTCTGGAAGGAAAACCCTTCCAGGTGGTCATTGTCTTATTCTCTCTGGAGTGAGCAGAGCCTCCCATCTGTCTCAGGAGCCAGTTTGGCTGCTGGAGTTTGACTGTCCCATTTTGAGCACCAGCAGAGCCCAGTGGAGCCCTGAGTTTGCAGCTTCATGGCTTGGCTGTGGGTGCAAATGTTTGACCAAGGCAGCAGAATTCGAGTTTCAGACCCTTAATATATTTTGTTCTGCATCCTTGTGTTGCCTTTACCTAGTTATACTTCCAGCTGTTGTTTTTCCAGGCAGTGCATTCCCTCTCCTTTGCCTTCCTGGTTTGCTCAGGAGCAGTTCCTGTAACTGTCTTCAATTCCAGCCTGGCCTTGTTGTATATGTTCTAAATATTTAGCTCTTCCTACCTAGACCAGAGCTGATGTTGATAGGTGCTGATTTTGCCAGCAGAAAGTTTTTTCCTTCAAAATATATTAAAAAAAAAAAAACCCAAATCTTGTGTGAAACAAAAAAAAAAAAAGGGGAAAAAGGAGGAAAAACCAGGAAAAAAAGGTTGAGACATGAAAGAATGGAAACATTTTGTTGAAATCTAGTGTTTTATGGAAAAACTTGTGTTGGCAACGTGGTATAATTAGCCACTGGGTTACTGTTGGCAAGTTTCAAGGCTCTTGACATGCAGCCTAAGCACTGAAGGAACCATCCAAATGATGTCGTGGTTTCTCTGTGGACGTGTCTGGAAAAATCTGTAGAACTAAAATAAATGAAGGAGCTCCACAAAAGGCATTGAGGAGCTGGGTTGCTCCAAGTCTGGGCTCACTTTCTCTCTCTCCAGAAGCCAGGAGGGTTCTCAGCATCATCTGGAAGCTTTCACAGTGATGAGATGTCAGGTTTTTAACAAGTAGGAAAATGGTATTAATGTATTTCTGATGTTGGAGTTGTTCTTCAAGTTGGTGTC
Source organism: Formicarius rufipectus (assembly GCA_013399695.1). NCBI lineage: Eukaryota > Metazoa > Chordata > Aves > Passeriformes > Formicariidae > Formicarius > Formicarius rufipectus. The sequence goes on from VXAU01003810.1 coordinate 819,125, forward strand.
ATAAGCCTGAGAGAAAAAGGGTTTGGGACTGGGTGAGTGGAAGGAGCTGCATCAGGTGCTCCTTCCCAACCTCTGCTGGGGATTTTCTCCCATCCCTTAGGCAAGTCTCTGCATTTCCCACGCCCTGGGACCTGACCATGTGTGGAACCTGACACTGAGGTGCTGTTTTCACACCATTTTCCTGCTGATGTGCCAACATGATAACGTTTTCAGGCACTGGAGTGTTCCAAGAGTCCCTGTCCATCCCTGAGCCTCACGTTGTGGTGTTTCTGCTTGAAAAATGCTTTTCCTCCCTTGCCTGTCGAGCACACCCAGTGCCTCACACTGCAAATCCAGAGGGATTTTTGTCTGTAGATTTGGGCAGATTTCTTGCAGGTTCTATCCTGGGGTACAAGACCATCAAGCTGTTATGTTGGCTACTCTCAGAACCCTTTGAAGAATTAGATCTAGAGAAGAAATCTGAAGTAGAGGATTTCTTGGGCAGCCACACACTTCAGTTTACTGGGGGGAAAAACCCTTTGGAAGGTGCAGGGATGCAAATGGAATTGGGGATTTGGATGTTAAACCTGTGCTGTGGGCAGGAGCAGAAGGCCAGATAAGCTGCTGTCACCTGCTCTGGGGTGGTGACATTCAGCTGCTTTGCTGATGTGAGAAGGTAATTCCAGGCTATTTTGCTGAGGACTCTGCCATGGGCTGAGTAAATTCATCCCTCTGGATTAGGCTGGATTTCTTGAGAAGTCCCCCATGCCTGATGCTCCAGCCCTGCTGCTCTGGAGTCACTTGGAAAAGGTTTGAAGATCAACCCTTAGTTTTGCTGTGCTCAGAGACAGCTTTCCACTGCTCTGGGTGTCACCCAAAGGAGAAAGACACCCCATTTTCCTCATGAGGAATGTGATGCATGTGTGGAGGATCTCTAGTTCCCTCTCAGCTTGACGAAGACCTGAATTATCCTAAATTCAGCTAAACGTCACTGCTAGCTTGGGCTGACCCCGTGTGCCAGCCCTGCCTGGGTCAGGCAGAGATCAAGGGAGATGCTGATTCTTTGAGTAAATAGGGAAGTGTTTTCCTGACTCAGCTTTTAAGCAAAGTGCCCCAAGCCCTTTTCAGGGTGCTCTGAGCCCTTTTCCTCCCTTGTCTTTCTGGACTCCACTGCAGGGACCTGCAAGGACAGGGGAGTTGGCAGCTCTGAGGGAAGTGCTGGAATGAGGGGATGGAGGAGCTCCCAGGGAGAGCAGAGGGGTCTGCCGGAGCTCAGGGGGCTCTCAGGTTTACTCACCACATTCAGTGGCTCATCTCCATATCAGCTGGAACTTCTATTTTTGAGTAAGGATATTCAGGAAGGAGCTGGGTTTGTGTCTTACACAGCCTCGTTGGCCTCTCCTCCTCTGCTTTTCCTCCCTCCACCCTCTTTTTGTTTCCAAGACAATACTGAAGTAAGAATTCACTGCAGCTGAATTCCTGGAGATGACACTGCCTGTTTCCCAGGATCTCTTGTTTTCCTGCAGAGTGATTTTACACAGTGATGTTTGGGGAGTCTCTTTTCCCTCAAATATGAATTAAGCAGTGAATTTGTGTGATTTTTGTTTTTTTTCAATGTTCATCTTAGATATGCTGGAATGAGATACCTACTCTGTGTGTGCTCTTGTCTGCTGCAGGGCAGAGATTTGGTCTGATGGCTGCAGTTCACCAGCTGAATAATGAATGCATTGTTTGTATGCCCTTATTTCCAGCTTGCACCATTAAAAGTGAATAGAAAGGTCAAGGAGATGAGTCACTGTGAATACAAGTGTCATTCTGCTCAGGAGAAATGGAAAAAAAGGAGCTTCCAAGCGAGGTGTTTCAGCTGGTGCCAAACTGCTCCGTTTGACTGGACTTTCAGGGAGTTACGAGAGGAAATCTGGGCTCAGATCTGCTGGAATGTTCAAGCACCTCAAAAGCCAGCAAGGGTTGGCCCCGGGCACGGGCAGTTGTAGCTGCAGTGGGCTCTGCTTGGAAAATCAGGGTGATGCTCTGGAAACCTTGGGCTTCTTGCTGCTGTTTTGGAAGCCAAACAGCTGGAGTATGGAGGGTTGGCAGTTCTTGTTCTCAGCTTCATTACATACCCAGTGGTACGCAGAAGAAAAGTCTTCCTCCAAATCCATGAGGAGACTCCTGAGTCCCAGACCACTCTCCTCCCACACATGGAGCAAGGGATAGTAATGGGGTGAAGGTGCTGTCTTGGCACTGTATTGAAGAGGAACAAGAGCAGAGAGACAGGACAAGGAGGGGGAAGGAATTCAGACTGAGAGGTCAGGGTTAGATTAGACATGAGGAAGAAATTCTTCCCTGGGAGGGTGGGCAGGCCCTGGTACAGGGTGGGCAGAGAAGCTGTGGCTGCCCCATCCCTGGAAGTGTCCAAGGCCAGGTTGGACAGGTCTTGGAGCAATCTAGGCTGGTGGAAGGTGTCCCTGCCCATTGCAAGGGGTGGAACTATGTGATTTGCAATGTCCCTTCTAACTCAAACCATTCTATGATTCTTTTGAAATTCTAGCGAGGAAAATCGAGTGCACCTTGAGCGGTGGGTGCCAGCAGGGTCCCACCCTGTCCCTGCACCACCCCAGGGGAAGGAGCAGGGAGGTGACATCCATGGCTCTGCAGGGTGCCTGGAGCAAAGCCTGGGTCTGTCCCCTGCCCTGGCTCTGCTAAATGCCCATTTGTAAATTAAGCTTTTTTTCATTTCCTGCCCCAAAGCTTGATTCAACAAACCCCAGGCAGCTGTTTAACCACGCTGGAAATAGAAATGGAAACGTGGCTCGTGGGCTGCACGTGTGGAAGGGGGTGCTGAGCTGTGGGTGGGCATGTGCCAAGTGGGTGGGGTGGGATGGGGACCTGCCCAGAGCTTTTGCCTTTCATTGACAGTGTAAATTCAGTAGAACAGCAGTGGTGGGTGAGACACAGAAGCCAGAGCAGCCAGTCCAGGAGTTGTTAATGTGTGGGGTTTTTTTCTTTTTTTTTTAATGGGGTGGAGTTTCTTTAAGTCTTGGGCTCCTGTACCTGTGGGTTTCCTTTTCCACGTGGCTCAGACACACTCCCCTGGCTAATCAAACACCCTTATCTGGGCTATTATTTTGGCTAATTGCTTTTTACTGCTCTGGAAGGGAAACGGCCCCAGTGCATTTGAGATCAAGGTGTGCTGTGACAGACACTCCTGCACGTTGTTTAGTACTGTTTTGGTATTTTGGCAGAAGTTGAATCCACATAGGAATATTTAAATTCTTGGTTTTTGGCCACTGGATTTTTCTGTTCTGAAGTCACTCTTCTGGTGTAACATAGGCATTCCTCTGAAAAATAGCTAAAGCTTTAGTATCTTGATTTATCCTCCTGCATCAAACCACACCTTCCGCAGAAAACTGAAGCCAACCGTTTCTCTTGCCCACCTAATCCAAGACGTTTTCCATAAACAGCTTGCAGATGAATTTGCCTGCACAGCTTTGATCCAAGGTGGCCAAAAATTCGGCACAAATTCCAGCTGCTCTCAAATTACTGGGAGCTGGAACTCGTTGGCTGGTGATGCAACAGAATCAGGGACTGGTTTGGGCTGGGAAGGACCTTACAGTGGGACAGGAACTGATGGCTTGTGACTCGTGTATGGGGTGAGGGGGGGGTCTGTGCCCGGTTCTGGAGTGTTTGATCCCAGTGTTGGTGTTTCCTGAAAGCCCAACATCCCCGTGGATGGGCTGGGGAGGGTGTGGTGAAGGTGTTTGGCTGCTGACAGACAGTGTGGGACCAGCAGAGCTGCTCTGTGTTGTTGCTGGCCTGTGACCCCACGGGACATCCCTGCTGTGGGGCAGGAGCCTTTGGAAGAGCCTCCCGGAGGGTTTTCCCTGGAAGACACGAGGCTGCCCATCCCTGGAGTGATCGCACCTGCTCCCTGACCGTGGGCTGCTCAGGGTCTGTGTCCCCTGGGAAAGCAGGATAAGGGTCCTCCCCCTGGAGCCCCTCTTCTTCCCCCTGGAGCCCCAGGCTGCAAACGCCTGTCCCGCTGCTGTTTTCCTCCATACCGCTGGGTTTTTTCCTACTCCGTGTATTCCAGGGAGGGCAGATCCCTGAGGATGCCCTCTTGGTGCCTGCGCTCCGAGGGGACTCCGAGGCTGGGAGGAGCGAGCTCCTTTCGTATCCCGGCTTTTCCTCTCGGGGCAGTGCTCGGAATGTTCCTTCCAGCGGTTCGCAGGGAGCGGGAGAGGTGCATTATCACGTCCTGTGCTCTTCGGGAGAAAGTCCCTCGCTCTGCCTCTCTGAAATGTTCGAATTAAAACAATCTGTCTTTCTGCGACTCTTGGATGCTTTCCCTGCTGACCTCAGGAGCTGGGATGGGAGGAGGAGCAAAGAGACCCCAACCAGGCTCTGGCTTTTCTTCTTTTGGATTTTCTTTTTTTTTCCTTCTGTCCCGATTCCCTGCAGGATGCAAAGCAGTAAAACAATAAGGGCCATATCTGCTCTGGAGACATCAGTTTCCCCGTGCTCTGTAATTGAGGAGCTATATCAGGAAGCAGAGGAGTGTTTCTGCCCTGGAGGCTGAAACTCAACTGAGGGTTGAGCGCTCTGCTGGGGCTCCCCATCCCTCACTTTTCCAGCCACAGACATTCCCACAGCAGGGTCTGGCTGGGATTGTTGGGTTGGATCAGCCTAAAATAGAGGGGGGGGTAAAGCTGAGAGACTTTGGAACTCTGTGTGAGAGCTGTGCCCAAGGATGCTGGATGTGGCTCTTTGTCCATTGGTCCCTGTGCTGGGAATTCTTCTGCCCTAAGGGCTTGGATTTGACGATCCTTGAGGTCTTTTCCACCCTTAACACTACGACTCTGTGAAAGCCATCCCTTCTCGGTTTGATCTGACCATTCCATACTTACACCACGTTTGCTTTTGGCCCTGGGCCCCGTGGTGGGGCAGGGGTGGGATTTCTCTGCCTCTTGGAGATGAATCAGGCTCTTGCAGCACTGCCCTGTGGCAGGACTGTCCACGTGGAGCTGGGGGTGGGGACAGGGCTAGGACCAGGCTCCTGTTGACTTTGGGAATTCAGGCAGTGAAGTAACACAGCATCATCAGGCCTGAATCACAAAACCACCCTTCATCTCCTTCTGCCACTGCTTTTGACTCGCTGCCTTCGCTGCCCACAGCTCTGCTTTTTTTTGGCGGTTTATGCAGCATTTTACAGTCCTGGTTTGGGATTCAGCATAGGAAAATGCAATGGGATTTCTTGTGGCACTGGGGAATAGGCATGGTTAACACCAAGCTGGTTCAGATTTTTCCTATGAAATATGAACCAAAACTGGAGCTTTTATTTATTTTTTTTTTTGAGGGGTGTGGAAATATCCACAAAGCACTTTGATGTCCTCATTTCAAGGTTCTTTAAAATCCACACCAATAAACTTGGAGATGGCCTGAAACAGTCAGAACATGAGCTAAAGCTGTTCTGCACACTGAGAGTCCCTGAGCAGCTCAGTGTGTTTCCCTCCCTGCAGCTCCTTCTCCAGAGCTTTGGCCAGACAAGCCGGGGCCCTCCTTGCCCTGGGGACACTCATCCCAAATCATGAACAGCCCTGCTGCTAAAACAGGCCCAATTCCTGCAGCCTGGAAATAGCTGAGGCTCTGCTGCTGGAGCTGAGCTGCCCAATTTGTGGCCTTGGGACTAAGCTTTTTACGGATGAAGTTGAGACATCTGCTTTTGGGGGGAGGGAAATCTGCCACATCTTTTGCTTTAGCTCAGTAACCCGGGTGGGATTTGGGGCTTTTGTGGGGTCAAGTTGGTTATTTTTTCTGATGGTGGCAAAATGCCCAAACTTCCAGGAACTTTTAGTCAGTGAAAAGGTTAAAAATAGATGTGGGAGATGAGGGGGAGTTTCTGTCAAACTGAAACGGGTTCTCTGAGTATCAAAAGGTCCAGAAGGGCCCCAAGAAATGTATTTGGGGGTAGAATTGTGCTTCAGCACTTCCCATCCTGATTCAGCGAGCCCTGAATGGCAGTGGAGGGGGAGTGCAGGCAGGTGGGTTGTGCCTGTGCAATGTCAGTCAACACAGGATTAAATAAGGCATGTGGAAAATTCTAAGTAAAGCCTAGTGAGAAATAATCATTGGGGAGCTGAGGAGGTGAAACAACCTGCTCTAGACAAGCCACAGTCCTCCTCTGTGCCCCTGGAAGTGATGGATCAGCAGTTGGAAGGCAGTGGCAGGAGTGAGGTTGGTCTGAGAACACCCTGCAGTGCAAGGAGCAGCTCTACTACTGTGCCCAAAGGTGTCTTGTCACCTGTAAAACCTCCCAGAGCAAGCAGAGGAACAGATGGATGTGGGGCAGGAGCAGCTTTGAATTGAGACAGTGGTGAATTTGACCCATAATATCCTGGGATTTCTATTAAACTATTTCATTATCCATGGGTTGTAGTGGTGGACTTGCAACTGGATCTTCTCTGCACTTACCGTGATGGGTTTGACAGGAATGGGCAGAAAGTCAGGATGGTTCTGGAAAAGGGCAGAGTCCTTTCTGAACTCAGGGATTTGAATCTTGAATGCAGCTGGTGGTGTCTTCTCTAGGATGTCTCTGAATGTCAAAGGGAATGTATCTTCCCCCCTCCTTGCTCTGGGATAGAGATCTCAGCATGCTAATGAAGGGAAAAGGCACATACTGTAAGCGACCTCTTTGCACTTTCAGGACAAATTTTGTTTTCCTGTGGCTCTGAGAAGTCTGTCTTCCCAGTGGGTCAGGAATGAGGGAATATAAAACACACAGAGATTACTTTGAAGTTCTTGGTGTCCCCTAGCACAAAATTCTTAATATATTGATTAGTTTAGTGATGGAGAGAATATCAAGTATGTTCCATGTTTTCTAAAAGTATCTTGATAACTCAGCATTTGCCTTGTCTCCAGTTTCCCCAGTGTTTTCTTAACTCATCTGGTTCCTCTCCCTGCTCCGTGTGCCTTTGGCTCATCTGTGCCAGTGGGGCTGGGCTGGGCTGGGCTTGTCTGCAGGGACTGATGCCTTGAGGTGTCGTTTCCCTTCCCTCTCCACGTGTGCAAACACCAGACTTTGCTTACACACACTCACCAGTGGATCCACAAGGGCTTGGAAATGTCAGCGTGCACTTTTCCAGAGGGTGGAAGCACGTCCATTCCTTCATTTCCTTCAAGTGTCAAACTCAATGGAATTCATTACTCCCAGACTTGAAGTGACAGAGTGACTCTTGTCTCAGTTTCACCAGTGAAGCTGCACAACCCGGAGCAGGAGCCTCCAGGAGCTGAAACACAGCCACTAAACTGGGACCCCAAGCAGTGCAAAGAGCTGGATTTTTGCAGCAGGATGGGCAGTTTTTAATTGGTTTTTTGGGGGGAAATGGGCTGTGTAGAGAGGAATGTCATGGTGAGGGAAAGGTGAATTTTGTCCTGGATTTTTTCTCTGCTGTGCATGGCAGGAATGCAGCAGCTTCCCAGGGAAGGGCCTCGATGTTATCTTGCTTGTTCCTGCAGCTTTGGTATCCTGACATTGCACTCCAGTGAGCTCTGTATCCACCCATCTTTATCTGTAAAAAAAAATTATGTGGGGGGCTTTTTATTTGTACACATATCTTGGTAAGTTCTCAGGCTCTTTGGTGATACAAATCATCCCCCAGAATATCTGGGTCATGTGACCCTTTAGGGTCCCTTTCAACCTGGTGTTCTGTAATTCTGTGATAATAATTCTGTGGTTGTAGAGGTTGGGCAGAGTTGGAGGGAAGTTGCTCTGGTCAGATCCTGGCAAAGCTCCAGGAAAAAACATTGGATTTGGGTGCTCAAGCTAAGGCAGAGAAGGACTGAATTTCAGTTCAAACAGCTCTGACTGAAAGCTCTGAGTTCTCATCTGGAATTCGGGGTGGTGGAGTCTCAAGACAGCCCTGGTGCAACGGAAGCAGCAACAGCAAACTCTCGGTTGTCGCTGTTTCGCTCCCGGGCTCAGTTTGTGTTGTGGCTCTGCTGGTTCTGGGAACTCTGCAGAACTCCAGGGAGTTGCTTGGAATTTTGTGCAGGCCCTGGGTCAGAGGCAGAGCTGAGAGGCTTCCCAGGAACAATAACCCTGCCTGTCTTTTCATGTGTTTATTTTTCACCCTGCGTTTGGCTTCACACAAAACAAGCATGTTCTTGTACGGGCTTTTCTAGGTAATCCCTTCTAATAATCCTTTGCATTTCTGACATCCTCATTCCTCTTTTTCAAAGACACCTTGCAGCAATTATTTAAGCAGAGTGCCAGTTTGCCATTCACTTTAGGGAACTAGTTATCAGAGAGTCTCTGGTTGTGTTTAATTTAGGATTCCCCATTTTTAAACCCCCATTCCCAATGCCCCTCAGAATGTTATCCGGGCTGATATTTTCTCTTCCTCAGTGGCCATTTTTTCCAGTGTCTCTCCCAAGACTATCTGAGCCTTCCATACCCAGAAAAATAAACAGCCCCATCTCCTTTTGCCCTCTATTGTTCCTCTCTTTTGTGCTAAGTACAGTAATGCCTCTGAGCTCCCCCAGGGCTCCCTGGTTCCCATGCTTCCCCCTCCCTCTCACAAAGGACCTCTTTTCTCCCTGCCTTCTGGGTGTTTGGGGCTCTGCAAATTCATGCCAGCGACCCTTTGCTCTGTATGAAAATAGCCCCTGCCTTTTTGTAGCTGTCACTTATTCTTGCTCCTTTAATTAGACTTGATCCTGCTTGTATTTTTTTTTCTTTCCCTTTGACCCTTCTTTTTACTGCAGGGAGTAAGTTTTTTGGAGAGGTTTTCAGCTCCCTTTCTACCTGTGCATACCCAGCTGTGCTGGCTCACATGAGTCTTCCCATTTCGGATTAAGCTGGAAGGAACTTTAATTGCAGGACTCCAAACTTGCCCAAATATTTCCTCCTTGCATGCTGTAAGACTCCCCTGGGATGGGATTGCACACTGGTATTTCACATTATCTTTCCATCTGCTTTTGCCTGAAGCTGGCAGCTCTTTGTGTGACTCCCTCAAATTGTTGCCTCTGTGGATATTTTAATACAGTTTTCGTCATTGCATGTGAAATATTGGCCCTGGGTGGCATCTCCACTCATCCTGGCTGGCTGCTTTTCAAGGACCACGGCCAAACAAAGGACCTGACAGCTTCTCAGGCACTCACTGGCATGTGCTGAGACTGTTTCCTGAGTGGAGGATCTTTCCCTGCAATGAATTGCCCCTTCTGCTGGGATGTCAAGGGAGTGATGTCGATGTACACCAGGGGAGGGTCTGCTCTGTGGTACCTGGCTCTGCACAGCTGGGCTGTTTTCCCACCTCATCAATATCTCATTACTCAAAAATCCCTCTTCTGCTGCTCATCAAAGCCCTGGGTCCTGCTCAGGCACAGGTTTAGCTGGAAAAGTGCTTCCAGCTCTGTTTTCAGTGATCACCCTGGAGTGCAGGCTGGAGCAGCATCTCAGCCACCTGAGTGCTCCATGACCCACAGCCATGCAATGCTCATCCTGTCATCCAGCTTCTTTGGAGCATCTCTGCAGCTCCAGCTTCATCCCCTGCCAAAATCAATGCCCCTTCCTCCCTCTGCCTTCACCTCCTCAGCTGCCTGTGCTCCTGCTTTGGGTGTGATGTGAGCTGGCTGTATTTCCAGATTCCCCTTGGAGCCAGCTGTCACAGGGTCACTTGGCTTGGAGAAGACCTCCAAGATCATCGAGGTTAACCCAGCCAAGCCCACCACTAAGCCATGTCCCAAAGTGCTCTGTCCTTGCAGAGCATCCTTGTACACCCCTCTGTACAAGGTAGGGGTTTTTTCCATCTGGATTTGCCTGGATGATGCTTTATTTAAGGTTGTGGTTGGAAGATAACAGTGCTGTACCCTGTTTAACCATGGTACTTCCTAAAGTAGGAACACTCTGGGTGGCTGTACAGCTTCTCCAGGAGCAAAGCTGAGGAGTTTTCCACAGAAAGCTCTGGGCTGTGCATGGATGGAGGTGGCAGCAACCAGTGCTTTGTGTAGAGCAGTGTGTGAGCAGATTCCTGCCCGGGAACAGCTTGGGGTCACGTTCAAAGCCGATCGAGGGCACCAGGGGGAGTTGGTGCTCATCCTCAGGGGGTGGTGGACTCGTCACTGAAGGGTGTGGAAGCTGAGGCAGGTTCTGGTGCCTCGGCTCAGAGGGGAGGTTATGGTGCTTTTGGGACTGAAAAACTTCCAGATGAAGGCTTATAAAGCACATGCTTAATTAACACTTAATGTCTAGCACAGTTGATTAAAGGGAAGTTTATTGGCCGGTCAAGTCAGTATGGCCTGATGGTCAGAGCTGCAGATGAACTGTCTCTTCATCCCTCACTGACTCCTGTGCCCTTGCTGAAGGTGTTATTATCCTAATTTTGATAATGGAAGGGAATAAAATTAACAAGAAATGTGAGCCTTTAAAACAAATAAAGGGATAATGTCAAGGTAAATGTCTTGTGCTATGGAGAGAACAGTTTAAGAAGTGGTTGATATGTCAGGGTATTGATTTCTTTCCTGCTTTTTACTCATCTGTTTTTTACCTGCTGCATTTGTGCACCCTTGGAAAGGGTGAGAACGGTGTGGGCTGTGCTTGTGCTGTAGCTGAGACATGGGGAGAATACACATCAACACCAGCCTCTGTTCAGTCCAGAGATGTGGGATTGATCCTTTGAAGGCAAAAGGCTCTTGGTGGGGCTGCAGAGTTCAGTGCAGGAGCAAAGTGCCTCATCCCTGGAGTCTGAGACACTGACTTTGCATCAGATCTCGTTTGAGTGTCTCTCTGTGCTGTGATTTCATTGCTCAACATCACATAAAGGAAGGCTTGTTGTGCTGTGCCCTTGTATAAATGTGGTTTTTTATTGCCCACCTCTTAGGGGCAGGTTCTGCAGTCTTAGCACCTTAAGGAAATTGCCACTGAACTTATTGGGATTGTTTGAAAGCCAAGGAATATACTATTCCTCAGTGGGAATAAGGCCTGGAGAGTTATGTGGGGAGCATATGGCTGTGCTGAGCTTCTGCATAAAACCTCCCCTCTGCTAAGCAGTTTTATTTACAAAGCTGGAGTTTGTTTCCCTTTAGAGAATTCAGTTGTCTGATGGAAAAGTGGTTCTTTAGCAAAAATCAAAACAAATTCAAAAATACCCAGATGTTAGTGGCCAGCATATATCAAGGTGTTTCCCTTGTGCACTTCACTGGCTTTAAATGGATTATCTGTGTAACTCTCTGTGATTCGTACCCTGGAAACTCAGAACAGTTTGCAAAGTTTTTGTCGCTCAAATGAAATTCTGAATTCCTTTTCAAATTTGGCATCATTTTAGATCTGGGGACATCAGTAAGGTGGTCCTGCAGTGAAGTTTACTTTTCAGCATCTCTGTATCTTCTGATTTTAGTCTGACACCTGAGGAGTGGTGTATTTGGGATCAAAATTGCTTTTCACTACCCACAGTGAGACTCAATTTTTTTCCTTTGATTTTTTTCCTAAAGCAGCACCAAGACATTGTTTCATGTTTGCAGTTGTATCCAACCCCTTGCAGAGCTTCAGATGTGGATGAACCATTGTGCTTTTCACCCACAGTCCCTCTGTATCTTCCTTTTCTATTGTTTATACTGTGAATTGCCCCACATCCACACTCTGGGGTTGAAGGAACCTCATGAACCACAACCTGGAGGACAAGTTCACTGGGAAGCTGCAGTGAAGGGCACAGTGTCATGCTGGGTTTCCTTCTCCTGCCCACTGACCATGATGAAAATACAGAGAACATATAAAACATGATGAGAATTGTTGCTTAATGTGCAAATGTTGGGCCAAGTTGCTCTGCAGAATTCCCAGAATCACAGACTGCTTTGGGTTGGAAGGGACATAAAAGCTCAGCTTGTTCCATGCCCTGCCACGGGCAGGAACACCTTCCACTGGACCAGGATGCTGAGAATTCCATGTTAATCCCACTGGCTCCCTTTGCCAGCAGGGTGCATGTGCCACTCTCTATGCCAACCTGTTTGATGTTTTCCTCATTCCCGCCTGGGAATGAGGATTGACCTCCATGGCAGAACCTCATCCCTCTGCCAAGCTCCTCTTTCAACATCATCTCAGTTACCTGCTTGCAGTTAAGGAGCTAGGAGTGTAATTTGCTGGGAGCACTTGGAGTATGTATTAGGATACAAGAAGGATCATTAGAATCCTATAAATGCAAAAAAACCTGCTGTATATGTAGTCTGCAAATATTACAGGCCTGGCTGATCAAAGTTCTGATTGAGCTGTTTAAACCTCCCAGTATGGCTGTAAGAGGTCATGCCATGAACCAGTTCCAGGCAAGGGAAACCAAGCTTGGGACTGGAATCAATGTTTCCCAGATGAAGGGGTTTTTTTGGCTTACAGCCTGACAAAAGATGTCCTGGAGACAGAGTTGCTGGAATACAAATTCCTTTTCTTACCTACAGAAAGAAGTGGGACGCCGGTCCCCACCTGAGCTGCATACTGCATGAGGAAACCTGCAGTTAATTCCATGCAGTTGCTGGAAAGGAATGAGGAGGAGAAAATGTCATTTTTTATTGGAGCTTCAGGACTGGTTCATGGGAAGGTTCCCTGATATTTATCATCTGCCTCTTTACTGGGAGGGAGCACTAATTGCTCTCTTGCTTGGGTTAAATGGCTTTGTAGAGGGTCACCTTCCCATCAGCATCCCTGGAACATCCTGAACAGGGATTTGTGATTGGCCAAGTGATGAGGTGCAAGGTCTCAGCACTGTCTCCTTATTGGGAAGGCAGCAGATTCCAGCACAATATTTGGTGTTGTCTTCCTCTCTCCACATCTGCCCTGGGGGTGGAAAGATGAACAGGAAGGCTGAGGAATTTCTCTTACTCTTCTGGCTCAGCTCTAAGGCCCTGGATAGCTCAATTCCCCTTTCCCACGCGTGCTCTGATGGACAGTGTTGCTTCCAGTTGCTCAAATCCAACTCCAAAGGCCTCAGGAGCACAATGAAACCTTGAGAAAATGCTAGGGAAAAGATCCTTGGCAAGTGATTCTGTATGTTAGCCACCCAGTGCTGGCCCCCAGCTCCTGACATGATGTGGGGGAGTGAGATGGACCATCCTGGAGCTGCATCTGCAAAATGAGGGTTGTGCCTAGGAGCAAACATGGTCCCTGGTCCCTGCCTGCACTCTGGGGACAAGGCAGGGATGGCAATATCATGTCTGTCTCTCCTTCTTAGAAGATTTGGTTAAATTGCAAGGGTTTAGGGAAGCAGCAGCTGAAGCAGTGGTGAGGTTTGATGGCTGGACTGGTGGAAACTCAGTAAAACAAGCCAGTAGAAGGTCTTCTCCAGAGGGGCAGGAGTGTGAAGGGATTTGTGTTGAACTCTTTGCTTAGACTGGTGAATTTGAGAGGTGAGTGTCTGAGCCAGGTCACAGGGAAAGGGACCACGCAGGGCAGTCCTAAAGAACCTGTCCTGGGGGACATTCACAGCTTCTGCAGAAAGCACAGTGGGAACAATGCCCAGAAGGAAAAGTGTCCTGGCAGGAGATGAGCTGCAGAGCAGCAGAGCCATCGCTCTTGCAGCTTGTCCTCTGCTGTCACTGCCTCTGCTGAGCTCCTTGTTGAATTGTGGTCCTTGGTGAGAAGCTGGAGGTGATGTCACCAGTTTGGGCCCTTTCCAGTCATGGAAAGAGGCAATTTTAATAATTGGATTGATGAGAGGAGCCTGCATGTGCAGGGAGCCCCAGGGGTCTCCATCAGGGTGAGTGGAAGCTGCTCAGAGGTGGCTCTGAACTAATCTCTGAGTTGTTTCTCACTGCCAGCCAGGAGTGGCTTTTCTTATCCTCCACCAGAGGACTTGAAACCTCACCTTAAATCTGGGTTGTGCACGTTTTTATTCCCAGTGAAGAGCCACAAGGACCTTGTTGTGCAATTATCTTGCTCTTCCTGTGCCAAGGTTCTCACTTTTAGCCACATTGTGCTGCAGCAGGAGTTGAGAGCCACTTCGGGAGCTCTGCCTGGGTCCTGGGAAAGGCTCATCCCAAAAGCTGATGTGTAAAGCAGAGGGGCATGAAGATGACACTTCCAGGGTCCCAGCACAAGAACCAACCACGAGTGGGCCTTTCTGCCAGGACACCTCTCACCCTTTTCCCCAGCAATTTTCCATTTCCCAGCACGTGCTCAGCCAGGGGCAGAAGCCAACCCTCCTCCAGCAGCTCCTCTGAGTGTGACAGTCCCCTCCAGAATTCCCCAGGGCAGCAGGAGGGCTGGGCCAGCCCATCACTCAAGGACCACTTCTGTGTCCCAGCAGCACTGACAAGGAGAACTCAGGGATTTTTTATTTTTTTTTTAGAACTGTCATTGGCTTCTAATTAGATGCTTGATGCCAAAGTAATGATAATAAAAGGCCCTTTATTTCAAACAAACCCATGTGAATAATTATGTAAATATTTGTCTGGGCCAGTGTTGGTTTGAGTCCTGGGAAAGCTTTTTGGATGAGTATCTTGGATATTTCTTGTTAGCTTTTATAGCAGCATATTTCAATTGAGATGCTATCTTTGGGTTTGAATTCTCCTTCGTGTATAATGGAAGACCTGAAATGACATTTCTGCTCTGAAGTGCAGCAGATATTTCCAAGAACAGTCGATGTGCCAGTCACCTTGTAACCAGTTTAATGGGAATATCTTGCAAGGCGGGGGGAAATGGTTATGCAGCTGTGACCCAAATTATCCAAAATTACTCCTTGTCCCTGTGTGACTCTTGAAACACCATCGTGACAGCTCTGGCTTTTTCAAGCAGATGAAACTGGGATTTTATAGGAATATTGGTTCATGATGAGCAAAACTCATCAGCTCCTGGAACTGTAGTGACAGGGGGAGTCTGTGGTGGCTTTGCTGCCCCCGAGGGGGTTTGTATCCTCTCCCAGGTAGGGCAGTGCAGGGAGGAGGGGATGGGGATGGGTGATTAGCTCAGAGTTGACTCCTGGTAGCTGTTTGTAACGGAGATGCTGCTTCAGGGGGTTCATGGATTGGATTTCTCCCCTAATGACCAAGGATTGGAGATCACAAAGGCCTCTGGAGGCTGAGCAGGAGTTTCTTGACTTACCCCAATGCCTCTTGCTGTGCTCAGTCAGTGGTAACAAACCCCCTTCCAGTGTTTGGTGCTCCCTGACCCAAGGGGTGGGTTGGGAGGAATCCTGTGCTCTTAAAGCAAAGCCATTAAAGCACCAAAATGTGCCATTCCTTAATTTGGGCAGAAGGGAAATGCGCCCTGTGCTCATGTTTTATTTATAATGGGACTGGAAATTGGAAAGGAATGGGAGCTGGAGTGTTGTGTTTGGATGAGCCTCTTCTGCATGTTTGAACATCAACAGATTCTATATTATTCTAGCTGGTCCATAAAAAAACCTCAGTAGGCCTAAAGTAAAATTACACTCCTTCCCTGGTGATGTTAACAAAGAAATCCATTTAAACACCTAATTGGGAACAAGATCTGCTGAATAAGTGTGGATTAGAACTGAGAAAATCACCGGGAACTGGTAAATTAAGCGGTGAACTTCTCCCTGCTCACAGATGCCCCCGGAGGGCACCACAGCTCCTCCTTGGGTGGTGGTGGTCGCTGAGAAGGGACGGAACTCGTGGCAGGGGGTGGTTCATTCAGGGCTGTGTCTTCCTCCTGCTCTTCTTACCTTGAAAGCAGCACTTGTGCAATGAGCCCGTGGGTTATATAAACTTAGGAACTAATGCTCCTGAGAAAACAAGCTTTAGAAACACTTCTCACGAAGTCAAGCACATATTAATTTGAAATTTGCCTTCTGGCTGTATTTTTTGAGGAAAATCAGATATGAAGTAAATGCTAAGAGTCAGTGGGTTTAAACATCTGAGAGAAAGAATTGGTTTTATATTTCTTTCCCTCTGTCAAAATATTGAAGTACACAGTGCAGGAAATAATTGTGCTGGGCTTTTTAAAATCACCCAATGAAATATTTAAAAATAAAAATTACTTCTGCTTGGTTCCATTAACTTTATAGGAAACTGAAAATCCCACAGTGCATGAAAATGAGTCTTTAGCTTGTGAATGACTGGATTCTGGGAGCATCCCAGCTGGGCTACCTGGGTGTGGTGGCCTGCAGTGAAGCCCTGGGTGGATTTGTCCCCTTTGAAGTGGGATGGGATGGGATGTGCCAGCCATGGGAAACTCATCTTCAGCCTGACTGGAGTCGATTTACTGGGCTGGAAATGATTGGAATTATGCAGGTGCTTGTGTCAGTGGGTTTAATTAAGCTCATAGTTGGGCTGTACGCTTGCAGCACCTCAGAAATGAAAGGGCTGGGCATGGCCCTGGGAAGGCTGGAGGGAGGGATGTCATTCCAGAGGGGCTCATGTTCCCCAGACTTGTACATTTTGGTTGCTTTTTTCAGATTTAATGGTCTAGCTGATAAAAGATGCTGCCCTCTGTGTCCTCACACCACAGCAGCTCCAGCCATGGTTGTTGGACACAGATTCCAAAGGCACCTCCAGCATCTCCCACTTTCCCCGAGTGCTGCTGGAAGGTGCCAAGAGGGAATATAATGTTTTGCACCACACGGGTGAAGGTGGTGCCATGTCCCTTGGCACCAGGTTCCATCAAAAAAAGTGGAATTATGGGCTTTTTTAAATAAACCCTGAGGTGTCAGGAAGAGATGTGACATTGGCCATCCTCTGTGGATGTGGCTGCTGTGTCCTGCTATGCTTCCACTGCAGGGGAGGAGAAAAACCCCTGCCCGTGGCTCCCTCTGTTCCCACACTGCCCTGTCGTGCACAAGGTTCTGCTGATGTTTGTCAGCATCCCATGTGGAAGGGCTGGGCTTTCCTGGCTGGAGGCACGTACTGCACAGGATGGAATTCTGCCCACCCACGTCTGTGAGTGCTCAGTGATAGCCACAGAAGACATCCCAAAGGGCTGCAGAGTGTTGCTTTTGCAGGGAACTCACAGTTCAGCTGTTTGGATGCTGTTTCTTTCTGGGAGGTTTCCGTTTGGGACCTTTGGAGGTGCCAGGTGGGTGAAGCTGCTGCCTCAATCCAAGAATCCTTGGTTTCATCCAGAGGTGATGCCCTCGTCCTTGAGTCAGTGCCAGGGAGCTTTGGACACCCAAAAGGAGGAAGATGCCCTCTGAGGTGCTGCAGCATCCTGGAGCAGCAGGTTGGAGCAGATGGCAGCCCTGGCAGAGGAGGATGCCCACACTCACTCTGACAAGGAGCCTCTTAGCTCAGATCTCCCTGTGCTGCCTCCCCTTCTCTGGGGGGGTGTTGGTGCCAGCTTGGTGCTTCCTTGCAGGAACAACTATTCTGTATCCCATTAAAACTGGCTGCAAACCTTCTGTTGCCTTCAACATGCTGCAAATTCAGACCCTAATTAATTCTTGACGAGCTTTAAGAGACTGATTATTACAAATTACTTCGAAAATGTAGCTGCTGTTGGGGTGCCAGATCATCTGGAAACACGTGGCAAAGACAAAAGGTTGGCTTTTTCTCTTCCACCCTCAAGTGCACCTGTGTGAGAGGTGCAGGAGTCCACGTGCTCCTGACTTAGGGGAGAGTCCCATGCCAGTGGAGGAAACTGGGAGAGGCCTCCCCACCCTCACAGGGAAGAGTTCATTCCTAATATCCCATCTAAACCTGCCCTCTTTCAGCTTAAAGCCCTTCCTCCTGTCCTATCACTACATGCCCTTGTCAAAAGTTCCTCTCCTGGACAACCTCAATGCTTCACCTGCAGAGTTGCTTCCCAGAGGGGTGTGCCAAGGGTTGGGAAGAAAGACTCTCTGGATGTGATTTCCATCTCTTGCTGCTACATCCCCGTGTTCTCCCTCGGGGCTGAGGCAGTTTAGGGGCCTTGCAAAGATTTTTAAAGTGGGGTTTTTGAGCGGAGGAACCAGAGCCTGGGGGTGGGAGGGAGAGTGTCTGCTCCTTTGCACAGAACTTGCATCCCTTTATGGCTGGTTTTCAGAAACTGCTCCTAAAACTGAGCTCTCTTGAAGACCTCTCAGTTAGTCATTCCGAAGATGGAGTCATGCTCTGTCACTGTTTCCTTTTGTGGATCTGCTGAGTGTGTGAGTTTGGAGCTTTAATAGCTCTGAAAGTTTTAGCCTTCATTCACCCTCAGTTGTTTAAAGGGCAAGACTCCTGCCAGTAATGAAACTTCTGCTGGAATGCTTCCCAAAATGTCACAGTGACCCAGAAATGCTTGTTCCAACTGGGAGGGTGACTGGAAAGCTCCCTCGGATGCTGGCTGGGCTGTGGGGGTGGCTGGGATGGGGTGGGAGCAGTGCTGGGCTGTGGGCAGGGAGGTATGTGAGGCATCTGTGTGAGCAGGGGCAAGGACAGCGACTGTGGAGCTGCTGCTTCACCTCCTTCCTCTGATCCTGCTGTCAGGATGGCTCCAGAAAAATCAACTTGGACCCGGGACAGTCGCACCGAGCGCTGGTGGGGGTGGGTGGGGGATGGACAGGGCTTGGCTTGGGCTCTCTCCTAAACTGCTTTGTGCTTTTTGCTCCATGGGTTGGGGTGTTCCCTTCAGTGAGGAGGGGATGGAAGGAAGGGGTTGGGTCATGGTCCCTGTCTTGGGGACAGCTGGTGAAACCCACTGGGAATCCCACTGATCCCAGCAGGAGGCTGCACAGGAGCAGGACAAGGGATGTTATGCATTGGCTTTGCATCCTCAACCCTGCTCTTTTAGAGATCCCACCACCCCCTTTCCCTGTGCCCAGGGTTTTGTTCATCTCCTTTTCCCAGGATTTGTGGCAATGAGGGTCAGCAGGTCCCTGGAAGGGGCAGAATTACCCTGTGGCATCTCTCCTCTGTGTGCCACGGGGCAACTGGTTGTGCCCACCTGCTGGGTGACAGATGTGCCACTTCGCTGCTCTCTGCCCCCATGGAGGGACATTCCCTGGCTCCTGCACTGGCTGGGCAGGGATTGCCTTGACCGGATCTGCTCCAGCTTCGGGAGAAAGCTCCTCCTCTTCCCAACCCTTTGGCACCCCTGTGAGCCATCCCCTGCTCACAGCCAGCCCTGGACTCCTGGATTCTTCCTTCCCTTTCCCAAGGAGAATTCAGAATCCTCAGTTCTTTAAAATGCTCTTTAACAAGGCTGGGATTTTGCCCCAAATCCTAAACCTTTGCCTGTTTTCTGGGCATTGTATCTTTAAGTTTTGCATGGCATTTGCAGCAGATTGTTGCTGCGTGGTTTAATTGTATTCCACGGAGGAAAGGCTTGCTCTTTGCTCACTGTTCTCTGCTCACACCACGGCTTTGTTAGAAACCCAAACGATTGATTATTTAAAAGAGGAAAAAAAAAATTATGCTCAAAGGAACAAAGATTATCTGATTCTTTGAATTTGATGGAGTCTCACAGAACTGCCCCACTATCAGTCCTGGGTTTCTTTCTTTCCCTGTTGGGATTACACGTTATGATCTTTCGAATCTGACTCTGCATAATGGTTTCCTTTGTTCCCAGTCAGGACTATTTAGGCTTAAAAAAAACCCTCAGAAAACCCAAAAGGGGATGGCATGAGTCACTGGTGAAACATTCAGCTCTCTGGAGCAGTGTGAACTAACACAGCTCTGTGGCAGCCCTTGGAAGGAGCAGATGAGTTCTGATCCCTTCTGTAGCTTGCCTGGGTTTTTTTCCTGTATTGCACCCTTTCCTAGGGAACAACACTTTCTGTCTTCAGACCTGCAGTTCATATTCCTCGATTCTCCTCCTTAAAATGCCTTTTCTCTTGTCCAAATGAGTTTTGTTTTATTGGGCTGCTGGGATGCTGAAGAATTTAAGAGGCTGTGTTAAGTCCATCCAAATAATGCTGCAGCAATGGCAACTGGAGCTTTATATTCTTATTTCTGTGCATATTTTATTTTAGCCTCTGCCACCTTGTTTTGGTCAGTTATCCAAGAGCTGCAGGAAGGTCAGCTGTGGTGAAAACTGTTTGGATAAGGAGCAGAAATGGTTGCAGTCCCAGAAGCAGGATATGGAGACTCCTGGCTCCAGAAAAACTCATCCCCGAGTGAAGCAGCTTTCACTTCTCAGATGCCTTTATCTCTCAGGGATCTCAGCACTGGAACATTTGCCCCAGGATATTTAATTCCTAATATAAGGCCAGATGTTCATGACAACCTCTGGGGAGTGAGAAACCCAGAGCCCAGGGAAAGGCCATTCTTCCTTCTGCACACTCTGCCCTGCCTTGAGCTGGGCCCTCCAAAGGCAATAATTGAGTGTTTATTTAGGGCTAAGAATAACCTCTCTTGGAAAAGTACTTGAAAGAAGGAAAAACTGGTCAAGATGGAAGGGAAAGAGTTTCTTTGGAGCAGTGGGGTTTTCTTCCTTGCTGGAGCAACCTGGCCCTGCCAGCAGCTCTGTTGTGTGGATTCTCATCTCCCTCCCCATCCCCTGGCCCTGGATGGGTTTCCCAGGATGGGATTAAAGCTCTGAGCTGCTGTGGGGTCACAGATGACCCTTCCTGTCCCCAGTCACTGCAGAGCTGCTGTGGGAGTGCACCTGAGTGACCTCTCAGTTCGGGCTTCTCTTTTCCCTTAAAAATGTGTAGCAGCCTCTCTGGGAGGGTGGTGGTGGGAGGAATTATGGACTCCCCATTCCTGGAAGTGTTCAAGGCCAAGTTGGTCAGGGTTTGGAGCAACCTGGTCTAGTAGAAGGTGTCCCTGCCCATGGCAGAGGGTGGAACTGGATGAGCTTTAACCCCAAAAATGCTGTGATTTGGTCTGTGATTCTTTTCTCCATCTCCACCTGGGAATGGGTTTTCCTGCTCGTTTAGGCAGTCCTGTGTTCCCTCCTTCCCTGTCAGAGGGGACAGTGTTGTTTGTACGGGATATATGGATATTCATTGGTAGGATATGGGAAGAACTTCAGTCTTGTCCCCTCAGCACCTGAAAGTGCCTTTTTAAAGCAACATCTCTTTTAACCCCTTCATATGCTGGTGGTTTTCTGGTTTGAAGATGACAAAAAGGAGTTCTGGGTAGGGAGCAGTTTCTCTGGTGATGAAAGTGGACTTCATATCATTAAAGCTGTGAGTTTGAGGTTCACTTTACACCTCCTGAGTTACCTGGCAGTAACTGCCTGGCCCAAGGCTGTGTGATGATACAGGATCTGCCTGTGCTTGGAGTTGTGTTCTGCTCTGGGAGGTGCTGATGTTCCTTATTCTCTTTATTTGCTTCCATTGCTTGTTGTGAGAGAAGATGACAATTTGGTTTTATGCTGCTTGTCCATGTAGGAAGGCTTCACTTCCCAGCAAAGCTGCTTCCCTGCTGATGTGACTCGTGGGCACAAATACCCAGACTGGGGGGAGATGTATTAAATGATGAGAAAGTTCCAGGGGGCACCTGGAATAAGCTGGGAACATAAATGCTTATTCATTCCTCACCTTGTGACCTCAAATCTCTGGCAATAATTGCCCATAAACTATAGCATGACTAAGTGCTGCATCATTAAGTCCTGAAGGTCTTTGGCTTGTCCTTTAGCTGTTCTGAAACCAAACATGGAAGAACGTTTCTCCTGGAAGAGAGTGGTGACCCCTTCTCCAGACACCCCAATGTCTCAGTTACTGGGTTAACACAGCACCAGGTCAGCTATGAACAAGAAATTTGGCTCTCAGGATGCTGATAAGGGATTTTTTTCCACTTTGAAGGGTACTGTAAGGTAAAGAGTTGGTGAAAAGGGTATTTCCTTGAGTCTGAATTTATAGGAATGTGTTCAATGGTGATCATGGAATCACTGAACGGTTTGGGTTGGAAGGGACCTTAAAGCTCATCTCATTCCATCCCCTGCCATGCTCAGGGATGCCTTTCACCAAACCTGGTTGCTCAGAGCTCAGCTTGAGAGCTTACTGGAATATCCAGGCCATGCTCTTTCAGAAGGCCTGCCTTCCCCAGTTCTCCAGCCCGTGTTGGTGCTGCCCAGCTCACCCTGGTGGGCTCTAGGGGGTGGCTGGGGAGAGCAGGGACAACACAGAGAGTGTCTGTCCCCAGCACTGCAAGGCTTAAGGAGCTCCAACCTCCAGCTCAGTGGCAAGTTTAAACACTGTGGATTTCCTTGGGGATAAGGATTTAATTAAAGAGCTTGAAAAATGAGATTTGGGTTGAGGTTTGTTACTTGTAATTTGGTCATTTCTCAGCCACTGGAAACACGGATACTCACAAGTAACACATAAGCGACTTATGGATGGTGAAGTGTTTGGGGGCCCATTCATGAGCTTTGCTTCAGGTGTTAAAAATTATTATTACAGGCATAAATATGGCTTAGATTAATGACTTCTGGCTGCTGCTGTGGATGCTGGGATTTTCAGTGTGGCCTACAGAAGCTGCAGTTCTGTCTTGCATGGAATTTCAATACCATTATTTCCATTAGGTTCTTGGGTTGGTTTTGGTTTTTGGGGTTTGGTTGTTTAGCTTTTTTTTTTTTTTTGAGAGTGGCATGATGCCTTCTTTTCCTGCTGATCCATGCTGCTTTGGAGAGCATCAAGCTGTGGAACAGGATACTGGTGGTGTGGACCCCGTGAGCCCTCACAGGAGTGTAGCAAGGACAGGATAGCTTTCCCTGGGGAATGCCTGGGCCAGGGAAGATAAAATTAGGCTGGGGAAATCAAACTGTTTAATGTTGGCACAAGGCTCATGTGGCAGATGGTGTGTGGAGAAACTCTTTAACTGACCTTTGCTGCAGTGAAAGCAGGGCTGGTTGTCCCCTCTTCTGACTGGCAAGTGTAATGGCATTTAAATGAAGTCCTTGTTTGTTATTGCACATATCCTGAAGGATCAGCAGGGTTTAAGATCTCTTTTTCTTTTTTCCTTTTAAAATTTACCTTAAGCAACTGCCAGGGAAGGGAAAGGTGAGGGTGAGCAACCCAGTGATGCTGGGAATGGGGTTTGCCCCCAGAGAGGGATGTTTGATGTGCTCTGATTTTCAATGTCAGATGTTAACGATGCTCTGCTTTTCTTTGGAGTTCTGTGAGGGTATTTCTGCTCCTGCGTCCCGTGGTTGAGTCCAGGAGGGAGGTTTGGCCATAGTGGGGGTGGCAGGGCATGGTCACACCAACTCTGTGTCAGTAGGAACCTCAGTGAATCCTGCATGAGTTGCTCTACTATTGATGTGTGAGGAAAAAGAGGTGTCTGTTGGCCATTGTTGGGTCAGGATAGAGTTTCAGGCTTAATGCCAGTTCCTCTGTTCCAGGTTTTGACAGGTATTTAAATACTTAGGAATCAGATTATCACAGAAAGATTGGTCCCCTCCTTTTGCCACTCTTGGTTCATCAGCAAATCACTCATAGACTCACAGAACAGTTTGGGTTGGAAGGGACTTTACAGCTCCTCCAATTCCACCCCCTACCACGGGGAGGGACACCTCCCACTAGTTCAGGTTGCTCCAAGCTCTGCCCAGCCTGGCCTTGGACACTTCCAGGGATGGGACAATCATTTTGTTCCACATTTCCTTGGAACTGAACAAAAGCCAACATTTCAACATTTATCTGTCTGTTCCTTCTTCCCATATTCTGCTGTTTTTTCTCCAGGCTTTAAGCAGCATGTTCAGACCCTGACATCTCTAATCTCTTAAGAGAGGAAGTGACACTCCCTTTTGGTCTTATTCAAGGGCTTTACAGACTGCTGGGGGCAGGGTTTGGGGGCAGCCTCTGCTCTGGTTTTGGTCAAGTTTTGGTTATTTGGACTTTGCCCCTCTGTGTAGTGGCTGTGTTGGCACAGCAGGACCTGAGTTGGGGGTGGCTTTGGGGAGCCCTGTGCACCCTGAGTACAGAGTGTTCCTGTGTGTGATGTTATTCATAAAATAGCAAGTGGGGAGGAGGGGAAAAAAAAAAGCTTTCATAGAGCAACAGCTAATCCAGTTCTCAGGTGAAGGCCAAGCCTGGCACAAACTTGTCAGAAATACCCTGTAGAGCCTGACTTTGTTCAGTCAGGTCTCTGTCCTGTCCATGAGGCTGTCACAGCTCCTACAGGAGGTTGCTGGGTTTAGATCTGGCTGAAAAAAAACCCAGGGGAAATAAATAAACTGCTGAGCTTTCAGGAAGGAGAGGTGCTGCTGTGTGCAGCTCATCTTTCTGGGAAGAGCTGGGCATTATTTTCATGCTGAAGACCTACTCAGAGGTTGCTCTTAGTGATGAAGTGCAGCATGAGTGGTCTGTGGGGCATCAGCTGGCTCCTCACCCCCTCTTTGATATCCAGGGGCAGAGGTGAGAGACACTCCTGCCCTGCTGTGAACAGGAGCAGGAGACACTCCTCTCCTGCTGCTTGCCTGTGAGGTTTGCGGCTTGTTTGGGCAGTACCCGGACTGTTTCTCTACTTTAATATCTTGCTTTGACCTAATTCATCATAGGAAGGGTTAGAGGACCTTCCTGGGAAGTGAACTGCAGGTGCTGTTTGGAGGTTCCCAGCAGTGCAGGAGGGCAGCAGGTGTTTGAATCATCCCTTACAAATGAGAAGTGCTGCACCAGGGCACTGATGATGACTTGGGGATGCTCAGAAGGCCCCAGGTAGGAGCTCCAAACCTTCCTGGTGGCTTCTGGAGGAGGCCCAGCTCCCCTGGGTGCCATAACCACGGCAGGAGCACTCTCGTGCCAAAGGAGAGGATGTTCACATCGTTTCTATCACAACAGCAGCTGAGCTTCCAGACTGTGGGTTCTTCTGCAGATGTTTCTGTTCCTGCAAACACCTCTGGATGGCTGATGTGCAGCACTGGGTGAGGCTCGGACCCCCTGCACCCGGCCTGGGGACCCAGCTGATGTCAGGAGTCTGGAATTCACACTCCCTCCCCCTTGCCTTTCCCCTCTCTGCTCCCTAAAGAAATGCTGGAGGCAGCTTAGGAGCTGGCTGATCTGAATCTCCTGGAGCACAGGGATGGAACTGGAAGCAGAGATGGAGCTTTATTGTAATTTTAGTGGCTTAAACAGAACTTGGGCTGTGTGTGTTGCAGATATTTCTGTGTGAAATAAAGCACCGTGAAAGGCAGAGGGAAGGTCCAAGTGGCAAGGACAGCTTTAGGCAAATGTGTCATCCATCCACTGTCTACCAAGAATGAGAGCTGAGGAAACATCACAGCTGTGTGCTGCTCAGGCCAGGCTCCCTCAGCTCCTTCAGGATCTGCAGTGTTGGCTTGGATTTGCCATGTGTTTGTAATCTCTCATTGAGGGCCCAGTTTCTCAGGATTGTGGAAACTTTTAAAAACTGCCTAACAATGTACATGAATTTTCCATGCAAATATTAGGCTGATCTTCTTGGTAACCAAAGCTTTGGATATTTTAAAAAATGTGTTTCCTGCTGTTTCTTTCCATTGCTGGGGTGTTGTTTGTGTTCAGTGCTGATGGACATGGTGCAGCAGCCCTTCCCCGTGGATGCAGCCAGTTGGGATGGGGTAGGGAATGAGAAAAAGTGGGGGGAAAAAATAACTGAGGGTTGAGCTAAAAACAATTTAATAGGTGAAACAAGGAAAGCAAAGCAAGGAATTCTCTCCCACTTCCCATGGGCAGGTGGATATTCTGCTCCATCACATATAATGGGGTTTTGGGAAGACAGTGTCCCCCTTCCTCCTCCTTTCCCCTGCAGGATGCCATGTGGTGTGGAGTATTTCTTGGTCACTTGGGGCCAGTTGTCCTGGTTGTGTCCTCTGCAATCCCCTGTGCACCCCCAGGCTCCTCCCTGGTGGGGTGGCTGAGGAGCAGAAAGGTCTTTGACTCCATCTAAGCCCTGCTCAGCAGTAATGGAAACATCCTTGTTTTCAGCACAAATCCCAAATGCAGCCCCACAGGAGCCACCAGGAAGACATTTCACTCTACCCCAGCCAAACCCAGCCCAGGCCAATTTGCTCTGGGCACTGCTGTGGTCGGAGTTGGATGGTTCATGTTTCTGACAGGATTTTGCTCCAACTATCACATCAAAATTCAAAATAATTTCTTTAAAGCGTTTGAAGTCAGATCTGGTTATTCCACTTCTGGAGGCTCCATCTCTCCTGACGTGAGCAAGACCAGATTAGGAAGTTAATGAGACATATCACTTGCATTACTTAATTGATATCCTGGAGACCTGAACATCTGGAGGAGAACCAGCCCTGGCTGGAGGGGAGCTCAGGGTGGCAGACAAGGTCTCCTCATTAACTGGAGCCTCAGGGTTCATGGGATGTGGTTGAGGAAAGGAGCCTTTGGCTCCCTGTCACTTGTCAAAATGCAGATTTAATTTTTTTCCCCTCTTCTCTGGAGCACATGTGGGTGTTTGGCCTTCCAGCTGCCCCTTTGAATGCACTGGTGGCTGTGCCAAGATCCCAGTGTCGTGGGGGACAATACCTGGGAATACTCTGATGGGAATTGCCTGGACTTGGGCTGGGTTAGAAGGGGCATCAGGCTGCCTGAGGTGGGGTTGTGCTGCACCCCTGCCCTGTGTCACCTTCCTTCACCCTGGGCAGGGCGAGACCTGCCTCAGCTTCGTGGTGACTTGTTGATTCAAAGCCTTTCCCTTAGCTCAGGAATTTCCTGTCTAATGCTTCATCTTCAGGATGCACTTGAATGATGGAGACTGGGTGAAGACATCCAGGAAAATGTAACTCCTGCAACTAATAAGACACTACATTCTCCTTCCTGTCCTGGTGCAGACAACTGATCAGCTGCTCCTCTCTGCATTGAATTAGTGTCTTTGACCAGCAGCACAGCATCCTGCCTTGGAGGCTGCTATTAACATTGTATTTGCAGATGTATTGAAAGCACATTTCATCTGGTTTGAAGGTTGTGAGGATGGATTTGTGTGTTGCAGGCTAAGACTGATTTGGATCTGAGCAAGTGCCAGTCCTGTCGCCTGCTAATTCTTGTTTTCTCCTCTTCTCTTCACAGCTGACCCTGCAGACCTCTTGAAGGTGTTAGATTTTCATAATTTACCTGATGGTATAACAAAAACAACAGGGTTTTGCACAAGCAGAAGATCTTCAAAAGAAGCAGACGTTGCTTACAGAGTAACAAAGGATGCCCAGCTTAGTGCACCAACAAAGCAGCTGTATCCTGGTGAGTCCACAGCTTTTCACTTGTCCTACGGAAATGCCTTTCCCCAAATTCTGCAGGCACACGCAAGGCACGGTGCAATTCCCCAATTTTCCATGTGTGTTTGCACCCTCCCCCTGGCAGGGAGTGGCTCTGCCTCTTCAGGGGGCTGCGAACTTCCAAGCATCAAATGAAATTGCAGCAGTTGTTCTTTTATCCTCTCATTTGCACGTGGTGGTGGGTGTCTCTGCAGAAGATGTGGCCAGTGCCTGCCATCTGTTCCCTCCTAGATCAGAAGGTTCCTGCTCTCTCATTATCACACAGGGACATCCAGCTGAGGAGAGAGCCTTGGAGGATGCAGAGGAACACAGGCTGTGTTTTGTTCTGTGTTTATGGAGTGCCAAGCACAGTGGGGTCTTATTCTGTGGCTGTGCTGTCTCTCACAACACAAATAATCACCATATAAAAATAATAGACTGTCCCACAAGAACAGATGTCCCAAGAAAAGTTGTTTGAAGGAATGGGATGCTCATTAGAGGAAGCCACTAAGATGCAGGAGTTCACAAAGCCCTTGCAGAGCACGTGGGCCACTGACCATTTTGTTTTTGACTGAGGGCTGCACCAGAGTTTTGTTTTTCAGGCCAAGTCAAATGTGTTTGTAAAAAGTCTGGACACGTGGAACCCAACCTCCTCACTGCCTGAGAGCTTCAGTCCAGAGCATGCACTCACCACGGGCAGTCTTCTTTGCCGGGCCACACAGGAGCCCTGTGATACCCCTGTTTGCCATGGCAGTGCTGGCAACAGGCATGGCAGCACCTTCTGAGTTTGGGGAGGGAAGGGTTTATCTGAGGAGGGTTTAGCAGTGAGGCAGAGACACTGCCTGAAGCTGCCTGTGAGGCACTGGGTGATCTAAGCAAGGCAGACACACGTTCGCCCTCAGTGTTTGTGAGAGGATGAATGTATTGGCTAAATCAGAGGTAATGGAGCATGGCACTATCAATGCCTTTTAATTAACAAACTGGATCTATCAGACCCAGCCTGTCAGAGGCCCAAATGAAGACTTTAGGGCTGGACTGCCAATGTGCTTCCATCCCTCTGCTCCTGGATTGCCTTTGTTGCTGCACTGCACGTGTTATCACCGAGGTTCTTTTCAGGCTTCGTTATTATCCTGCTGTGACAACAAGCAGGTGGATTCTGCTGAATCCGTGGTGGGCAGGAGCACAGCCTGTGTCTCACACACAAACTGGGCCTGACATGAAGACAGATGAGAGCAGTGTTTGACAGGCTGGTAGTCCATCATCACATGGTCAGCCCTCAGTAAAGAGCTGCTTAGAGCCTTGTCTAAGTGTCTGCAGAAAGGCACAACAGCCCCTGTCTTTGTCTTTATTGCTGCCCAGGGCAGGACAGTCTTTTCTGACTACAGATAATATGCCTGTGTGCCCACCTTCACCCCTCTGCCAGGCTGGGTCTACATGTTCCATCCCAACCCTCCATGTCATGTGTCTGAAATGACTCAAAGTTTTGGTCCAGCTGGAATCCAAAAGCTCAAAAACTGTTTGAAGGAAACGGTTCCAGTTTGGAATGTACAACTGCAGCGGATTTGAGAGCTCTCCAGTTGGTCCTGTAGCCACTGTGAAATCTTACCTGGTCACCTTTGTGCTAAGGAAAGCAGCACACATTGCAACACCAGGATAGAAAACCAAGGATGGAATGTTTTGGCTGATTAATGCAGCAAGGAGACAGGATCAGCCCAGTTCTGACAAAGCTGAGCAAAAAAAGGCAGCACAGAGAACTGAATTGTGATCACAGGAGAGAACTCAGGGTTGTAAGAGACTTTCTTGCTCTTGTCCTCATTAAGTTCTTTATTTGCATCTTCCTTGGGTGAGAAGATCTGGATGGTGTTTCCTTGATGTCATCAAGCAAGTTTTCAATCACTTCATCACCTGGACAACCATGGGGTGGTTGAAGCAGCTCAGTCCCTTTCTGGAGCCTTCCAAAGTCATTGAGTGTTCTCTGCTGCTCACTGGGGAAACGGGAAGGAGCCAAGGGGAGAACTCCTGGTGTTTTCCATCAGATCAACAGATGTTTTCCCTTTCCATCTCCATAACTCAATGTGACTTCAGCTCACACCACCAAACGAAAGAGAGAGGAGATGGAGATAACAAAGTAATTGCAGTGCAATGTACCAGGGAAAATGTGGTTGCAGTGATTTCCCGTCAGCAGGAGGGGGGGTTGGAGCGTGACTCTCCCTCTCTGCCACAGAGCACCCCTGGCAAACGTGCTCTGGACATAATATTTTGTGCTAATTAGAAGTCAGTGTTTTTCTAAGATGGTAATTTAATGGGCTTTGCATTCCGCTGCCAGAGCCTGCAAAGCAAGATGTATATGTATAAAAACTTGCTTGTTGTTTCAAGCTCTCGAGTGAGAAAAATCTGCTGAGATGCTTTTTGTCCTTTCTTCCTAAATAAGTTCTGCTCCCCAGCAAAAGCCATGCTCTTCCAGCAGAAGGAAGAAGGGCGAAGTTTTCAGTGGCAGCCAGCAAAATGTCAGTTGTGTTCTTCCATCAAATTTGCAATTGTCATTTGCATTCTCAAAAATCTCTATTATAACTTGAAAAGTCATCTCTGAGGAAAACAAGTCATTTCACAATTGAGTCTTCCCAGATGAAGGAAAAGGCCAGAAGTTTTCAAAGTTTTCCTTTGAAAATGGGAAAGGTTTTGAAAATGACACCACCTTGGTTTGTGTTTGTGAGAGGAGCTGGATCAGCCCCTCGTTTTTGTGATTTTTTGCTATTAATCAGCTAAAACTTTCCTGCCCTTCCCAGCTCAGGAGCAGGGCTCTTTGTTATAGACTGTGCCTGGACACACCTGGCTTAGGAAGCAGGTCCCAGCTGTCTCTATTTTGAAAACCATGAGATTGTGCAAAAGCCTTTAATCCCTGGTCAAGGTGCTGAAGAAAGGAGAGACTCAGCCTGACTGCAGTGCCCTCCGTGTTGGAGCATTCCACAGGCACAGCTCGCTCCAGTGAAGCTGATGGCACTGGGCAGCTCCCCAGGCAGAGGGATCTGTGCCCACCCTGGACCTCCTTCAGCTTTTTCCAGGGCTCCATCTGCAGAATTGGGGTCTTCACCCCTTGTTAGTGCTTTGCAGGAGGTTACATGTTGTGAGTTTGAGAGGATTTGGCCATGGGCTGGAAGGAGGATGCCAAGCCAAACCCACCAGCGGTGCATCCGCTGAGTGATGGATGTGCAACTTCTCTCAGCGTGAGCTCGTTTGAAGAGTGAATCAAAGATGAGGACTTAATTCCAAACCCTTTGTTGGAGGGGTGTCCCCATTGTTTTTAAGGGGATTTGGGTCAATTTCTGTGTGCTTCATGTATTTATTCTGATCTATTTATTAGTATTGCTGTCTGTGTTTTCATACACCATTCACTCGCCTGGGTCATTTCTGGCTCTGACAGTACAGGCATTGTTATTTTGCCAGGACAGCAGAGCAGTAACAGAGTAATGTCAGCTATAATTCATCCATTATGATTATTTGGGTTGAGAAACTCCCATCACCATGGAGACATTTTAATAATAATGAAAAAAAAAATTAAAAGCAGCTTTTTAATGAGTTGGCAGCTTGGCCAAGTTGAAAGGTACTGTATTGTGGGTTCATAATGAAATTTTGGACATGAACTATTTTACATAAAAGGCCCAAATCTGTAGCCTGTAATTGGAGCCAGGAAGGCGTATGGTCCTGATTCAGTGCTGCAGGAGGATTTGTGTACAGCAGGAGGGAGAGAAAGCTCAGGGCATCCTATGGGAGGCACAAAATTCAGATGCTGCATTTGCCAAATATCTGGGACTGTGTCCTGGGGGAAAATCAGGCTATAATCATGGCATTTAATTACTGGCTGTGAGTCCTTTCTGCAGAGTGCTGCTTTTTGCTGGTTCCCAAATGTTGTTTAAGCAAGGTGAGGAATATTAACTGTGTTGGTAGGTACCCTCAGTGCTCCCTCTCTCTCTGCACTGTAGCAGTGCTGATTGTGATGCAGCCCAGCCTCCTCCCCTGCCCTGTGCCAGGCAGAAAAATGCATTTAAAATGCTGGTTGTTCATAAAAGTTAAAGCAGCTCCCAGGCAGAAGAAGAGAGGTTGAGCTCGTGGCCTCTGCATTTGAACTCTCTAACTTTGCTGTGGTTGGAAGAATTCCCCTCTGCCGTGTTCCTCATCCCTTCCCTGGGTCAAAATCCCTGGGATAACATCTAAGAAAAGCCTGAAGGGGTGAAGGAATTACCTTTGAAGCTCATGGGCACTGAGCTTGATGGTTTTTGTGGTTCATGTGGCTACACATGTGCAGTTGAAAAGTGATCAGTGGTGTTGCCTTCGCCGTGTGCCACCGCTGCTCCCACTGCTGGGGCTGCCCCACTTTGCTCTGCCCTGCTGTGGTTTAAGATTTCTCAAGCAGATATCCAGGGCTACAATGCAATCCTTGTTTTGGAAAGCCTGGACCTTGAAGGAAAGGCCCCTTGCAAGCCCCATGCTGCTGAAATGCAGCCTCTGAGGAGGTTCTGAGTGTGCTCCAGAGGTGCCCTCTGTGTCAAGAGGTGCCGCCTTTGTTATTTGACCAAGAAATCTTTACCGATGCTTGTGTTGTTTCCTGAGATGTCCTATTTAGGATGTGCATCCAGAATCATTTTTTTCAGTTTGAATGGCAGAGAAACCCAAACAGAGGAGTTTCTGCCACAGGGTGATGCCCACGTGGACTTGAAACTTTAACTGTGTTTGAGCCTTCCCCTGTACAGACCATTGCCTCTGTACTGGCAAGACTTTCATGGCTTTAATCCTTCAAACCACGCAAAAATAAAGACAGAAATCACCTGTGATCAGACAAGGTTGCTGTTCTGAGTGGGGGACAAAAAAGAAGCTGGGAAATTAGATGCCTTTCAGTACAGACAAGTTCAAATTAACATCTCCTACCGATTGCCAGATTTCTTTCTGTTTTCAAATGTTTGGGTTTTTTTGCTGTGTCTTCACCAACCCTGAAAGCCAAAGCCACAGAATCCTCTGCTCTCATCTGGAATGGACAAACCCTGATGCAATTCCCTACTCCCTTAAATAAACCCCTTCAATACAGTGTGTGCCTCCCTGGCATGGGATGCTTCGTTTCCTCTGTTCCTCTGACATCTTAAGTTCATTTGGGGGCCTTACGATACATGAAACAAAGTTCTAGAGCACACCAAGGAAGGGTTAGGTGTCCCCTGAGGACACTGCTCTACACTGGCTTTGCTGGTGCAACCCACCTTGGGTTGCAGCCCTTCCCAACCCTGTATCTCAGTCAACCTTGGCTGAAAGTCAGATTTCACCTGACCCCAGGTAATTTTTTAGGGTTGCTGGTGTGCACACATCTGGAGAGAGAAATCAGAGGTCTCCCGTGGGTTATTAAGCAGCAGGACTGTTTCTGTAGGGATTAATTTTCAAGGAAACCTGCCTAACCTCTTTGCTTTTCCACTCCAGCTTCCCCATTCCCAGAGGACTTCTCCATTCTAACCACTGTAAAAGCGAAGAAAGGAGGTCAGTCCTTCTTGATCTCAATTTACAATGAGCAAGGGATCCAGCAAATTGGTGTGGAGTTGGGTAGATCTCCTGTATTCCTGTATGAAGACCATACAGGAAAGCCAGGCCCAGAAGACTATCCTCTCTTTAGAGGCATTAACCTTGCAGATGGCAAGTAAGTGAAATTTTGTGCACAAAGGAAAAACAGTTCATTGTTTGTATCAATTCCAGCATGTTGAACGTTGTGTCAAATGGGAGTCGTGCCTGTAGAAATGTGTATACACACCCCTGCCTGCTGCCAAGTGCCCCAGCCTGGCATTTGTAGGCCTTTGCTGAATAAATATTACATATATAAGAAGTGTGAATGGCCAGGCAGTGCCACAGTCTGACACTGATGGGGGCAGGAACAGCGAATTTTACTGCAAAGGGCCTTAAGGAATCGGTTGGTCTTGCAAAACCCACGCTGAGACTTTTGCAGGACGTAAGGAGGGTGGAAAGGGGGAGAACCAGGGAAGTCAGCGTGTGGCTTTTCTCTCTGCCTCTTGTTGGCACACTCCTCCTACCTGTCCAGAATGGGTGAAAAGGGAATGACATCTCCTCAACCAGCCTTTCTTTTTCAAATGAAATCTTTAGCTGCCCAAGGAGAATTTCCATGAAGGTTTTGCAGAACACCAGCTTATGAAACTTCATTGTTATGCAATCATTAGTTTGTTGTAGAAAGCCCAAGGCTCTATTTAACACATTTGTGGGCTGTGTTCTTGTAGGTGGCACAGAATAGCTCTCAGTGTGCAGAAGAAAAATGTCACCTTGATTTTGGACTGTAAAAAGAAGATAACCAAGTTCCTGGACAGAAGTGACCATCCCATCATTGACGTCAATGGCATCATTGTGTTTGGAACAAGGATATTGGATGAGGAAGTCTTTGAGGTAAGTCATGGCAAGGAACAGCTCTGGGGGTGTTCCACAGAGATGATGAACTGGGTTCTGGATGTTGAGCTCATTTTTGAAATTTGTTTTGAGGTTTTGCATAGCAGAAGAGCATTGTATGTCATTTTTATTTTAAGTTCTTATTTTGACTAAGTAAATTATTCTTGTAGTAAAGATTAAAACAGTGGGCCAGGTGACCTGTTGAAGTGAGTTCCTCTGGTGCTCTGGTTTCGTGCCTTTTCAGGGGTTCTGGACCATCTCTGCACTGGGATTGTGTAGATCTGTAGCTCTTGGCATGTCTGACATGGGAAGGACTCACAAGGCTTTCATTCATCCCTGTGCTGTGATTCAGATAGAACTGCAGGGGCAGTAAATGAAGGCTGAGGAAAGCAGCTCCCTTGCAAGTCCCACTTCACTCTGGGATTGTAGGAATTTACTCTTTTTCCATGCATTGGCCATGGATTCTTGGTTTCCTGCACCATGACAAGAGGGGAGTCTCCCTGACAGCTTGTTTGGCAGCCCTGTAACCTCCCACACAGCCGCTGCTTTCCAAAGCAAAGCAAGATCCTGATGGGTGGAATGTTCCCATGAGCTCCTCTGATTTCAGCAAAGAGATAGAGGATTATTTATAGACAAGGTACATATGGTAAGAGGTTTTTTCCATAGTTCAGCAACTGGTTTAATATATGTATTTCTCTGGCAATCTCAACTTCTATGCTCTGCTGCACTTGTGAGGCTTCCATGTGGATAAGAATCTCGTTCCTGATTTTTTTTTGCAAGCTAGAATTGTTCCCTGAAATCAGCTCCAGTGCAGCGGAGTGTAAACCAAGACCAATTGATCTCTGTCTCTTAACTTTTATTGAATTTATATGGAGGAAGAGCTGCATCTCCTGGGCCTTCCCAGCCCAGCAAAGGAATGGGGAATAGCTCCTATCCATGGATAATTAGAGCTGTAGCCAAGCCAACTCTTGTCTGCATTTTACTGTCACTCAGAAGGAAAGTTCCAGCCTGTTTAGTATTACCAACATCTGGGAGGTGGTCTGGTGTAAACAGAGCAAGAATGCATGGACTGAACAGTGCTGCCAAAATCCCAGTTACAGACTTACAACTGAATCTCTGAATTGCATTAAATTAAGAGACGTTCCCTGGGAAGTTTAACAATTAAAATGAAAAGTAAAAGGTGGGTTTAATGGGCACTGGAGTGTCCTTTGCAAGTGTTGGACGTTCTGCCAGGTATTTCAGCAGCTGCACTGGATGTTGAGCTTTGAGTGGAGATGTCACATAAAGTGCTGAGCTCTTCTGGGGAGCTGATGGATCCAGGGATCTAGTAGATCCTCTTAAAGAGCTTGGAACCACATCCAGAGTGGATGAGAAACCTGCACTTTATATTCCCTCGTTTTTGCAAAGTAGTATGTTTTCCATAAATGCCTCTGAAGCTTGAGGTGCTCTCAGGGGGCTTTTAGGGCTCACCTGGATTGGGGACATCTGATTCCTCTGCCAGGATGGGCACACATGTTTATGGGTGGTAGAGCTCTCCCAGCTCCACTCTTAGACCTCTCCACGGGCTTGGCCACGGCTCCCTTGGTGAAAAGGTCTCACTTAGGGCTATCAGCTCAGAGGGGCTGTGAAACCTCTGTGGCCTTGGCAGGTGGGATGGAGTGGAGTGAGCTGTTCCCTGTTGTGGGCATGAAATGCAAACTACAAGACCTTGCAGGCATTTGCTGAGAACTGGATAATGAGAAGACACTTTTCCCCTCTGTTTTAAATGTGTTGATGTTACACAGCACATCCACAGCCCCCTCTCTTGGGACAGTGTTTGGCCTTTGGTTCCTGTCCCCCCATCACACGCTGCTCGAGACACACTCGGGGTAAAGCTGCTGGTAATGGGTTTTCTGAAGGCAGTGGACTATAACCTCATTTCCTTCATATCTCAGCAACTTCATTTCCTTTGGCCCCTCCTTTCTTCTTTCTGCAAGACTAAGCAGAAACTGTACAGGGGAAATTGGGGCTCAGAACAATGGAAAATGGGTGTAAACTGGTAAATTGATGTATTCCTGGAAAGCTGCTGACTTCTGGAGTGCGTACAGGACAAAGGGATGGAGCTGCTGCTGTCCCACAGGCGACTGCTCTGCAAACCTCAGCTAGCAAGATGCTCCCCAGTGTTATCTGCATCCCTGGCTCTTCTGTCTTTGTCACTTTTGCTGGAAATTAAAACAGCCCAGTTAGGTGGGAGTGGGGTGGGACACGGTGGTGGGGAGGGCTGGGGATCGGCTGTGTCTCAGCACAAGAGCTGCGAGGAGTGGGAATTCATATCCTCCTTGTCAGGACTGAAAGGAAACCTACTCCCAACACCTTTTGGTTTGGAAGTTGTAATTATTTAAGCCCCAGGTCTAGCTGGGAGTGTGAGTGGAGCAGCACAACCGAGTGCTGGGATGGGAACTGCCTCGCGCTCATTCTGCTGCAGAAAAAGCCTGGCAGGAAAGGTTCGAGGAGTCTCAAAATATTTCTCTAGCACAACATTCTTCCAGGGGAAAAATGACTTCCTCTCATTAAAATTCAACTAGCTGGGAGGCTCTGTGGATCTCTGTGCAGCCAGGGGAGGTTTGAAAAGGGGCCAAGCCCAGAGCCCAGGTTGTACAAGTTCAGTTTTGTGCCGAGTTGTTGTTCAAAACAGGAGTTTACAACTGTCAGGAGAGGCTGTTGGGGTGTCTGGTTCAAGCTGTGAGTGAGGGGATGCTCTTGTGAGACAGCAAAGGGCTGTTTGCAGGGGGAGAGGGAAGGGGAAAAGAAATAGCCCTTGGTGTAGGATAAACACTTTCTCTCTGCTTGCAGGCTGTAGGGAGAGGTGTTCCTGTGGCTACAGCAGCACTGGCAGAAAGTCATGAATGTATCTCAGTTTTAGAGAGATGAACTGTTTCTTTTGATGGGCTTTAAAAAAAAACCAAAAAAACAAACAAGCAAAAATTAGAAATCGTCCTGGAACAATCCTGGTGCTTTAGCCTAGGAGGAGAGAGAGAGGATGAAACTTGGGAAAGCCCTTTTCCCAGAAAACAAAGGATCTTCTGCCTGAATCCCAGGGAGGCTTTCCAAAACATTGTGGTGATGTGGTGGCCCCACTCCTGTCTCTGCTCCTCAGAGATTCCCTGCAGGATCTGCCTGTGCAGGGCCATGGCCGGAGTCACCCCTACTGTGCAGGAGCCCAGCAGCTCTTGTGTGGACAAGAAACTGGAAGTGTTGATCCCTTCCTTGGCCAAGATGGGCTGGTGGAAAAGCAGTTCAGCTGCTCTGGGCTGAAGCGGTTCTGGTCTGGCAGGTGTGGGTTGAAACAAAGGTCAGATCTTGGCTTAGGAGGGTCGCTGGGGCTGAGAGTCAGTCTGAGAAGGGGCTGTTTTACAGCAGGGACCGGAGAAATCCCACAGCCCACAGGATCTTTATGCATAAGAATTGCTGCACAATATCTGTGGCAGGTAAATTTGGCCATTTCTGGGCTGGATTAGGTGAACTAAACCCCTTTGTGATGGTGTTTGGAAGCACCTCATGTAAGAAGCTGAGTTTGGTTTCTGCAGTAGTGAGTGGCCCAGCCTTGTTTTACTGCTCATGTTACTCTAGACCAGCATTTCAGGGATGGACTGATGAGCAAAATAAACTTTGCTCTGACCTTGCTGTGTCGTATTTCTGCTGGATATCCCATTTTGACTCCTGACTCGCCAGGAAGAGACTTCTGAGTGCTGATAAAAGCCCTGTGCAGCCCCTGGCTCCAGAGCACAGTTGGCATCACTAAATTGTGCTGGGGACATTGGTAAAGAAGTGAGTAGGTTTGGGCAAACCTGCTGAGGACACCGTAGTAATAAGTGACTACACTTGATGCAAATTATTTTTGGTTCATCTGGTTAAAATTTTGTGGGATTGTCCCACAAGATAACTGGGGTTCTGCCCCTCTGGAAATAAGATTTGGTTTACAGCAGTGTCTGGAATAGATGAAATGAGTTTTCCCATAGGTGGAACAGCTCAGTGCATGTGGATATTGATTTTTAAGGTTTATGTCCTTCTCTTTTGGCCTCTCTAGAGACAAGAGGAGCTTATTTTGTCCAGCTGAGCACCACAACCTTGTCTCATTGCTCTAGCTGGTGCTGTAAAACCCAGTGGTTTCCTCTGATCCTGCCAAACAAGGTGCAAAGTGAGAGGGTCTCAGACACACCTGTGGACCCTGCTCTGCCAAGGCTGGGAGACCTTGAGGGGCTGCCAAAGCATGAGCTGCACCCCGTGCCAGAGCCTGGGATGGGATGGGTGGCACACTGGGAGGGGCTTGGATGCTGCTGCTTTTTATTTTGTCTCCCCCTTTGTGTTTTTTTGAGGAGTGTGAGTGAAATCAAGCCCCCAGAAACGGAGGGAGAGCAGTTTGTGCTGGGGAGAGCCACAAAGCCTGGGCAGGGGGCCAGGGGGGGCTCTTGGGGCTGCTGAGCGTTCCAGGGCACAAGACAAAGCAGAATAGAAGCATCAGTGCTCTCAGCTGAGACATTGGGGCCCTTCAGGTGCTCTTGGGCTGAAATGCCAACTCTCTTTTCATCTTCTGCCTTGTTTACACTTAGGCAACAATTATCACTCTGGTTGATAATCCCAGATTTCATTTCACTGTTGTCAGGGCTTTCCCCTTCCCTTCCCATGCTCTTGGCTGGAGCATTTTCACCTCTGCAGAGTGCTCTTATTTTTAAAGTTTTTGTAGGTTATTTTTCTCAGACACCTCTGAGGCTGCAAAATTGGATGGACATCTTTTGTTTCAGTGAAAGGTGTAGAAATGAAAATACATTTCTATACACATAGAGGTGCATTTTATGGTACTTTTTGGAAAAGATGGAGAAGTTTAGGAGCCTCCTGTCACAGGCAGGTCTGCTGTTAACATGTCAAACAGCCTCTGCCTGCTGTAGGAAAGATCTACTCTCTCTGCTACAAGGATTTCTGTGCAATGAACTTGGAGAAAGCCAAATTGGTGGCCACTTGGGTTAGCTTTTCCCAGCTCACAGGGACAAACGTACCACGGGAACAGCAGGTCTGAATCCATATCTAATTCACATCTAGAGCTGATTTTGCCTTGGCTGCCGTTGCCATTCCTCTTGGCAGAGGAGCTTGTGCAGTGGCAATTATTGATTCACAGGAGAAGCAAAAAGGTTCTCACTTGAGGAAGAAATTCTTCATGGGAAAGATGGTCAGGCATTGGAATGGGCTGCCCAGGCAGGTGGTGGAGTCACTGTCCCAGGAGGTGTTTAAAAAACAACTGGATGTGGCACTCACTGCTCTGGTCCAGTTGACAGGGTGGGGATCACTCAAAGGTTGGACTTGATGATCTTGGGGGTCTTTTCCAACCTAAATGGTTCTGTGACCTGTACACCAGAGGCATCAGAGCAGCTCCACGGAGCTCCAAGAGGCTTTTCATGAGCTCAGCTTTGGACCCATCATGTTCTGCAAGATCTGGGCTTAGCTCAGGACCTGGGCAAAGCTCAAGTTTATCAAGTTTTTGTTAAGACTTCCAAAAGCATTTTTAAAACTTCAGGGTTTTTGCAAACCTGGGTGCCTCTGTTGGGATGCACCAGGATCCACGTTCCTGTTTCCTTCCCCTGCCTTGGCAGGCTGCTGGGGGAAGCTGATTGCCAGGGCTGGCCGCCTGCTTTGCTGGCCCTGCCAAACCTGATTTCACCTCTTCTGCTGTGGAGTCTTTCAGGGAGAGCAAAGAGTCGATGTTTTACACCACCAGCATATACCATGGTGTGAGATGATGGAAAGTAAAAGGTCCTGAGCCAGCATTTAGGGTTCTTTATTGAAGATGTCTGTAGCTTTCCCCAGTCTCCTAGTAATTCTCCATTTGGTTGCTGGTTTTCTCGTCATTTCTTCTGCTTTTGTTTTTCCAAAGGATCCTCTTTAAGCAAAATGGTGCACTTGAGACATATGGATTAAATCACAGCCCTCTGCTCTTCCAGGAGAGCAAAGCTGCCTAGAAAATGTCTACAATTATTGAAGGTTATGCCTCTGGATGGGTTTGCAATTAATGGTGAGAGTTTGGTGCCAGAGTCCAGGCGATGCAGTCGGTGTAACCAAACCCCAGAGGGGATGTTTGGCCCCAGTTGGCAACATCTCAGCCACAGCATCATCTTACACAGGTGCCCAGGGACGTCATCTGGTTTTATCAGCATGTCTGTGCCCCAGGAGGGGCAGGACCTGCTCCAGGATCAGAATTGCAAACCAGCTTGTAAAAGTGAGGCTGAGCTTCAGGTGGTTTCATTTCCACCCTAAGCTGACACCGTTTTATCTGACCTGTAACTGTCAGGTGCCAGCAAGGAAAGTGAGAGCTGGGGTGGAAACATCAGCTGAATTGTTTGCATACACTTTGCTGAAACTCTTGTTTTTCATTTAGATTTGCTGGGTAATTGGGGTTTAGCCATCTGGCCTGCAGTCAAGCTGGGTGACTGGGTCAGGGTTGCCTTTAATGATGGAGCCTTATTAGTCACGATTACAAAATGCACATATTTAATGTTTCTGACTTTGTGGGGTTTTTTGAGTTTTGGGTTGCTGGGGCTTTTTTGGTCAGTGGTAAATTTCATTTCATAAACTGTAAAAGAAACTGCCTTGGCCTGTGTAGATAATTAGTGCAGCTTGTTGGTATCAAATGCCTCCAGGCCTCTGATAGCTGACAGAGCACTGCATTGTTCAAACAGATCATAAAAGTGTTTTTATGGATGCTTAACAGTCATTCAGGCCATCGTTTATCTTTTCATATTGCCAAGGTAAACCTCAGCCTAGGAAGCTGCAGGGTCTTACAGCTTCTCAGTCTGTCTGGATTCAAGCCCAGTCCTACAGGAGGACCCTGCTCTCCTGGAAGGTGTCCCTGCCCATGGCATGGGGTGGAATGGCATGAACTTTAAGGTTCTTTCCAACCCAAGTCTGGGACTCCATGCCCCCACTGAGGTTTTGCCTCAGGATGGTGCTGTTGAGAGTCTCCTACCCCTGCATGGTCCTTATGCCATGCTGACCTCACGTGGGGTGGTGACAGTGGAAGCTGTGGTTATCCAAGGGATAACCTGTGTCCATCAGAGGAGATTAAAGGATTCTGCATGGAAGGACATGGGGAGACAGCAGAATCCCAGGAAGCCTGGCAGTGTGTGCTTGGCTGCCCACCCTGGCCTCAGCTGGGCTGGACTGTCTGTCTAGAAAGGGAATTTAGTCCTTTTGACGTCCTTGTAAGGGCTTCTTAATTGATGCTTCAGTGCTGGTGTCTGTGAATGGGAGAAAAACCCCAAAACCAGAACAGTCTCATGTTGAGTCTCTTCTCAGCTTTGTTAGCAAAGCATGGTAAGCTCTGAGCATATAGGGCACTTGGCAGCCCTGAAATTCCAGGGTGAATGCTCACTGGGAGTGGTGGAGGACGTGGGATCTCCTCCCTGTCTGAGGGACCACTGAGTTCCCTGCCTGCTCCTGGGCTGTGGGCACAGTAGCTGTGATGTTCCAACGCTCCAGCAGCTGCTGAGGGGGAAAATCAACACATCTCTTGTTGCTGTGGTTCAGACAGACAGCTGGGAGCCTGATGGTTGCCCTCCCAGGGACTCCTGCAGGCAAGTGGCTTTGGAGGAGTGTTTTCCATTCTGGAGGGCATGGATGCTGAGGGAAACCAGGGGGAACTGCCACGGGCAGGGCTGCAAAGCTGTGCCCTGCAGGGCTCTCCATCCCTGCTGCCCTGGGCCACGGCGTGGAGGGGACAGGCCAGGTTGTTACCCAACTTTCCCTGGATTGGGGAACCTCCTGCAGAGTGGGATGATCAGCTGAAAGTGCTAATGGGGAAAACTGAGCGATCTCTGGAAGGCAAAGCTCATCCTTCAAAGCACTTTCCCCTCCACCACAGGGACTGTGGGGTTTGGGGAGCAGGGTTGTGTCTGGTTGCTCCTGACACTCACCTGGCAGAGCCCTGTGTTTAAATGCTGGCAGGCAGAGACCCAGGCAGGCTCCTCAGAGGTGATGGATGCTCTTAGGTGTAGGCTCATTACTCTTCCAGCTGATGGCTTCGTTTGTACTTTGCTTCCTCCCCCTTGGACAGTGGGAGGAGGAAGGAGGGGGCTCAGATTCTTCCATGGAAACTCTGAGGAGCACAAGGCTGATTGCTGAGCCCAGACAGGGTGATGTAATGCTGGAAACCTGCTCCTCTCAGGTGACATCATGCCAAGGTTTGCAGGGCTGGTGTGGACAGGGGTGTCTGCGGGGAGAAGGACGAGGCTTCAGGAGCAGAAAAGGTACCACAAAGGGTCTTGGTGTGTCTTGGAAAGGCACTGAAGGGAGAGCAAATGGAAGTGTTTGGGAAAGATGATTTTCCTCAGCTTGAGCATTCAGGGGAAAAGCCAAATACTTGGGCTCTTGGGGAGAAGTTTCCAGCTGAACTTCATTGGCAGCAAGGCTGTGCAACATGGAAAAGTGATTAGTGAGAGCAGTGTGACAGTGTGTCCCCAGCCCAAATCAGGGCATGTTCCCCCTTCCCTGCTAATTTGGGAGCCTTGTTCTATGTGGGAGGTGACTCACCAATTAGCCTTATTTGCATAAAAAGTGGATTTCTGGAATAGAGGCCTGTAAATAGGGAAAAAAAAACCTTCTATACATAAACAGCTCGATGGATTTGCATTGTTGAAGTGAATTATAGGAAATAAAGGCTCTTCTGGGCCAAACTCATGGGACCTTGAGGAAGAGGATGGTGAGCACCAAGCTCTGTCCAACTGGTCAGGCAGGGAGGTGGGTTTGTGTCCTTGTTGACCTGCTGGTGCTCAAGCTGATGTTTCTCTGAAATGTAGGTCTTTATTGCCATTGTTTGCAGTCTTTGCAGTCTGTCACTTCTCTGGGCAAAGCTGTTATTCCCATAACCTCTCCCTGCAGCAAGGACAGACTAAACCCAGCAGAGAAAAGGCCATCCAAACCCAGAAACCTCTTAGCTGACTTGGTGTTCAACCCATTCCCTTGCCACTTGGGTATGAACAAATGAAACACATGTTCCACTCACATGGTGAGCTCTTTCTATTTCTTTTTTTATTATTATTTTATTTTTTTGGAGGCAGTCTGGGCTGCCTGCCAAAAGCCACAGGAAAATCCTACCCCACTCCAGACATCCCCTGTGTGCAGGTGTACTGCTGACTTGGACAGGGTCGAGCAGGATCAAATGTTCACCATAAATCCATCCCCCTGGGGATGGGAGCTGGAAGAGGGTGTTCCTAATGAGTTGTGCAGGAGGTTGGATGGGCCCTGGTGGGTTTTGTGTGGATGTGTGTTCTCTACTGCCTTGCAAGAACATGGAAAATCTCTCTCACTGTGGGCTCGTTGCTCTCCACACGTAGCCAGGCTCTGGTTGGGGTGTTCAGGAGGTCAGACCTGCTTGGACAAACAGTGCCTTGGCCACCGAGGAGAAATGCGTGGGGAGAGCAGAGAATTGGTGGTGAACATCACTTTTGTGCACTGTGCTCTGCTCTGGAATGTCTGCAAACGTAGCCAGGTTGTCCTGGGGCTTTGATGCCTTGTCTGCAGGTTGTGTTTCCCCTCTTGTTGCAGCTTTGCTGCTCAGGGTAGGGAAACGTGAGCTGCGATGC
Organism: Formicarius rufipectus; assembly: GCA_013399695.1. Lineage (NCBI taxonomy): Eukaryota > Metazoa > Chordata > Aves > Passeriformes > Formicariidae > Formicarius > Formicarius rufipectus. The sequence goes on from VXAU01003810.1 coordinate 862,160, forward strand.
TCAGCTACCTCTGGCTGCACTGCTCATGCTGCAGCCCTGCTTATTCCTTAAGGGATAACTTCCCTCCTGGGCTGAACTTCACATCTGCTCCTCAGGTTGTAAAGTATCCAAACCCAGCTCCTTTTCTTGGGATGAAAAGTTTAGGCAGTGTCCAATTAGCTTTTTTTTTTTTTGATGGAACTACACAGATTTTTGTGCAGAAAGAATCACAGAATAGCCTGAATTGGAAGGGGACCCACCAAGGATCATCAAAGTCCATCTCCAAGGCAGGATTGTTGTTCAGTGCTGAATTTGAGATGGCAGAGGCTGCATGGAGATTCCCTTGCAGGAAAAAATAAAACCCAAATATTTTTTCATGGACAATTAGCACTATTGAAACATAACTGGAGAAAAAAACCCAAAAACAACGTTTAGAGTAAGAAGGCAAGAGGTGTGTGAACACCATCAAAGGACACATTCAGTGTTTCCTGGAGGAGGAGGGAGAGAGATGTATGGACCAGAGGTGTTGCACACGAGCTCAGCTTTCCATTTTCAGCTCTTTCCTGAGCAGCCAAATTTCCAGCCATGGTGGGAATTAGCAGCAGGAACCTGCACAAAAGCTCCTTCTCGGGTGGTCCCAGCAGATGTGTCCCACTTGGTGTTCCATGGCCTGGTGATTGTCGCCAGCCAAATGCAGGAAAATACTTTTCCAACCAAAATTTGGTGTTAAGTTAAATTCTGAGTGTGTCAGCAGATACCCCCACACCTAAGCATGTAATCCCACTTATATCCTGAGATAACTTTGGCAGCCAGCTCTGTTTCCCCCCACAATTCCCTTTAATCCATAAAACCTGGACTCTGTATTCACCTCCTGGGGCAGAAAACATTCCAAGTCCTGATTAAAAGCCTCTGTGCACACAAAGCCCTTGATCCTGAGCCACCTTGGGGTGGAGAGCTGAGGAGGAAACCTCGGGGTGGATCTTGGGGTTGTGCAGTCAGGGTGGAAATCTTGTCTGTGGGGCTGAGGAAGCAGCAGCTCCACTTCCAGATTAATTGGCTATGAAAAGTGGAGTAAAAGCAAGTTTTTAGGTTCCTTAGGGCCCAGAAGGGCTCCAGTTGCTGTGGGGTGGGAGCAGGAAGCCCTGATGGGCTGTTGGAAGCAAAGAGCCACCCTTTGGCAATGGAAGTGAGCCCAGACTGGGGGAGGCTGAGGAGTTCCAACAGGATTTGTGGGCTTTGGAGCTGTCTGAGAAGTTTGGGAAGTGTTTAGGGAGTAGGAAAGGGAGAGGGTGGGAAAACCACGGGGAGGCATTGTGAGGCTACCCCTGGTTGCTCTTCCTGCCCTGTAGCAGTGGTGTCACTTGTTTGATGGAGCTGTGAAACGCATCTGCTCTTTGACCACTGGATGGTCATGGCAAGAATTTGATGGAAATCTGAGCTCCTCAGTACAGGAAGGGCATTGACTCACTGGAATGAGTCCAGAGGAGGCCACCAAGATGATCAGAGGGATGGAGCACCTCTCCTATGGGGAAAGCCTGAGAGAATTGGGACTGTTCAGCCTGGAGAAGAGAAGGTTTCACTGTGATCTAATTGGGGCTGCTCAGTACCTCTAGGAAGCCAACAAGAAAGATGGAGAAGGACTATTTACAGCAGTCTGGAGAGACTGGACAAGAGAGAATGACTTCAAACTGACAGACAGCAGGTTAAGGTTAGATATTAGGAAAAAATTCTTCCCTGTGAGGGTGGGCAGGCCCTGCCACAGGTTGCCCAGAGAAGCTGTCCCATCCCTGGAACTGTCCAAGGCCAGGTTGGATGGGGCTTGGAGCAACCTGGTCTATTGTAAGGTGTCCCTGCCCACGGCAGGGGGTGGAATCAGATGGTCTTTAGAGTCCCTTCCAACCAAGTGATTCTATAATCTAAGGTTGGATTTCTTTCCTGTCACCTCCTTTTCTGTACAAAGACCAGCTGCCCCTCCAGTCTCTCTTGTTCACCACCCTCCTCAGACCCTCTCTTTAGCTTTGCATCCCCCACCTTCCCCTGTAGCCAGAGGTGGGAGTGAAGCCCAGAGCTCTCTGGACCACCAGGACCGACCCCTGCCAGGCAGCCACTGCCACCCTGTTCACACAGGGAAGGGCTGAGCACCGGCCCCCGCTCGGGCTCCGCGCAGCTCCAGCAGGAGCTTCCAAGCCCAGAGCTTTGCTTTACTCCACATTTTCCACGGTGTGAGAAAGTCCCCACCACGACCCACTGGTGAATCCATCTTCCCGTGGGTGGCAGAGCCAACGGGAGCCCATCTGGATCCCGATTTTTCCATCTGGGAAAGGGGAATAAATGACTAAGAAAGAGGAGCCGGGAAAGGGCAGCGCTCGGGCGGAGGAGCCGCCGGTGGGATGATCTGTGGCCCGGCTCGTGGTGAGGGAGAGCCTGGTCATAAAGCAGCCCTCGTGGTTCACACATATGTCACTGAAAAAAAACCCTTCTGCAGGAAAAAAAGCCCTTCAACTCACTTATTAGTGGCTTGTTTGGGTTGGAGGGAGAGGGGGGAAACCTGGAGCAGCGGGAGCGGCCGGTGGTGCTGCGGCGGTGACATCAGGAGGTGCAGCTGGATGGGGAGAAACACAGCACTGAATGGAATGGGAAAGAAAATAGGGAACTGGAGAATGTGGTCAGGTCTGCACGACCACGAGAGGAAAAGTGAAGGCTGGGCAGCCTTTGGTGGCTTTGCAGCCTCTAATTTGGCATTACGTGGAGTTTTCAGAGACTGCATGTTCCGCTCCGGGCTGCATCTCCTCTCCAAGGAAAACTACAATTTCCTCGTTTCCTATGGAAAAGGTAGCCTGGATGACAGGGCACTGCCCAGAGCTGATCCCTGGGCTGTGGGAGGGGACAGGCTGTGGGGCTGCTCAGGCCCTGCTGCAGTGGGGTGAACCTTCAGGAGGGGGCAAGTGGGACCCGCAGGGTGGTGGCACTGGTTTGGGACAGCCGGGCTGTCCTGGGTACCTGGTGTTCAGGGAGCAGGGGAGGACAAGGGGAAACGGGGCCTTGGGTTTCTTCCAGGGCTCCCTAATGAACGCAGGGAGGAAAAGGGAGAACAGAAGTGTTTGGAGAGTGTCCTATGGAGCACAGGGTATTGAGAGTGAGCTGCAGAAAGGCAGCCTTATGTGGAATACACGGCAGGCAAAATGAGGGGATTATTTCAAAACTGCTTATGGGTTCATCTTCTCACTCTCTGAGCATTATTAACTGCTAGTTAAAGGGCTGGCAGAGCAGGGCAGACAATGACAACCATTCATTTGCCCCATTCATTTCTCAGAGGCCTGGGCTGGGCTTTTGTGGGATTTTTCTTTTCCTTTTATTTTTACTTTCCACGCTGGACACTGAAGGTCAGGCTGACCCTGTCCTCCCTTTATGTAGAAGCCTCCCACAGTGTGTGAGCCATGAGTTAATGCAGCTTTCCAGAGGGGCTGAATGTGGTTTTTGGGATGCTTTCCATGGGTCTTGCTGGCACACAGGACAGTCAGGGTGGCTCTCAGGGACAGCACCACCATGTCACACCATCCCACTGCTTTGTCCTTGCATGAAAATGTCTTTTCTTGCCTATCTAAATTGCAAAATTCCATTTCCAGGTGCCTTCCAAATCACCCTGGTTAAGCATATCCAGGGAAACCAACTTTTCTGAGCAAGTATAAAGAGCTTTAGTTTTTTCTTTTGTGAATAGTCTAATTTGCTGCCTGTGAGGTTTCAGGAGCATAATCTGACTTGATGCTTCAATTAGGGAACAAAACCACACCGTGTGAATGTACCTGAGCCAAACCAGCTCCTGTTGGAAAACAATTGGGAAGAGCTGCTGGAAAAACTGCTGCTGTGGGCTTGTTCACACTGGTGGCTTTGTGAGCACTTTGGAAGAGAGAATTACTCAAAGAAAAGGCCAAAAGAAAACCGTGTTTGAATTCTGGAGAGGTTGTCTGAGGGACAGATTTGGGGGGTTTTGGGTAATCTCCTACTCTGCAGTCACTCTCAGAGTGTGGTATTAATATTGTAAACAGATGGTGGGTGCCTCGATTGAAAAACACCTGGGGACTCGGTGGTACCAGTTTTGAGCAGGTTTTAAAGCATTCCTTTCCAAGTTATCCTGCAGATTTCCACTGTTTTCCAAGCATTTACAGTCTAGAGGGGAAGAAAAAGCCCAGCTGTTTAGTGACCACTCTGTGAGGGTTATATTTGGGCTATGTGTTAAAACAGTGACAACACAGCGCACGGTGATTGTGGGGCCTCTATTCTTGGGGCTCAGGGCTGTAATTTGGGTGGAGTATGACATCAATGCTGCTTCTGAGCTACCAAATGAGGAGTTTGAAGGCAGAAATCACAGAGTTGACAGGCGGTTGTGTGGTCACGGAGCAAAAAATAACTCCAAGGGTTTGATCCTGGTGTGTTTGGAGAGCCAGCAACAATTACAAGTGTGTTGTGCAGATGGATGATGGATGTTCTTGGGTGAAGGCTCCTCTGGGGTTGCCTGGGTGGCACTGCCAGTCTCTGCAAGGTCAGCATCTGATGGCAGGCATCAGCAAAGCCCTGGGCTCTGCTCCTCCCATGAAATTCCTCCGGGAGCTGCCAGGGAAGCTGCCTTTGCTTGACACCTGGAGCTGCTTTCCTTCTCTGTTCTTCCTGGATGTGGCAAACTGAGGAGAAGAGGGTGTTTTCCATGTCTAGGCAGAGGTGCAAGAAAAACCTGCTTATTTTGTGGTGCTGCAGCTCATCTTTTTCCAGTCACTGCGGGACTTGGGAATCTCAGAGATGCTTTGAGGCTAGTCAGCTCTAGATTCCTTCCCATTTGTGTCCTGTGGTTGCTTAAATTCCTGGTAGAAGCATTAAAGATGTGGTAGGGACATTAAAGAGGCGAGTCCTGTGCGTGCCTGTGTCTGATGAGATGTGAACTCTCTGCAGAGCCTCCCCAGACAAGGCCCTGGGATGATGGATTTTCCTGAGCTGTCTGCTTCCATGACATTTATAGCAGTTTAATTATCCTGAGCCCTTTTCCTCTGTCAAAAGTGATTGAAATCAGGTATCAGACTCAGGAGTTATTGAGATAGACACACCTGCAGCTGCACAGAGAGATCACACAGGGCTTGTTCTGGGGGGGAAACCAGACCAAAAAAGGCACTGCTGTCCTGATGAATTCATTAGAGGAGAATGCTTCCTCATGTGTTGGCTTAAACCTTCAAATGAAATCACTCTCAAAGTGGTTTCTGGTATCCACGAGGTCAATATTTAGGTACTAGCAGTTGTAATCAGAGTTGTAAACTGAGAAGGCTGAGCTGTTCCTTTGGTGAAGGTGTTTCCCTCTTGCAAATCCTACAATTCCAAATGTTTCCTCTGAGTAGGATCCTTGTAAGGAGAGATCTGGTTCTGACTGGAGGCCACAGTTAAGATCCCACACAGGAGCATCCAGAGAGCAGCTTTGCTAAGGACCTGCTCCAGGCCTGACCTTAACATCTCACACGTTCCCTGGGAGCTGGTGAGAGTGTGCCAACTCCTCCTGCCAAGCTGCATGCAGAGTCTCAACCTGCTTTTCTCTCATTCCAGCTCTTCTCAGAACTGAGTTTCCTATGCTTCAGTCAAAACTGGAGAGGGGAAAAGAAAGTCAGACTATTTACCACGTTCATGGGAGTTTTGGAGCAGCCAAAGCAAACTGAGTCACCTTGAAAGGGTTCTCTGCAGTCAGGTTTTTTACCTTTTCCTTTTATAATTTTCCCCTGAAATAGAAGGGACACCTTTGCCCAGACAGCGACTCAAAAACAACCCAGCAGAGGAGTTCTTTCTTCCAGTCAAGCCTGCTTAGTAGCATGTCCTAGATAAATCTATAGCAAGGTTTTTATCCCATGATTATGAGAACCTCTGGTGACTCAGTCCCAACGAGCCAAGGGACTCCAGCTCCTGTCCCATTCCCTGGCCTTGGGGAAGGTGAAGCTGCAGGAGGTCTGTAAATGGTTTCTCAAGAGAAGAGGGTCAGCTGAGGATGGTCCCTGCTGTAGGTGATGCAGTTCTTCATAGAATCATAGAATGGTTTGTGTTGGAAGGGACCTGAATGACCATCTTGTTCCATGGGCAAGGACACTTCCCTCTAGACCAGCTTGCTCCAAGCCCCATCCAACCCGGCCAACAGTTTTTTGTCCTCCTGGACCTGGGGTGCATCAGCTGAGGGTTTGGGCCTCTTGCACTGCTGGGGCTGAAATCAGAGCACTGGTGGGTACCATGAGCAGGTCTTGTGGCTTGGCTTTGCAACTCCTGCAGGTGATGGAAATCCCAAAGATGACCAGGGCTTGGCTTGGGTGACCCATAAGGACAGTAAATGGGTCTAAGCTGGGTGGGATCAGCCCTTCAGAGAAGGGGGTCAAGGCTGGTGGAGAGCAGTGGTCTCCTCCAGAGGGTTCATATCCCTGTGGGCCAGGCTGTGGTTGGTGCTCTGGTGGGAACTGTCTCCAGAGGCAATGCCGAGGTGTGGAAACACCCAGCGAGGGCTGTTTGACACGTCTCAGCTTTTCCAGGGAGAGGCTGAGATCAGAACTGAGCCTTGGCTTTGGGAAAGCCTCGAGAGATAGATACATCAGGGTGCATGTCCGAAGCCTGAAGTGGAGACTGAGCCATCAGGGAGCCAGTGCCCAGATCTGGTGCTTTCCTTTTCTGCCAGTGGAGGAACTCCTTTAAGTTAGAGGTGACAATTCCTGCATCTGTGGATGTCCCACTTGCAAAGACACATGTTTAGAGATGCAAAATCAGCCTCGGCTCCGTGGTGGTGATGCCACCCTGACATCTATAATGCTCACCAGCAGGCAGGGGCCATGCAGGTATGGGCAGCTGCCTATACATGTGTGTATGTGTACATTCTGAACCACCTCTACTGGGTAACCCACCGTGCAGCTGCTGCTTTAGAGAGAAAATATTTACTCCAGTGTGATGAAATGGGAACTAAAAGTCACGCAGTTTAATAAAAATGTGTGGTTCAGATTCCTTGTTCTTCACATATGTTTCTAATCTGCTGGGGGGGTTCAGGCCATCTGCTCAGAACACACAATTAAAAGTTTAAAAATGCTCATTTTACAAATATGAAGTCTCCCTTTACAATAGGCAAATGAAATTTGAGAGTAATGTTCTCTATTGGGGTGAGAGAGGTGGGACTGTCAGGGGGTTCTTCTTTTCCTTCTTTCTTTTCTTTCTTTTTTTTTTTTTTCCCCCTTTAAAAACCTAAACCCTGCTATTATTTCCCCCCTCTTTGCCAAATAGCTGCAGAAACCTCTCATATTATTTTAGCACAGTGCTTGGCCAGGCTGTAGAGGAGGAGTGAATATAAAGCAGCCTTTTGTCACCTCAGTCTGTGCAGCCCCTCTCCCAGTCTGTCTGTCCTTCCAGGCTGGGGCCGCAGAGCAGGGGAAGCCATTCAGTCCCATCCTGCTTTTCATGTCCAGAACTGATTGTTTTGCACCCAAAAAAATCCAAGTAGATAGATTGTGGCTTGTTGAGCAGACAGAAATCTATAAAAATAGCCAGCAGAGTGTCTGAGCATGATGGTTGTTGATTTAAGGCTATCTGTCTCCGGCTGCTTTTAGCAGGTCTTTGTATTTGCTTTATTTTTTTAAGGCACCTTGGCTGCCTTTTCCCTTCCCTGCATCCCTCCTCCTTGGCTGCTTTGCCCTGTCCTCTAGAGGAGGTTATGGTGTTTGTGCTCACCCAGAAGAGGAGGCATGCACACAAATCCATGGATGATAGCAGTGGTTCCAAGAGGGACCTCGCCGAGCGGGGAGCTTCGAGTGGAAGGGGAAATCAAAGCTTGCAGATATTTTGTTCCAAAGGACTCCAGTGCGTGAGGATGGTGCCACCTTGCTCAGGGTGGCTGATGTCAGGCTGCCTGCAGGGAGGTGGGAGCAGAAGCAGAAGCTGAGGAGTCCTTTGTCCTCGGGGTGGGTCCTGCTCCCTCGGGTGATCAGCTGCAGCAGATACCGAGTCCCTGCCTGTCTGCAGAGGAGCACACAGCCCGTGGCTGGGGGTTTGCAGCACCAGACACGAGTCAAGGCAAAGCTGGACACATCCTGGGGAATGTGGGTGGGAGGGACACTGCCTGACTTGGGATGCTCCTCGTTGTAAAGACAGGAGGCTTAAACCACAGGCCAGTTTTTCCTGGTTTCCCTTTTTTTTTTTTTCTTTTTTTTCTCCTTAGCTTAAATTTTCCCATTTTCTGGAGAAGACCCTCCTTGGCACCAGCAACCGTGGCTCTTGTGCAGGCTGGCACTGCCCCGTCCGTGCCAGGGCGGAGTGGCTGCATGGGGCAGACCTGCCGAGTGAGGGATCTGTGCTCTACCCACAGAGCCTTTTCCAGCTTGGAAACTAAACCCCTGGAGAAATGCATTGCTGAGATGGCCCTGCAGTAAATGCTTTGTAGGTTGGATGCTTTCTGTGCTTCTGCCAACACCACCTGGTTTCTGGAGCTGCCTCTGTCTCAAGGACTGTTTTTCTCTCTGCCCTGTGTCCCTGAAGTTGCTGGACCTTACTTAAATGGCAGGTTGCTAATTTGCCTTAGCTGGGTTTTTCCACTCCCTTTTTGAACAAAACCTGTCCTCCAAGGTCTAGGCACTGGCATTTAGGTAGGAAAGATGGATTGGCCACTGGAAGCCAAGTTCATTTATAGGTCTTGGTGGGAGGCACAGGGTAACCTTGCGTGATGTGCTTCATCCGAGCGCTGCAGCCCCCTCTCTCAGGCAGGGCCAAGGTTGAGTAAGGTGAAATGCAATTGTCTCAAAGCATAAAGCAGCCCCAGAGCTTTGGGGGATCTTGAAACTGGTGATTAGATGGGTCTTCTGAAAGAATGGAGGCTTCAATTAGGCGAAGTGCCTGGGGCTGCATCAGTGTTGGCAGTGGAGGGATGGGGAGGACGTGTGGGGAATCTGGAGCTTGGCCTGGGCTCTTGCCCCATCATTAAATGCCCATTTGAGCTTGGTCAGGCTTTTGTATCTTGTCTCTTTTCTGTTCTCCTCAGAGCGTTGCTGGTCCCTGCACAAGAAGCTCCCGGGGAAGGATGTGATGTTGAGCGGAGCAGGGTAGTGGAGGGCTGAGGAAAGGGTGACTTTAGAGATGTTACAGGGGACTGGAGAGAGCAAAGGGGCTCTCTGGGCTGTCAGGATTTCGTGAGGATTCCGGGGGAAGTGGCAGGAAGAAGTCAACCATGATTAATGGGTTTGACAAACTCAGCCATTCGGAAAGGCAAGAAAATCTTTCCCCGTTGAGGGTGGGAAGCTGGAACAGTGGCTGGATCCTGTAAAACACTGCCATGTAAATAATCCATAGTGCTGGTGAACACTGTGTCATGTTGTCTTTGGGAATTAGCTCCGTGTTCACAAACAAAGAAGGACTTTGGCATAAGCTCTGCCTTCACACTTGCTCGGGCGAGCCCGGGGGGTGCTCTGTGTTGTGCTGGGGGCTGTGGCTGCTGCTGGGGGATGTTTGCACTGGGGCAAGGGGGATGTCTGCACTGGGCGGTTATCAGGGCTGGGTGAGAAGCAAACCTCGCTGTAGTGTCTCCTGCTCTGCTAATGACTCGAGTCCTTGCCTGGTATTTGGGTGTTGGCAGAGCGACAGTTTCTTCAGGAGAGCTTTCCAGAATTAGCAGAGCCATCTGGCTTTTGTTCTCCTCACAGGGAATTGCCTGTCCTTCCCTTTCAATAAGGACTCCTTGCTAAACTGCTCCACAATTGTGTTGGGGATATCACTACAGCGTGCTGTGGTCTCTGCAAGCATGTACAAAATGCAGCCCTTTGCCCCAAAAAGCCTCTTAATTTTAAGAAGGAGCCTCAGGGCTGCTGACTCAAGGATCCAGCAGCTATGGATGGAGGAAGCATCTTGTGGTGTTGCCCAACTATGTTTCCATCTCTCGGAGCAGGGCTGGGGACAGCTTGGAGGAGAGAGTACCAGGATTCAGGGAAGGGGAAGAGGAGAGGATCAGCACTTCCATGCCCTGCTCCTTCAAATCCAGCAGCTGGAACTAGCTGGAACTATTTAATGGATCCTCATGGGATAGGAAATTGGATTCCTCCCTGGGATTGTAAAATAAAAAAGGTTGAAAAATTACTGGGGAGGTTAATTACCGTTGAGCCAAAGGGCTTATTTTCTTCTTGTTGCTGTGGTCAGGGAGAGAGGCTTGTGGGCTGTCCAAATAATCACTGTGTGTTCTGCAAGTTTGATAACAGAAATGCTCGTGGCTGAACCAGGGGTGGGGATGCAGGACTGATGTGTCGTGACAGGGGGTGTTTTGGGGTCCCCAGATGGAGATGCTATTAGAAAGAGAAACTATTCTCAGCCCACGAGAGGGCTTCCTTGAAGCCATGTTTAGCTCTAGTAAAACCTCTATCCCTGTCCTGCCTAATTACACCTGGTTTTCATAAAGAAGGCTCAGAAGATGCTGCTCTCTGAGTGCCAAAGGCCATTAGGAGCCCTTCTGGTGGTAACTGGAGCCCATGAGGGGAAATGGCAGAGGCCTCCCAGCAAAGCTACCCCAGGTGGTCCCGCAGCCCCTCCGTGCAGGATGGGGTCACAAACACCCACTTGCTTTCATCCAAACCACCAACTCTTTGCAGCTGACTCATGACTGGCCTTGTTTGTTTTTGTTTTTTTGGGGGGGTTTTTTTTGTTTGTTTTTGGTTTTTTGTTTGGTTGGGGTTTTTTTGTTGGTTTTTCTGTTTTGTTTGGTTTTGTTGGGGGTTTTTTTGGGAGGGTTGTTTGTTTTTGGTTTTTGTTTGGGTTTTTTGTTTGTTTGGGGTTTTTTTGTATTTAGCCAGATTTCCAGCAATTGCCTTCCCTTTTCCCGGTGCCAAAAGCTGGCTGCTGTTTGTGGCTGGCCAGCCAGAGGGGCTCAGGATGCAGGTACAGGGACTGGTGGGCACGAAGAGGCTTCGTGTGCCCCCGTTGCTGCAGTTTGGCTTCTTCTTCTGAAGCAGCTGTTTTGCTGAGGGCTTCTGGGATGCTGCCAGTAGAGCAAAGGATGCAGAGATGCTCTGAGCACTCAAAGTTCCTCTGACTTTTGGGGTCTCACTGTGACAGAACCAGGAGCACAGTGAGTCCGGGGTCCCCCCTTCCTTCCCTCCTTTATTAATGTCTCCAGCCTGCTTGGAGCCCTGGAGCAGGGCAGCTGCTGTCTCCATAGCACTGAGCATCCCTGGGCAAGTGCTGATGACAGGTTCTATCAAGTGGAACATCTGAGGACTGGCAGGCTGTCTCTGAGACAGGGATTAGGTTTTTTGGAAGCTCTCTAAGCTTCCACTTCACCAAAGAGCTGTATTGAACCTCTGCCACTCTTCAGCCCGGGTTTGGGTTTGTGGAACCACTGAGTTTGTCATAGTGTAACTCAGCAGTATCTCAGTTACTTCCAATAATTTTGAAGGGTTGTTTTATGACACAATTGTACATTCCAGGCCTGTGATTATCCAATTTTAATGCAGGAGTTTAAAAAAAGCACATCAAGCTGTCTTTATTCTTAGGGATGCTGTCTGTCAGACTTCTGGGTAATGCACTAAACCAACAGTCCACTTAATTATCAGTGCATTGCAGTGAGAGCCCTGAAGAATCCCAGTATTTGTGGAGCTGCTGCCAATGCCAGATGAAGTCACTCTGATTATCCTTGCCAGCTGTTTTTTCTTTCTGCTGTTGAACCACAATGATTTCTCCAAGTTACTGAAGTTGATGTCATTGGAAGCGATGTGACATTTTTTGCACGCATATAGGATAAGTGTTAAAAAATGCTCCAGAAAGAGCTTTTCCAGTCTTGTCTGGGAGCTGGCTAGGGAGTTGAATTAAACTGGCTTGATGGAACTTAATCCATAAAGCAAATGAGTCATCAGGCATAAATGGCTTTACCATAAATGTCAGACAGATTCTTACTGGTCCTGACAGTCAGCACTTACATCTGTTTGGTGGAGCAAACAAAAGCCTTGCAATTCACAATCGTTTTCATAAATGGGCTGTCCTGCCTCTTCCTCTTCATAAGAAGCTCTAGGAATAAAGGTCAAAATGTGATTTATTGCCCTTTTTTAAAAAACTAGCTCTTCTAATTGATGAAATAGTGGTTATTTTCAGGCAAAAAAAAAAAAAATGATCTTTTGTTCTTTGCTTGCAAATTTTTGTTGAACCAGCAAAGCCCAAGTGTGGTTTGTACTCAGGTACAGGGGCTGGTGGGGATGATGAGGTTTTGTGTGACCTCGTTGCTGAAGCTTCTTTTGTGTCTTCCTTGCTGGAGCAGCTGAGTTTAAAAAGGGGGCTCTGGCAGGATGCTCTGAGCACTTACCCTACCTCTGACTTCTGTGGTCTCTCTGACAGAGAGGGAGGGGCACAAGCCCCACCGTGCTTTGCCTCTGCATGCTACAAACTACCCCAGTTCCTGGAGGATTTCCTTGAGCCTTTATGTGCCACGAGAGAACTTTTACCCACTGCCTTGTGTGGGTGGCTGAGGCTGGAGGACACCGCGCTGGTGACTTCTTCAAAGCAACACCGGAGCATTACTGACTTGCTCCCTGACTTAGATCCCTCTTTTCTTGGAAAAAGAAAAAAAAAAAAAAAGACTTCAAATGATTCGGCTGATGAAATCTTTAAATGGCTTTATTGGTGCAGCTGTAAGGTTTCTCTCTCAACGCGGGCTGCACGGAGAACCCGCCGCTCTGTGCGTGTGTGTGAATTAAGGGCACCTTCGTTATCGCCGCCGCTCTCGCTGCAAAAAGCAGATGCTGCCCTGGGCAGGGGAGAGGCTTTGGCTTTGGGTGGTTTGTGAGGAGACAGACACTGGAGTGGGGAAGGGGAGCGGGGCTGGCTGCCCCTTTGTCAGCCCAGCCTGGGGCAGCGATCTCCTGGTGCAGTTTATTAGCGACAACACACTCGAGAGGGCACAAAAGGCCCGCGAACCTCCCAGCGCTTCTCGCTCCATTAAAGTCGGCTTTTTAAATCAAAGAAATGGGGCTCTTGACAGCACAGCTCTGTGCATCTTTTGTGAGGTTCAGATAGTGGGCCTTTTTATTACAGGCTAAATTAGCCCATTTTATTGTTTTGCGCCGAGGGATGAGGTCAATTGACTGGGAATCTTGCTAACAAGGTTTTTACTCCTGTCTGCTTTTTACAAGTGTTAACGCGGGGTGTCCACCAGTGCTGTGCACTTGCTGTTAATGAAACAAAGATGAATGGTCTGGCGACCCCTGGAGCTCTCCTCCTTCCCCCACCACTGAGCTGCTCAGCCCCTGTCGCTGTGTTGGAGCTCCCTGGGGCTCCACTGCCCCAAAATCGGGTGCTTTGGTTTCCCCTGATTTTCACGCTGCTGCTGGAACAAGAAGAAAAGGATGAACTTTGAGCAGGGTGATTGACTGGGCTTGAAAAGGAAATGGGAAAAGAGTGGGCATGTGGAATGGTGCTCGTGAAGCGTGGTGAGCTCGGAAGGGGCTGTCTGATGTGGCTCATGCTTTTTCCTGGCACTCTCTGCATACCAAATTTATTCAGTTATGCACTGATTCTCTCAGGTTCTTGACCCAAAACCAGCAGGAAGTTTCCCCCCTTCATCCTCCCCTGCTCATTCATCAGCAACTGCTGGACCAACACTGCTCTTTGTTGTGTTGAGTGAGCTTGGGGTTTCTGCCCTGGCCCCAAGACTTGAACCTCTGGCTCCTGGCACTTGCAGGTGGTTTATTTTTCCCCATGTCCTCAAAGGCACTGCCAATGCCTTGGGCCATCAGAGCCAGAGGATGCTCAGCTCCTGCAGGGGATCAAGTCAGGATTTCTCCCCAGGAGCTGCCATGAGTTGAGACTAAAAGCAAACTCAGCTTTAGCAAATTCTCCTCTGCTTAACCTTTTGCACTGTGCTTAACCAACATGCCTTTCCTTGCTTTATCTGTTCCTTGAGGAAACACAGTCCCAGTCCTGGTCACTTCTATGATGCAGGCTATCAGCTCTCCTTGAGGTGTAAATCCAACCTTATCAGGAAGAAAAAGCTTTTTCAGCCTTCCTTGCCTCTTGCAGACAAGTACCAGGTCTCCTTTGGGGCTGCTTTATTTCAGCTTATCCCAACAGTGCCAGACACTTCCCACCACCCTCTGGAAAACGGGGAGCTTTAACCACCTGAGTGAGGGAAGGCCAGGAATGGCTTAATTCGGGTGTCACTGAGGGGTGGCTGAGGTTCCATGTGCAGAAATAGCAGCTGGAAGGGTCTTCACATCATCCACTTGAAACAAGAATCCTTGGCCAGGTTTGGCATCCCCAACTGGAGGGAGCTCCAAAGGAACAGCTCTGCACTGTCTTGGAAGACTGGGCTGGTGATATTTGGTGTGAGGAACCCGTGACACCCCCAGCTCCTTCCAGTCTCTGCTCGGGGCTGGGTGATGTCCTGTAGGTCACACCAGGGTCAAGTTCCCTACGTGGGTCCCATTGGCAGGTGGTGGCCAGAGCTGGTTGGAAATGGGAAATGTTCTACAGGACAAAAACCTGGCATGTTCTGTTTTCCCAATCCTCCATTTCCATTTTTTTGGTAGTTACACTGAAAAAGAAAGAGCCTGAAAAGTAACGACGGGACTGCTCTATGAATTAATTTTAAAAAATTAAAAAAAAAGGGGGCGGGGAAGGGAAGGAAAAACTGTTTGCCATTTGTAAAATGGAAAACTGAAAACCCCTTTGCAGACATTTCTGTTAATTTTGTAGAGGTTATTCATGGGAACAATGACTAAGAAGCTTAAACCAACGCTCACTTTTAGAGTAACTTGTGTAGCATTCGAGAGGTGCCCAAGTGTTACAGTGAAGGGTTGCAGAGATGGATGTGATAACCTGGAATTTGAGGAGGGAAGCTCCACAAAGCCTAAGCTGCTCCTTCCCCTCAGAGCCAGGCAGGATGTGGCCAGGCCCACACGCTCCTTGCACCCTTTTCTCCCAGTGGATCTCTGCCAAAAATGTGAAGAGCACCTTTCTTAAGTGAGCTCAGTGGTCCATGTTCCTGGGAGGCTGAGCTTCCCATGGACCCCACAGCACCAGTGGCTGGACCATGCAAAGCTTACTTGTACCAGGGCAGATTTGGTGCACAATTTCAAAACTAACCTTTGTTTTTGCATGGGGATGTCCACCAGTCTGGCCAGGCTCCATTTGGAGCTTCTGATTCCCATTACATGCCCAAATCATCCTCCCAGTTTTGCTGGAAGGCTCCTGCTTTCCCCCCTGGTGTTTTAGCCATGTTTTTCTATTATTAAATAAGATATTTTTTTACTCCCCCTGATTAAAGTATCAGCTCTAACCATCCAAGCAGCAAAGCCTTCTGTAACTCTGTGCTGACTGAAGTGGGTTTTGGCATTCCAGTTAAGGAGCGTGGTGGTTCTTCAGGCAGCAGAGGAGCAGTTTCTGCAGTGACCTTGGGGCTGTGCTGGCCCTGCAGTGAGTGTCCCATTACCCATCCTCAGTGCCTGAGGAGCTTCCCCTGCACTTGGGACTTAACGAGCCCCTGCAGCCCCCTCTCCCTCCGGGCTCTTTTCAGACCTTATCAGGTGCATTTCTAATCCCTTGCTGTGGCTGCCACACTGTTGTGGAGGGGGGAAATCGGGGTGAGGCAAGATGTGGGAAGGGTGAGGGTGATGCCAGGGTGAGACCAGCTGTGGGGTGGGAGAAGCAGAGAAGTTTTGAGGCAAATAAACAGCTTTTTGGACTGGTCGGGGCAACTTTGAAGCCCTGCAGAGCTGCACAGGACCAGGTGGAAAGGGCTTGTTTTATTGTCCTCAGGACTCAGCAGGTTGGGGGGGTGTAGAGCCCTTTTATTTTTCCCACATCCACCTTGTCCAGAACTATTGGTGCTGTCCTGCTGTAGGCATGGGGGTGACCCCTCTGAAGATGTGGTTGTCTTTTGGGGAAGTGCATTTGGGACTGGGAATGAAGCACAGCAGTTTCACACCTCGTGGAGCAGCCTGAGATAAGTGGCTTCTCAAGAGTTTTCTCCTGGCTCATCTCAGGGGACGTGCCCACGTGAAGGGGGTGGCCCTGCCAGGCGTTTTGCTTTTGCTTTTTGGTGTTGTTGATGCCCCAGACCGAAGCCTCGAGGTGGTGGCTCCATGTGCACCCCCCATTGCCTGACCCTCTGTGTTCCCTTCCCTCAGGGTGACATCCAGCAGCTCCTGATCGTGGCAGACCCCCGAGCAGCCCTGGACTACTGTGAGCACTACAGCCCTGACTGTGACACCGCCGTCCCCGACGCCCCCCAGTCCCAGGACCCCAACCAGGATGAATATGTAAGTGTCTCACGGGTTTGGGGATGGTTTGGGGGCAGCAGCATCTGCTTCTGTGTTGTGGCCACAAAGACACTCAGCTTCTTCCTCAAGCTCCGCTTCTCTCGTCTCTCACCTCCGAGACAGAGCTTGTTCTCAGGATTTGCAGGCTCTGCTCTTGGCTCTTGCCTTTGGAAGTTTCCCTTCCTTCTGTGCTCCTCCAGTTTCCAGAGACTGCAGTGAACATTCACTTGGAGCTCAAGAACTCACAGGAGACAACGTGAGCTGAGTGTGAAACCTTCCCTGGCAGGCTGAGTCCTGTCCCAGAACAGGCACCTGTTTTGAAATTTCAAATTATACTGTTGAACATGTAAAAAGATTAAAGAGTTTTTTCACATTATTCTTTGAAACAACAGGTGTTAAAGGAGGAGAAAGCATTTCTGCCCATGCATTTGACATTTGAATTTCATTTTGGCAGGACTGCTCCTGATTCATCCCTGTAAGCTGCTGTGCTCAATAGTTTTACTACGAAGAATTAGCCTCAGGTCTCTTCTTCGAAAAAAAAGAAAACAAAAAAGGCTGATGCAGGATACATTTTCATTTTTGCTGCCCAATTAAAAATGTCT
Organism: Formicarius rufipectus; assembly: GCA_013399695.1. Lineage (NCBI taxonomy): Eukaryota > Metazoa > Chordata > Aves > Passeriformes > Formicariidae > Formicarius > Formicarius rufipectus. The sequence continues at coordinate 879,018 of VXAU01003810.1, forward strand.
GGGTGTGGCTGATTTCCAGGAGAGCATCACTTGAATTTTGACCTCGTTTAGGAGGTCTCAGGCTCCTCTCCCAGCAGTTGGTGTCTGGCATCCTCAGCCACTTCCCCCACAACTCTCTTGGTCTGATTTGCTTTCAGTTGGTCTCAGACCTGCAGGTTCCCATGGAATCCTCATGAAACTGTATTACCCCAAACCCTCTTAGTTTCTCTTTGGGATTGAATGAATCCTGCACCTAAGCAGGGCTTTGGGCAGCAGGGCACTGCTCATGGTTGGGCAGGGGGAAGTGCTGCAGCAGCTCCACCAGCACTTCTACAGAAACAACAAGCAAGAAAAACAAAACAGACTTTGGTATGGTTGAAATATGTGGTAGCAGGAAAAGAAAAACCTGGCTCTGGAGCAAGTTCAACAAGAGCTGGCTTGTCTTTGGGCTCTGCTGCTCCACGTGAGAGCAGCTCCTCCACCACTGACTGGCAGAGAGAGCACAGGCTGGTGAGGGGATCTGCCATGCCCAGCTGTGCCCAGCTGGCATCTTGGCATTCCCGTCTGCAGGGTGACTGACACCTCGTGGAACCCACTGCCAGGATCTTTACTCCAAACCCTTCTCTCTCCTGGCTGTGGGTGGAGGGCAAGTCAGAGGAATGCTGTGACTGCAGCCACATGAGTGGGAACAGCTTCTTGGCTGTCCCAGTTCTTCCTTCTCCTCCCTCAGGATGTCACACGGGTGACCTGGGAGGTCTCAGCAGGTTAAAAAAAAAAAGGAGTCATAGAATCACTGGTTTGGGCTGGAAGGACCTTAAAGCCCATCTCATTCCAATGAGGCAGCAACACCTTCCACTAGACAAGGTTGCTCCAAGCCTCATAAACATGGTCTCGAACACTTTCAGGGTTGAGGCAGCCACAGTGTCTCTGGGCAACGTGTCCTAGGGCCTCACCACTCTCACAGGGAAGGATTTCTCCCTAATACCTCATCTAACCCCACCCTCTGGCACTTTGAAGCCATAATATCTCAAGGGGCTGGCAGGAACATGCTGGGGTGCTTATTTTGGGCTTCTCATCTTCTCTCTGCAGTACACAGATGGGGAGGGAGAAGGTGACACCTACTACTACGAGTACCCCTACTATGAAGATGTTGATGATTCTGTGAAACCAGAAGCCCCCACCACCAAACCCAGCTCTCCTGAAGTGGCTGCTGGAGAGAGACCCGAACCTAAGCAGGTACCAAGGAGGGCTCCTGGCAGTGAGGGGGCTGATAAATGGTGCCTTTCTAGAAAGGCAAGGTGGAGGGTGATGGTGACTTTTCCTTTTTGCTTCTCTGATCGTGGTATTTCATTTCTGCCCCAGGACCCTCCTGCTCCCACAGCATCCCCAGGGGGAGGGAACCCCGGGGAGCCACCAAAGGGGGACAGCACGGTGGAGGACCCTCTTGTTGATGAGTACAACTACGAAACCATCAACGAGGAGTACTTCACCCCTGTGCCCTACGAAGATGTCAACTACAACGAAGAGGTGGATCCCCAGGGCGGCCTGGCCGAAAACGCCGTGGAAGCCGAACTGCCCACGAGCACCGTCCTCACCTACAATGACACCCACGTAATTTTAATGCCTTTTTCTTCCTTAGTTCTGGTGTTCCTCAGCCCTGAAAGCACAGGAGATGTGAGCACCCAGATGGCAAACCCGGGAGTGCTTTAGGCAGCTGCTGGCAGAGGAAGTTTCTTGTAAAATATTTTCCCTCCAGATATTGCAGGGTGGGGAGCACAGACACTTAGAGTTAAGGATTATTCCCCTGGAAAAAATCTGTTCGTGTTGACATCTGCATTTCCTCGTGTGAAGTGGTTTTCTGACAAAAAGAGAAATGAGGGTTGATGCTAAAATCTAACTAAAAGCATTTTACTTCAAAGTTATTAATATAAATCCTTAAAATGTTGATTTGATGGAGAACATCAATATTTTTAATTTTGTCAGTCCTACTGAATAACATCTTTGTTTTTCAGTTTGTTATTTAAAAGAAAAAAAACATTTCAGCACTGTGAGAAACCAGTGATTTCAAACTGCTGCATTGACCCAGCAGGAGCTCCTGTGTTCTGTGCACAGATCAGCTCAGAGATGAGATCAGTGCAGATCCCACAGCTGACGTTTTTGTTGGAGCTTCCACACTTTTATCTACCCACATTTTAATATGCTTCAAATGCAACATGTTGCACTTGAGACTTTTCTATCCTTAAGACTTGCCCCGTTCTTGCTTTTTATATTGATGCTCAAATAGATGGATGTTGGTCTAACCCTCAGATGAGCCAGAAATAAATTGTTGGGGAGCTGCAGTGCTGTAGAATTCACTGTGCAAGGAAATAAGGACACTAGAGGAGGCAAATCCTTCACTATCCAGGAGTGTCAGCACAGAGAATTCATAGTGGGATAATGTGGAAGTGTCCAAGGCAAGGCTGGATGGGGCTCTGAGCAACCTGGTCTGGTGGAAGGTGTCCCTGCTCATGGAGTTGGAACTGCATGGTCTTTAAGGTCCCTTCCAAACCACACCATTCCATAATTCCATAATGTTGCCAAGTCCCGTCATAACCCCCAGGAAGAGTTTGGTGGTGGCTTCTCAAGTGGAGGAGAATGACTTGGTTTATGGGCATATCAAAATTCCAGGATTTCCAGGAGGTGCTGGAAGGTGACAAAAGAGACTGCAAAAGTTGGCTGAGATACTTGGAGTTGGACCCGGGAGTTGGAATGAAGAGGTGTTGGGGAAAGTGTCCAAGCAAAGAGCTGAGCAGCTGAGCTGAGCATGGGGGGCTCCTCTCCAGTCACAGGGGGATGACAAATGTGCTACAGGAGGAGGTTGGGCAGCTGAAAAAGATACACAGAGGGAAACAGAGGAGGCTCCAGCGTGTCGAAGGAGAGGGAGCCAACCTGAGAGAGCCCAGGGGTGGGAAAGTTTTCTCCTTCCTGACAAACAGCCAGGAACCTTTGGCCAAGCTTGAACTTTCTAATAGAGATGAATTAAAGATTGGATAGTGTGACCTTAAAAAGAAAACCATTTTGGAAGAAGCAGTGAGAGGCTCAGTGGCCACTTCACTTGTTGAGAAAAGGAAATAGAAGTTCAGGTAGGGAAACACGAAGTGTGGATTTCCAATGGGAAAGCTCAGCCAGCCCTTGGCAAAGGGTTTGGCTGCCTCTGGAGCTGGTGTTGGGATGGGAAGGGCTGCAGGAATGCTCCTGGTGTGGGAGGTTGCTCCAGTGGATCTTTTAGCTGATGGGCAGAGCAAAGGACACAAGCTGCCTGGCTGAAGGAGATTCCTGTGTGCTGAGGTGAAGGGTAACATGGCATGACATAGGGAAGACTCTCAAAAAGTGCCAGCCTGAGGGACAGACAGCCAGGAGGATATGGATTTCAGTTTTACTCCTTGGAGTGGGAAGTAAGGGTCCTGTTGGCAGCCACAAACTCCTGGGGAAACTGAATCCTTCAATCCAGCAGGAAACCAAACTGCTTTGTGAGTGATGTGGAAGTGAGGACTAGGATTGTACATGGAATTCCCTTCCCAATACCTGTTATTAGGAATAGGGTTCCAGCAGGAATACAGCCTGTTAGAGTGGTTGGAGATCTTTGTGTGCTCTTCAAAATAATTATATGAAAAGCCCCTAAGTTTTCTGGCTAGCTTAGGAAACAAAGCAGTGCTTGTGGGCATGAGTAAGTGTGGCATCAATTCAAGTTCTCCCAGGTTTCTTCCAGCAGTTGGAGACCTTGGATTACTGTACAGGGATGCAGAGGTGGGCTGGGACTCTGGGCATTCCACACAGAGCCAGCCCTGGCACTGCTCAATTTTCATCCTGGGATCAAACAGGATCACATTGGTCTGATGCAGAATGATCCTTTTCAGCATCCCTTGACAGACCTGTTCCGAGATCAGGATGTGTCTGTCAGTACTGAAGTTCCCCTGCCTGTATTTTGGGAAGGCTCTGATTCCTGCCAAAGGAATTAAAAGGAGAGTTAATTGTACACAAGGAAACATTGTGGAGGTTGGGAGAGGTTTGGAGGCAGGTTTTTGGACTGACTCTCCTGGACTTGGGTTTCTTTCTGGCTGATAACCCTGTGATAAATGCCAGGGAAGCAATTCCAGGGTTTCCTATGCAGCAATACTCCCGTGAGCAGGAGGACCTGGGGACAGATACATTTTGCTCATGGCCTGCTGTTCTTCAGGCACTTCTCCCTCATCCACATGTGATCCCTGAATTTCATATGGACATTGCTTCTCAATGGGAGAACTAAAAGGTGGTTTAACTGAAGTTGTTACCAGCCAAGATGAGTCACAGTGTTCATACACTGATTTTGGGGCCTCCTCTTTTCCTTCTTGACTGTTTTCTCATTCAGGTTGTAGAACAGCATAGTTAAGGAGATTATTTTTAGGTTTTTGGTTTGGTTTTTCTCCAAAGCACCTGCAAAACTCAGCATGGAGAACTTTCCTCCTTCCCTGCCCAGTTATTCAAAATATCATCTTTCTATGCAAATAGACTCATGGACCTTAATTAAAATATCAAACAGGACATTTTTGATATTCAAGACATGCAATCTCCTATGTTAACCCCAAACCTTTACAGTCAGATAAACAGGTTGGAAGGTTACAAAGTGCAAAACTAAGACATTCCAGATAGGATACAAGACGTGTGTGATAGCCCTAGATCCATCTGAACAGCACAAAGGGAAAATAATGCTGACTTTTCCAAGTTTTCTAATTGAATAATTGCCAAACTATAACTTCTGCCAAGGCCAGTTGGTATTTGCAGAGGTAAAAGAAAGTGGGGTGATGATTGCCTTTAGCCCCAGGCTTCTTCTTACTCTAAAGGCTCTTGAATTTAGATCCAGATGCTTGTGCTTATGGATTCTGAGCAGTGTTGGCACAGAAACAAGGTCTGGCAATGATGATGGCATTTAAGAGATTCTGAATTCATAGTAGTGAAGAGATAATATCTCTGGGAAGCACTGGAAAGGATTCAATTTAGGGACTATTTTGGTCATTACCTGGACAGGAAAGAAAGCAAATAAATATCCTCAGCACATGTTGTTCCTTGCAGTGCTGCTCTGAGTCAAGGATGCCAAGGGACTGTGCCTGCCAGGCTGCTGGAAGCACAGGGACATGGAGAGCAGCAAGGAAATTCTGATACTTGTCTAGATGTCCTTGCTTGTGGCCCAAAGCATCTGTTGCTGGGAGGATTGAGGAAAGGATTCAGGGATTAAAGCATCAGCTTTGTAAAAATTCCTACTCTGGCTCTTTGGACAAGCCCAGTCGCAGATTGGATCCCAGACTAAACAAACAGGAGGTTTTCATAGAAGCAAACTTGGATTTTTCCACATTTCCTCCTGAAATTGGATACTCACAGTGACAGATTGTGGGTTTGATGTGCATTTTAAATATGGGAACGGATGTGTGACTTCTTGGGCTTGATAATCCAGGGTCTCAGATGTTGAGGCCATGAGAGATGAGGAGGACTTGGAGTTTGAAACTTCCATTCCCTCTTTCTTTAGGCATCCAGAGTTTGTCCTCCTGACAAGAGTTGTCTCTTTGTGCTGGGTTTTGTTTTCCTCACTCAAACTTTTATAATCACTGTTTTGTCAGGGATCAGCAAAGAAATCCCAGGGAAAGCCAGAGGGGACTTTTGACATAAAGATACTCCCATCCTTCTTGCTTGCCATTGGAGAAGACTCTTGGAGATCACTGGAGACCTTAAAACTCCAGAATTTAACTCCTCCTAGTTTTGTTGGGTTTTTTTACTCGTAACTATTATTATTATAAAACATCTTCACTTTGCACAAATCACAGCCCTTATATATATATATATATAATTAATATTCCAGTGTGTGCAGCCACAAGAGATTTGCAGCCTTTCACATTGTTGCTCTTCCCCTTCCAGGATGCTCAAGGAGGAGATGACCTGGATAAAGATTTCACTGAGGAAACAATCAAAGAATATGATGGGAATTATTATGAGAACTATTACGACCGGACGGCGTCCCCCGACATCGGCCCCGGCATGCCTGCCAACCAGGACACCATCTACGAAGGGGTAAGAGGCTCCATCCTCCACCAAAGAGAAGTCCAGGTCTTAATGTCTGCCTTTCCAGAATTTAGAGCATAATTAGCAACCCAAAAACCAGTGTGAGAGCGTCGTCTGGCTCGGATTCACCCACCTCTGCAACAAGGAGAGGAGGAGCCGCCTCGTGTCCTTCCAACGTGAATCTCAGCAGCTCCTTTAGGTTGCAGCTTTCCCAGGTTCTCCAGGTCCTGCTCAGGCTGGGGATGCTGCTGCTGAAGACAATGTCCTCTCTGACGTGTGTTGTGTTTCCCTTGTGTGCTGCAGATCGGTGGCCCACGGGGTGAGAAGGGACAGAAGGGGGAACCTGCCATTATTGAGCCGGTAAGGACCGTCTGGCCTTTTGGTTTTTCACCAAGGGAAAAGGTGCAAAGAATTGGTTCAGTTTGTCTTAGTGGTACTTGGTGGTTCAACATTGTCTCAGTGGTGCAGCTGGAGCAAAACTTCCCATGAAAGAATTGCTTGGTTCATTTAAAAACTTTTAAGATGAAATGCTGTAATTATTTTTTTTCCTTTTAAACTTCAAGAAGTGACCTAGATTATAAAGGAAGCACAAAATTTTCCATGAAATCTCTCATTTAGCAAAATAAAAACTGGAGCATTAGGCAGAGGGCATGTCCCACCCCTCTGGAGCTTTGAAAGTGCTCCTGGCTCCACAGTAAACCCACTCCCTGGAGCACCCGCAGCTGGTGGCCAGGTCATATCCTGACCTGAACTTGCAGCCTGGGGTTGGCTTTAATTGTGCTACTAATTGGTTCATCCCTCTGGAAATAACAGGGTTCCCCCTGCACACAGCTGAAGAGATGAGAGGTTTGCTCCTGCCCCAGCCCCAGGGTCCCACCAGGTTCCACTTGCAGAGAATCCCTGTGTCATCCCAGGAGCTGGAACCCAGCACACTCTTTCTTTCTCCCCTTGCCCTGGGCTGTTTCTGAGGTTGGTTTCCCGTTCTAAACACTGGTTATCATCTGCCCGTGCCCTCAGCACTCTGCAAAAAGTAGGGGTGCTCACTGAGCAGCCCTGAGGTGAGGATGGGCATGGCTGGGGCTTGCTCAGAGGCTCCTCTGGAGCAGAGCAAGAGGCTGCGTGTTGATGTCCATCTGTCTGTCCCTCGCTGTGTGTCAGGATGCCGAGGTAGCCCCATCCCAGCAGGTCCCGGGCAGGCTGAGCACCAGCTCTGCCCACCAGCAGCTCAATTAACCTCCTTTTCCTTGGCTCGGGGCCAGCGCAGCTTCCAACATCGCAGCGGTGCTTCCCAACATCCCGAGGCCACCCTTGCTCTTCTCATTCTTCCTCCTTCTCCTCCTTTGCCTGCGACTCTCGCAGGTGATGGGGAGGGGAGCCGGGGAGAAGCTGGGAGAGCAGCAGGGGGGCTGGAAAAACCTACTTGAATTCTTTATAAAAGCGTTCCCCACCTCTCCTTCCTTCCCTTTCCTTTCTGGGTCTCCGCGAACAAAAGGAAGAGCGAGCGATTTCCTTCTGAGAGAGGTGGGGAAAGGGAGGGGGGAGCAGCCAAACCCCGCGCAGGCGGTGGCAGAACCCCAGCCCCAAACGCTGCAAAGCGAACAAACTAGTTGAGTTTAATCACCCAGAAAGAATTTATTTGGCCGCCTCGACTATTTCCAAACACTGGAGCACGTACAGCTTTTGCCAGAAAGTAAACAAGCCCAAATGCCGCCTGGTCCCTCTCCGTGCGGTTCCCTTTCAGCAAAGGGGAAGTTCGCATTTGCTGCGCTTTTTAGCTCTTTTAGGGTTTTTTGGAAATTTTTTTGATGGGAGCCGCAGGAAAATGGAAATAAAAAAAACGCCAAAGTTGGATTCTGCGGGATTTTCTCCCCTCCTCGTTCAAACCGCCTGTCCTTCAATCCTTGCTCTGTGCTGACACTTGCTGGAGACTGCGGGGCAGGGCAGGGGCAGGGGGAGAAGGGATGCGGTGTCCCCAAACATCCCAGGTCTGGGGTCATGGAGCTGCTCTCACCTTCTCAGAGCCCTCTGTCCCTTCGGGGGGACCCTGGTGCTCACATCTGCTTCTGGGGAGGGTTTGCTCAGCCTTTGTACAGCACCCCTGGGCGTTGCAGCCAGAGTTTGGGCTGGTTCTCTGATTTGGGCTCCGCTTGTGGGGAGTGCATGGGTGTTGACTGACGGGGAGCAGCATCCTGTTTTCCTCTGGGACAGTCTCATATCCATGGTTTGCCTGCTCCTCCCGAGGTGATTGTCCTTGGTGGCATCACCCCACGGGTCCTGTCCCCAAATCCTCCCATGTTTCCGTCGCTCCTGTTGATGAGAAATCATGTAAATGCTGGAGGTTTCTTGCCAAGGAGAATCTCCAGATGTCTCCAAGGCTGCAGCTCAACATAAACCAACAGATAAATATGGGAAGATGCCAAGGATGTTTACATCCCAAATCAGCTAATTAGCCCAGGCTCTTCCCCATGTGGAGGAGTGTCCCCAGGCTCTGAGGTGGCCTTGGGAAGCAGAGCCTCAGTGCTTTGTGTGCTCGGACCTGGGGAACGCTGGCACCCAGCAGCCCAAAGTTCTCCTGGGGTGTCCTGTGTGGGCTGTGATCCTCTGCACCAGCCCAGCTGCTGATTAGCTTTGATTTTAGAACCTGCCACACCAAAACTGTGCCATCACTGATCTCACTAGGGATGGATTTGGAAGTTTCCCTGAAATGTCCTTCCCTGTGTGTCTGGAAAGGAATGAGTGCTCAGTGGGTATCCTGGGGGACACTTTCTCCACCTGCAAAACTCATTCATCCTTGGAAGTCTCCAACAGTAATAGCTCATTTTTAGTGCAGGTTGGAGGGAGGGGTGTGGAGTTCACCCTGAATTCTCCCCCCTAGAGGAGAGCAGTGTCTCCATGGCCAACAGGGAACCTGCTGTCAAAATATGGGCACAGGGTGAAGTCCATGACCTAAATTCTTTCCTGGTGAAGAAGCACTGCAGAGGCACTTCTGTGGTGGCAGCAGCAAATTTCCCCTCGCACATCCAGCACATCCAGCGGAAGGGTGTTTCAGATTTTAAATGAGTTCTTAAACGAGGTGGTAACGAGCAGTGCGGACACTGGAAAAGGCAGAAAATAGTGCTGGCCACACATTAGAGGTGCAAAAACATGTATCCCACTGGTGGAAGCAGGAATGGTCCATGGCAACGTGTTTTATGCTGTTTTTTGCTCCTCTGGGCTTAGAGACTGTGGCTTTGGGGGCAGGAATGCCTGGATTTTCCTCTAGACATTTCAGATTCGTTCAGCTCAGCCCTGTCTGCCAGAGTGGCTGCTCTGGGTCAGCCAAGGCTTTTGGCACCAGAGCCTGAGAAGGGCTAAGAGTGACCCAAGACCAGTCCCTGCACTTGCTTCCTCCAGGCTTTTCCCACACGAGCCAAGTGCTTATCTACAGATTTTTAAAGGTGGATTTCATCCCATGGGAGAAACGTTGCTGGTTCCTACAGATGGGCTGGGAAGTGCTGGGACTGCTCTGCCTTGACCTGGATCTTGCTGGGTCCAGGGATAGAAGGAGCAGTGTTCTCTGTTGAGTTCTTCCCAACACATCATCCTGATGCCTTCTGGAAAACATTTGCCAGGTTTCTTGGGAAGGGATTTTTTTTACCTCTTACATACTCACAAGTAAAAAAAACCCTACCTCAATTCTAATGAGTACATGACAGATCTGATATACAGTTATGACAAAATATTTAGATTAAAAAGGAGTAGCAATGTTCCACCATTTCTTTTGCTCACAAAGTGACTCCCTACACACTCAGAGTAAATCACAGTGTGCAGTCTGGTGAAAAAAATAATTTTAAAAAGCACCTTTCAGTCTGATTGCTAACTTCTTTTGAAGTTGTTTTCCCCTGAAGCTCCAGCACCACCAAGGCAGGTTGTGCTCCAGGGTTTGCCTTTTGCCTGGCCATGAGTGAAGGGAGAAGGGTTGTGTTTAGGAAGGTGACCCTGTGCTGAGGTGAGGATGGATCTGATGCTGGGATTAAGGGCTGTTTGCCATGCCCTGAATGACTTAAATAGGCATTATTTGGCTTTTCAGTGTGCCTTCTGTGTCTGTGGCAATGGGGGGTGGGAGGTGTCATCCAAGAGGGTGGAAACCCTCCATCTCTGGGATGTCTCTACATAGCAACAACACCTGAAATATTGAAGCACAGACAAAACACTGGGTTTTCCAGCCCTGTAATCCAAGTAACTTTGAGGATATGCCTTGCTAATTGCTTTTTTTTTCCCTTCCCCTTGCCCAGGGAATGCTGGTGGAAGGCCCACCTGGTCCTGAAGGCCCAGCAGTAAGTGGCACTTTCCCCCTGCCCTGGGTTTGGGATGCACGTGGAAGGCTCAGCCCGTGGCTCTCCCTGGGCTCTATTGCTTCCATCTGCCACACATGTGCACACAGTGCTTTGGGGTGGATGTTCTGGTGCAAAACTAAACAGAAAACTCCACATCTTTTCCTGCTCGTTGGATAAATCTGCCACAAATAATAACACATTTTAGTGGCTTATTTTTTTTTCATGTCTTTTCCATGCCAGGGCCTTCCAGGACCTCCAGGACCAACTGGACCTGTGGGCTTAATGGGTGACCCAGGGGAGAGGGTGAGTATTCCTGTTTTTCTCTTCTTTGCTGAAGTTTTGGGTGGGTTTGTGTGTGCACAGTGGGACTGTGGTGCATCCCTGGAGCCCTAAAATCCTGCTCATCCTGGGATGGCACTTTCCTCTGAGTCAGCCCCCAAAGGAGCTCATGGTGGGTACAGGGCTGACCTTTGCATCCAGGGGCTGCTAAACAGCCATGTTAGTCAAAGATATTAATCCATTTTCGAAGTTAAAAGCAAGAGTAAGACTGAAAACCCTCTTCTCTCTGTGCCCTTTGGCAGCTCCTTCCAGTGCAGGAGCTGAGCTGTGGCACTGGGAAAGCAGGATGAGCAAACACCAAAACAGTCACTGACACAGTGAAATGAAATTCAGCTACGATTCTGCCTCCTCATCCCAGCTGGGGCTGAGAGTCCTGGCAGGCAGTTTGGTGTTGGTTGGGTCCAGGATGGTCCTGAGGTCAGGCCAGCACCACTGCTGGGGGGCTTTCCTTGTGCTCCTTTTGTGTCTCAGTGGGAAAGGCTCTTGTGCAGCACTTCACCTCTTCTGTAGGTGGGCTACTGGTCTGTACCAGTGAGCACTGGAGACTGATTTATGTGCTTTGGCAATGCAATAACTTAAGTTTTGATGTTCCTGTAAATCACTTTTGTCCCTGGCAGCCACAGTTTTGTGAACTGCTGCTGCAGAAGCCCTCAGGATGTCTCATCAAAGGCAGCTGCTCCCGAGTGCCTTTGTGGATTGTGACCCCCCCAAACCCCATAATTTAACACCACACTTTAGTCAGAGCTGTATATTTATTTGTTAGTGCTGAGTCCCCACCTGGGGTCAGGAGTTACGTGTGGTTTGGGAGCTGCTTGGGTCAGTGAGTGGTGCACAAGCAGTTCCAGTGCTTGGCAATGCCAAAATTTAAAGCCCACTGTTCTCATGCCTCAAGCTGAGTCTCTGAAGTGACCCCAGTACCACTACACTCCTCACTGGCTTTTGTTCACACCCAGTTCAAGCCTATTCCTCCTCGCTGGCAGAGGCAGCCAGGTGAGCACACCTGGCCAGATGTGGGTCAGGCTGCCCACTGCTCCCAGTTCTCCTCCCAGCAGGAATTTTGGCCTGACATCTAGTGGAAAATTCACCAGAGCACAGACAGGCTCTGGCTTTGCACAGAGACTGAGGTGGGATCAGCTTTGGCTGCCAGAGCAGCTCAGTTTGGTGCTGAGACTAGAGGAGTACACGCAGTGCCCTTGAGCAATTCTGGTTTGGGTGATGAAGCCCCAAAATTGGGCTGTTCTGGCGGGTTCAGAGCAGTTCCTGCCTCGCTGCAGCAGAGCAGGGCACGGAGCTGCAGGTGGGAGCAGCAGCATCCATCTCCCCTGTGCAAATCCATCAACTTCAGACCATTTGTGTGAGAAAAACAAGGGGAGTTTGGAGTTTTACACCATTTTTGGTGTCTTGGTGCATCTTGATGTTGAGGGCAAGTCAAGCTTTTGAAACAGATTCTGGTGCACTGCTCTTTCATCTGGGAATGGAAGCTTGCAGCAGCCCCAACACCAGGCTCTACCTGTGGCTCGTGGTCTGAGCCATCCCAAAAGGGCAAAAGAAGTGCCTGCAGGTGGGTGTCTGAAGGCAGGCTTTGGTTAGAGGGCTGTTTTCCCTGGAAAACACATCAGGGAGGGGAGCAGAAGTGACACAGAGCACAGGAGATGCTCAGGAACACACAACACCCCACTGCTGTCACCTGGCAAATTCAAAACACCTCTCTGGGGAAGGGAGCGCCTACCAGCAAACCCTACCCTAGTTTGATCCCTGAGGTCCTGAGCACGTTTTCTGGCAGATGAGGCAGCTCTGGAGTTGTGGCAGGCTGGTGTACACTGCAGCATCCTCCCCTGGTGCCACAACTGGTTTCCAGGTGGGGCACCACATCCCCTCTGCCTCCTGGGTGCCCAGGAAGGATGAGCTGGGGTGACCAGGTGCAGACTCTCTGCCTTTGCAGGGCTTCCTACTTTTCTGGCAGATTTTTTGGCTTGGACAAGGTGGGAAAAGACAATGGGAAGGTCTGGATGGGTAAGGGAGTTGTGCTGTTCTTACACATCAAATCGCTGCAAATTCTTTAAGTGTTTGTGTCATGACCTTGATTATTTTTTTTAATTTTCTTTAACATTCTTTATTTTTGATCTTAATTGAGCTCCCTGAGACCCAGAAAGAATAGGAAGGAGAATTCACTTAATTGCAGAAGATCAGACCAAGATTTCTGTGCTCCCCAGGATCTCCCCTTTGCCTTGTTCTAACCATTGCAGTGATGGCAGAGGTTTCTGTGCCTCCCTCTGCACTGGCCCTGTCTGTGCCCCCCTTTTTTTTCCCCAATATACCCACCTTGCAAAATACAACCACTAAGAGAAATGAACTCATTGCTGGCCTGCACTGGGCGGTGTCTGCTGTGGGTTTAAGGTGCACCTGAGGAGATTGCTTAGGTGTTGGGGCATGCCTGTGGCAATGTCCCTAACCTGGACTCCTGAGCCTTTTCAGTAAAGGTTATTTGTTGCCTTCCCGGTCCCTGGGGAATTGGCTGGAGTCTGCTGGCTGCTGCCCCTTCCCCAGGAGCACTGCTGTGGAGACCCTCCCCTCATTCACACTCCTGGTGTATTTATTGTGTTTTTTCTGATGGAACAGTAATGCAGTTTCTTGTGGTTGTGACATGACTGAGAACGAGGGGCCCTGGCTGAGCTCCATCGATCGGTGCCGGCGAGCTCAGGAAGTCAATACAGGCTGTGGGCTCAGCCCGTGCCTGGGAGCCAGGACCACTGACTTAACCCTTGTGTCACTGCATCCCTGGACCCTCCTGAAGGCTCAAGGAAGGGCTCTGCAGCTTTGGAGTTGAGCTTTCCAGAGGGTGGGTGAGTTGGGAAAGGCCCCAGTTGTGTTTTGCACCTTGCAGTGGTCCAGGATTACTCGTAAGAGCTGTGTGGCTTCACCAGGTTCTTGGTGGGTCATCACCCTGCTTGGGTCCCGTGTGATGCCCAGCTTTCTCTCCTCCTCCCCTTGATGTGCTGTATCTACTCCTGCATTCCTGGCAGGCAGGATGCTGCCCCTGGTGACAAGGGAGGCTGTTTCTGTCATTTGTCCAGGCAGATGCAGACATTTGCTGGCCAAGCTGCTCTTGAACAGCCCTGCAAAGCCAACCAGCAGCAAACACACTGTCCCTGATGATGCTGCTCCACACCCTAAAATGAAAGGAATCATTTGCATTCTAGCACAGACAGCACATCCTGCTTTTCCAAGTGTCCAGAACAGAATGTAATACAACATACTGTGCACAGAGAAGTGATGAACTTGCTGAGCCAGGAACTGCAACTGTATTAAAATACTTCTTTTCAATTAGAGGAGTTCCTCTTTTAATTTGTTTATTATTAACCCTGCACGTGGCTCATGAATTTGCATGACTTCCCTGTGTGCAGTGAGGAGCATTCCCTCTGCCTGCATCTGATAGGAAGACTCCTTATTTTCAGGCAAGCAGGTGCACTGAATTAATACACCAACAATATTCAGCTCTGTGAACGTTGGCCAACGCTCATTTAGCTCTGGTTTATTCATCATTCCAGCTCGTTCATTTTTTCCCCGGTTCTTTTACACCACGCAGAGGAACTCGTGTCAGTGGCAAAGCTGTGGAGCAGTCTGTCTGTGGGAGGTTTCAGGGGAGGGCTGTTTGGGATGACTGAGGCAGGTTTCTCTGAGCAGTGGGAAGAAGGAAATACGGCACTGAGGAGACCAGAGAGCTGTTTCATGGGTCCTCCAGAATGCAAGGAAGAAAGTGGGAAAACGGGTTGTTTTGAATGAGATGAGCTGCAGCGTTAGAGCAAATCGCAGCTCCATCACCACTGTGTGCTGGGAATTTTGGGGTGTCTGGGTCAGCACACCTTGGGGGAAGGCTGGTCACAAAGGAATAGCTGTATCTTCCAAGACCATATAATCATTGAGTCCCAGAGGACTTATTGCCCTGAGGACAGTTTTGCACCTCCAAAGTGCAATAGGATCCCTAAAATCCCTGCTGGGCTTCTGAAAGGCTTGATACTTTCAGGGTGCCATTTTTCCCACAAGATGACAAGTGCTGCCTTACCTGGGAGATCCCAAAAACTGCAAGGAAGACCTTCTACTGCATGATTTTCTGGCCAGGGCTGCAAATGGCACAAAAATAATCCAAGAGAGCGACACTCAGTGAATTTTGAGGCTCAACCCTGTGGGCTGTGGGTACCAGTCTCACTGCCCACAACTCGAGGAGCTCCAGCACTAACACCCTGAGCTCTGTTTAACCATTCCCTTGAAATATTGCACCAGGGTTTGCACTCAGCGTGGCATTTTAGAGCACTGCACCAAATGAAAGTTGAAGTCCCCATGCCTGGCTGCCATATATCAGCAAATCCCTATTTACATAAGGAGAGTGACACAGATTTACAGCCAGAGCCTGGCAGGCTGCATTTCTTCAAGGCATTCATGAATTTAAATTTACAGAGTGCTTTATGGGTTTGATTTTCTTCCCTTCTCTTGCCCCCACGGATCCACCCCAAAAGGAGAAGACCTCCCCCACCCGAGCAGAAACAAAAAGAGGCAGTTATGGACAAAAGCACTGCATCAACATTTGTCAGGCAGAGTACACACGGAGACATAAACACCTCATTCCTGATCCATCATATGCAGGATCGGAGTTAAAGGCGAAAGAGGGGGAGAAAGGAAAGTTTATTATATAAAACAAGTCTGGCCTGAATTATTTATGGTGCTTCTGCTCCACCAGATGGGACTGGCCCCTGCACCTCATCAACAGGGTCAGGGACTCCAGCGTCGGCCAGACTGAGTAAACAGCGTGAACGTAACAGCGTGAGCTGGGGTTGACAAATGGATGGGCTGGTGTGTTCTGCAGCCTCCCTTCGCTGCTCTGGGAGCTGCTGGGGGTTTTTTCCCTGGTTTTCTTTTTTTTTGTTTTTGTTTTTGTTTTTTTTGCTGATAAATCTCTGGCTGCTGCTGCTGCTGCAGCGCTGGGAGCAGCGTTCCTATTCCAGGCTGGTTGCGGTGCAGAGCCGGGCTCCGGGTCCACAAGGGCGGCTCTGCCCTGTCATTGTGGTGCAGGTCCCACCACAGCCCTGTCCTGGCCGGGCCAGGGTGGAGCAGGCACAGCTCCTCACCCCCATCCTGGTGCTGGGCTCTAATTTAGTGCTCGGACCTCAGGCTCGAATGTTTTGGGTTCCTTTTGAAGCCAGAGACAATAGGGGAATTGTTAAGTTGGACAGGGCGGAGAGGGAGCAAAGAGGTGTGAGTTGCAAAGAGGACTTTCTGGAAAACAGTGGGGCAAGGATAACACACCAAACATTTTGGTTTGATGGTTTAGTTGGTTTTAATATTCTGATTTTTAGGGACTCTATGACCTACTTCTCTTTCCCTCTTCCTTTCCACACCTCCCTTCCCCTCGTGGGGTGAACCTCCCGCTTGGGCGAGTCAGTGTCCCTGCAGTGTGTCCATCTGGACTGAGATTTGTGGCAGGTTTGGGTATTTATGATGTCTGAACAGGCTTCAGGCAGGTTGATGAGACTGAGAACTAACATAGATGTCTCTTCCTTGCCCTTCCAAGAGTGCCAGTTCTCTACAGATGGATTTATTAGTTGTGTTTACTAAATAAAGGGGTATCCAAGTTCTCAATCTTCAGCTGTTGGCCAGGCAATCCTGTGTGTCCGGCCACAAAACAAGCACCAGCATTCCTCTTAGTCTCATGGACATGTGGTAAAGTCACTCCTTGCTTAAGCTGGTGTGAAAATTGCAATTAGACACCCACACTGAGTAGATGTCATTCTCATTTGCATGTGGGATCACTGGATGGATGTGTAAATTGGGGTTAAGTCAACTTTCTATCGAGTCCACAGCTGGAGATACAGATAATCCATGGGCTGTTTTAGGATAATTGGCCATATTTGATTATTTATAGCTTCATCAATAGGTCTTTTACTGCACACTCCTTTCTTCAGTACAAGATACTCCACTGATATTAATCAGCAGAGCTCCATTGAGATCCACAGAGTTTGGCTGATTTACAGCTGCTGATAGGACCACTCCTTTGGAGATGGAAGTGGCCTCACAGGACTTTAAAAAATAATTAAAAAAGAAAAAAGTCAGAAGAGAGAAGAATGGAATGACCCAGATGACTGACCATGTACAGAAATGACTTTATCTTTGCCCATTTCTGTCTTGCCAACTCTGAGTTATGAATTGTCATTTATTTTTTTTTAAATAGGTTTTAACGGCTCCAACTAAACATTGATTCCATTAACTTGGAGCATTGCAGAGACTTTTATTGCTCACTCAAGAATTGTGCATGTGGGGGCCCCTGGAAATGTGGGGGCCAGGATGGAAGATGTGGGAATTACTAGGGGGAATCATGCGGGTTTACAGATGTGCTTCCACAAAATTTGTCAACAAGCTCAACCCCTGTCTGTCAAGACAATATCGTGACATTCCCCTTTACAGCCACAGCTGCTCTTGTATGGACATGACTAAAACGATGCTACAGAAGCTTATTTTTATTTCTTCTTCTTTTAGGGACCACCTGGTCGCCCAGGTCTTCCAGGAGCAGATGGTCTACCAGGGCCACCGGGGACAATGCTTATGTTGCCTGTAAGTACAAACATAACTAAGAAAAGCATTTAAATGAGTCAGGTTTCTTGGCTTTGTTACTGTTCTGTGCCTGTTCTCACAGAGGTCTCCCATTTCTTTCACACCAAGGACACATTTTCCTTGAGGTAAAAGATGGATCTTGATGGTTTTCCTTGTAAATTTGCTTTTTGCAAAGCACTGTAATTTCTTCACTGGTCAGAAGCACCAGGTTAAAATTTCCAGACGTGATGAGCAGTCATAGAAATCATAGAATTCATAGGATATCCTCAGCTGGAAGGGACTCACAAGGATCCAACTCCTGGCTCTGCACAGGACACCCCAAAAATCCCACCATGTGGCTGACTGAGTTGTCCAAACACTTTTTGAACTCTGAAGGGGCTTAAGTGGTTCTGCCTGGACATGGTGTTGGAGAGGAAAACCCGGGAGGAAGCAACTGAAGACACTTCCAAGGGCCAAATCTCCATGCAGAATGCTCCCTCCTATGGTCAGGAACCTCTAACAGCTCTTCAGAGCAGGTGCCAAAATTTTAAGCACCTGAACAAATTGGTCTCTTTTGATGACCAGAGGTTAATTGACATTGTTTCCCTTCCCTTGCAAGAAGTCTCTAAGGACCAAATGATCCTCCTCTGTCCTGGGATGCTGAAGGAATGGTTCTATTTTGTGCCTGCTTTGATGTGAGAAATCCAGCTGCTGGAAATAAGCATTTGGGTACCAAAGGGCAGGAGTTTTTAGTGACAAACCTCAGCACACTTGTCCAGGCTCCAAAGCTCAGGGTGAGGCTTGAGGGAGGGTCCTGGCAGGGTGCCTGGGACAGGCTGGGCCTGGAGCTCAACGTGGAGCTCAGCTGGCGCTACAAGACGTTTGTTGGCCCCTCCAGAACCAACCAGAGACCCATTAATTGCATGTCCTTGAATCTCCTTGCCCAAGCTCGTGTGGTCACACACCTATAGAAGCCCAAGCAAAAGGCCAAGGTGAGATGGAGGTGACAGAACCGTCCAAGTGGGTTCTGCAACCAGGAGTCTCCTTCTTGCAAAACCCCAAACACAAAACAAAGGAGGGGGAAGGGTGTGCACCCAGGAAAGTGGGGCTTTTGGGGGTGGAAGAGGCATAGGGAAACATTAAACTTCTCTTTGGAAATAAAATATTAAAAATTTGAGGTTTTTTTAATCCTTGGAGTGCTGAAGGATCCTGGCTTGAACAACAGGACAGACTCTGTTCTTTGGAACAAACTGCCCCGCTTGGGAGACACAGCCTTTGTTGGGGCAAACAGGGCAGCTACAGCCAAATAACCCCATCCAACCCCATCTCCCCAGGGTCTCCTGACCACCAGCAGTCACACAGGGAGCATCAGCCCCGTGAGAACCCTGAGCTGAGACTGGTGGTGTGTGAGGTCCTCCCGTGCAGAGCCCACAATCCCCCTTATTGTGTGTGCTCCGAGTTGGCAGCGCTGCTGCTGACGGGGGGAGTGGTGGCTTTGTGGCTCTCAGCTGGGTGACCCGAGCCTGGAGGTTAATGGGATGGTCTGGAAGGACACTGGTGGCTTTGGCTCAGTCATGCTGAATGGAATTGTTTGGGAGTCAGGCTGCTGTGAAGGTGGGGGGACAAGCGACCCCGTGACCTGCTTTCACCGTCTTGTTCCCATCAGTTCCGCTTTAGTGGAGGAGGAGATGCTGGATCCAAAGGACCTCTTGTGTCAGCCCAGGAGGCCCAAGCCCAAGCCATCCTGCAGCAGGCCAGGGTAAGTGATGGGAGGTGGGATGTCTCCTGCAGTGGGTTCTCATGGAAACAGATGAGGACATGAACAAATGTGTCAGAGGTAATACCTTCATGCCTCCCCCGTTCGTGGTGATGGTAACAACTTCTGAGATGGAATTACTTGTGAGGCTTGAGGTGATGGCACCTGCATGATCTGGAGTTTTGTTAAAGACCAGCAGTGGTCCAGGTCCCAGGAAGATGGTTTTACATTGCCTGCAGCCCTTAGACCAGCCCTTTTGCTGGTTCTAGTAGACACACAGACCTGCTGGCTCCAGTGCTGTTCGTGCTCACAGTTTGGAGAGTCCATCTGAACAGCTGGGAATGTGCTCTGGGGCTTTTCTTTCTTTCTTGTGTGTTTTTTTCCCAATAAATCATAGTAATTAAATGTATGTCACAGCTGGAAGCTGTTCCCATCTCCATGAATCTCAACAGGCAGATCTCTATGGGGTTTTTTTTAATATATTTATTTGGAAATACATCATGGCTATCCATGCAGCATTTTATTCCACGCATGACCTTATTGATTGATGAGCAAATCATTCCTGGTTTGCTGGTGAAACAACGTTGGCCATGCACATTCCCAGTACGGCTCCTGTTTCGTGCCTGGATGAGTGACTTAGTGTATAAGGCTTTGTACTCATCTACTCTAAATAAAACTTCACTTTTAGCCAGTACAGCTTTGGTATTTTTCCCCCATGAATGCCCTGTGAGTGGTCACACAGTCGTCATCATCATCATCATCACTGCCACGTTAAAAGCAGAGGTGCAGGAGGCACAACCCCAGCAGAAGGGAACACCTGGGGGAACCCCACAACTCCCCTCTTGGTGGGTTTACCCAGACCTTGCCCAAGAGGGATCAAATTCTGCCTGTTCAGGGGGGCAATTCCCAAAAGGACCCAGCCTTGGGGACGTTGCATTTGGGGACAGAACTGAGAGGTGCTCCTCAGGTCCAAAGCCCACATCTGTCTGCAGCTGGAATGTGCTGCCTGTTATTCAGAGCTGTTTGCAGTCACTTCAGCACAGACTTTGAGGGGCTGGGCTGCTGAAATAGGCTAAAATGCAATTTATTTCACCCTTGAATGAAATAAAATCCATTGAGATCTCCACCCAACTGGGGGACACTTGCACCATTTGGATTTATATCAAGGAATTTGGCTCAAGTGGAGCTGTTCTGGTTTCCACCCAACTCCCCTTTTACAAAGGAGTTTGATTTTATACTTTTTCAGGTAGCGAACAGGGCCCTGATTCCACCAGCCACTGCATTTTCCTGTCCATTAACCTTGCTCTGAGAATAATACCAGTGGATTATGTTTCTGGTGTTGCCTTGTCAGTCTTAATTTTAAGCCTGCCTATGGTTTTTCCAGCAGCATTTTATTTTGCTGGGGAAAAGGGAGTTTGACCTGATAAACGTTTCATGAGAAGCACCTGCTTTCTCAGCCTCTGGTTTTCTTCTTTTTTCCTTCTGCCTGTTGAAAATTGTGACTTCTGAAAAAAAAGAAGCTCCATCCCCTCAACTCAAAATCCCTTTCTTTTTTAAATTTTCAGGTTTGAGAGGGGAAAAAAAAGAAACCCAAATAAGTCCTGAGTAACTTTTTGGCTCTGGATGAAAAGTTGGATATTTTTATAAAAGAAAAAATCCATTCCTTGGTTAACTTCAACATTTTTGGCTGAAAATCAGGATGCCAAAGCAGAAAGGGAAATAATTGTATTATTTTTTGTGGTAAAGCTACAGGATATGGCAGGAATGAAAAAGGAATCCTGCAAGGGGGAGAGGATCTTTCCTTTTGGGGGTTTGTTTTTCTTGTTATCACTGCTGTTAATTGCATTATTAGGTTGATTTATTCCCTTAAAATTTGGCTTTCATTAGGCACCAAACACTATCCCAGCCAGCAGTGGTTCAGAACATCTCCCTTTTAATGGGGTGTTGTAAAAAGATGCCACATAATCCAGCATTTGTGCAATATTTATGCCATTCCAAGTGCAATCACGGGTAGATTTTAATTACTGGAGTACACAGATAATTACAACTCTTTGGAAGTGTTGAATTGTCACGAGGGAACAAATTGTCTGAGGGATGTTTTAAAGTGTGGACCAGCTCCATTACCCACCCTGGAAATTACTGCCTTGATACATGGCTACATGACTCCTTAATTATTGAGTTAAAAGCCCCCTGTTGCAAATAGAATTGTAGTTCAGTTTGCAGGATATTAAGTAGCGACCAACTCAAAAAAAAAGGAGGAAATTCCTCCAAAATGAAACTTCTAGTACCATAAAGAAAAAATACTCCTAAACTGAAGTGGGACCATAAATATTTAAGTCCTCTCAGCAGACTCATGCACCATCCGGGGGCTTTCATAGAATCACGGAACAGTTTGGGTTGGAAAGGACCTTAAGGATCA
The DNA here is from genome assembly GCA_013399695.1 of Formicarius rufipectus. Taxonomy (NCBI): domain Eukaryota; kingdom Metazoa; phylum Chordata; class Aves; order Passeriformes; family Formicariidae; genus Formicarius; species Formicarius rufipectus. The sequence continues at coordinate 900,478 of VXAU01003810.1, forward strand.
TCCAGGAAGGTTGGACAGGGACACCTTACACTAGAACAGGTTTCTCCAAGCCCCATCCATCCTGGCCTTGAAGACTTGCTGGGATGGGGCAGCCACAGCTTCTCCGGGCAAAGAGGAGTTCTTTGCCCGTCAGTGGATGCAGAAAGGAGCTGGTGTGGCGGCAGCTTTGAAGCCCTTGGGTCAATCCCTTGAGGATGTGGGCATTGCTCCAAGGGTCTGTGGTCTCAGGGAGTGGGGAGAGTGTGGGGTTGGTGGTGGCTTTGTCCCTGTGGAGCAGCCAAGGAGGGCCCCCAACTGAGCCCCGTTTCCCTTTGTGTTGCAGCTGGCGCTGAGGGGACCGGCGGGGCCGATGGGGCTCACGGGGCGCCCGGGCCCCATGGTAAGTGAGGGGGCAAGAGGGGATGGAGCCAAAACCACCTGGCTCTGGGACACCCCCC